>CM061055.1:27741824-27841824 GCA_030762865.1 Paraleonurus japonicus
ATATCTTTTGGATGCACTAACGCACTCAATAATTGATATTTGGATATTCCTTACCATTGCTGAAGTCCTCGGTCTTCGATTTATAGATGTTCTCGGCTTCAATCATAGATCCTTGTAGATGGATCTAGAAAGACTCCAAAATAACTTCCCCTTATTTCTATCTCCTAATCATCCATGTAGGTAGTTGATTTCGTGGCTTACTCCTGTAAGCGCATGATCTAGGTCCTTCTAAAACTCTCTGGAATTAGTCTTGAATCTGGATCCTTGTAGAAGATTCTGGAATCCATCCTCAATGTTGCACTTGATGTTACAGCATCCACGGCAACATTTGACTGAGTCTTCATTCCAGATCCTTGTAGAATGTTCTAGATCTTCAACCTGCAATGTCACAAAATCTACTACAACATTGAACTGTTAGAGAATAAAAGTTACTTGGGGTTTTCTATGGTCAGGAATAGTATTCGCCCTGCCTGACGTCAGGAAACCAATAAACAAATGACACGTAATTTTGCTTTGCTATAAACAATCTAGTTTCGCCATATAATAAAATATTTATTTTTTTCTTAAAATTAATATAAAATTACCAAAATATCCTTATGTTTTTTACAAACAAATACATCGTTTATGTATTTACTGAATTAACTTTTTTTCTATTTGTATTAATTTTATAATTTTAAAAAATTAATAATTAAACATCCCTGCATCTCTTTTCCAATCAAAGTTAAAAACCATTTTTTATTTATTTCCGGAAAAATAAAAAACCCTACCCCTTCAAATAAAATCAAAGAACACCATTGAAGATGGCTGCAATTATAACAAATTTTGAAAACAAATTAAAAATCAGGTTTCTTTATTCTTCATCTTCTCTCAATCCTTCACCCAATCACAAACCAATAATTACCATAGCAAAGTTGAGAAACAAAATCATGGGCTGCTCTCGCTATGCTTCTACTTCATCTCCGGTTCGAAGTCGTGGAACATCGCTGTGGAGAAGTTAAATCAGAATTAAATTAATTAGATATGTGGTGTTATTTTGTAGATCCAGATGCGGAGGTAATTGTTTTATCTCCTAAAACATTAATGGCGACCAATAGATTCGTGTGCGAGATCTGCAACAAGGGGTTTCAGAGGGACCAGAATTTGCAGCTCCATCGGCGCAGCCAATCGGCGGAGGCACCGCCTTGCTGCAACTCCGTACGACCGCCCGCCGCCTCCTCCCCTTCCCCCTCCTGGAAGCCCTAATTGGTTGACGGGAGTCATCATTCCAACCGCTCGCGCAATAGCTTCTGGCGCGGGAAAAATCCTCTCCTCCGCCATCTTCTCTGACTCTGAATCCTCCTCCTCTTCTGAAGATTTGGATTCTGTTTCGGGTGCGCATTCACATTTATTCAATGTTTTCTTAGTTTGTTTGTTTCCATTTTGTTTTCTCTATCATTCGTTTTAAGCAGAGTTTTCTATGCTGTTACTTTGGTTACTCGAGTTTTATTTTATTATGGATTATATTCTCTCATCGTTTTAGCTGAAGTAGATGTGACCTTAGTCATCCCTCAGGGCCTCAAGTCATATTAAACGGCGAAACAAGCAGTGAAGCTAGCACCTACCCCAGAGGTGTAACAATGAATGTATATGATTCGTGTAAAAGAATCAAGTTAACCATACACTAAAATTAAAACAAAGTTGGTTTGAGCTTGGTTCCATACCTTATTCACACGTGTCATCTACCAATGATAATCTGAAGCACAATCCATAAATTCTTAACTAAATAAGTTCAGCTCAAGTTATTTCATATCTTTTCAAGTTATTATATGTATTCAAACTTGATAGGTTCCAAGTAGTACGGAACACCCAATTTTTGGTTCTGTTATGTCCTTTTTTTTTGTTATTGTTCTTTATTGACTTATTCTTTCCTTATATGTCGATATGCTTGTTGATAAAAGGGGAGATGGGGAGTAAAGAGATGAAACAAGAGAAGTTTTTTGACAGAAGATGAAATAAGAGAAGTTGAGAGTAATAGGAATAAAAAAATTGAATGTTTTTACTCTCCACCATGTCTTTTAAATATCCTTAATTCTTTAGTTTTCTGTTGTTCAGAATTGGGTCAACACTGCTGTCAATAAATGCTCAATAAAAAAAGAGGTTTAATGGTTACACATGAAAAGAGTAATGTTAAATTATCATTCTGTCTCTCAGACTCTGCTTCCTTGACATGAATTTCTTCCTGTCCTTATTATTATCTCCTTTTTGGCAGAGGATGACATTGACAATGTTAATGAGCACGAAAGCCCGCATGGTCAGATTAATGTAATGAACAAGGTAACTTAAAACCCAGATTCGTTTCTACATTTTTTTAAATTTTCTTTTCTTGCTCATTTCATCTTCAATTGAATCTAGGTTTGTGTTTGTTTCTTGCTCAGCTCTTGCCCTTGTGGTAAATTATCGGTTCAAGTTCAATCAATTCTCTGCCTGTTTGGATAAGCTCATGAACACAAGGCCAATCTTTTTCAAGAATTCCTCAATCAGGTAATGTACATCATGTGTTTGATAATATTCTTGTGAGAACATTTTCATGTGTTGTATGTTATTATTAGTTTTGTTAATTTAATATCCTTTTGATAAAGCACAAAAACGCATACCATGACATGATGAAGGTAAAAAAAATGAAAATTTAATTCCCAAATTTTATGTTCTTTAATTTTCTTTTATGCACTTCTCATTAGAGGTTCAGAAGCCAACTAGGACCTCACCTCTTCCTTGATAGTTGTTGCATTATCATATATACACATCTTAAGAAGCCCCTTTTACATTTGAACTGTTACATCAGTTATATTGATGTGATGGGAAGTTGTGCCCTTAAACAAATTGTAGAGAGAAACATTTTCACCATTGGTGTGTTGATTCTACGGTGATATGTCAGTAGCCTTGTCTTTACAGATGCTTATTTTCTTTTATTTTGACACTTTATATGTCCTGGTTAGGTAATCACTTCCAACCAAAAAAAGGAAATAGTTGTCCTAGTTAATATTAAGGGGTGGAATACATTTTCAATAATCACATTATTTAGCATCAAATTGAAGTCACATAAGAAGTATCATAATAACATATTTTAAAAACAAAATCAATAAGAAATGGAAAATCAAGTTCCCTCGACATATTTTCATATTTTCTTTCAAGGAAAATTCATGTATAAAATAATTAAATCATGCTTAAAAATAGTCAAAGCTAAATAGACTGATATGTACTGGAAGAAAAGTTGAGTAACAATTTCAATTCTCAGTTAAATCCATGTACGTTTTGTCTTCTTTAAGATTCCAAGCCACTTCAATCTGTATGCCTTGTGAATCGAACTCGAGCTGACGTTCAGTGTATTTCTTTAAATCTGTATCGTCTTTCAGTTCAATAGTATCACCATTAGTATCTTCTCCCGACACTTTATAAACTTGTTTTAGTATTCCACCCAGAGTCATCTCCTCAAGGTTGAATTTTGTAGGTACACGATGACATGTCTCCTTATCTGGTAATGGAGTAACCCACACACTAACTTTAACGGGACTACAAAAATAATAAATAATTTGAGTTCATAATGATCACATGACTAGTGCATTATCATTAAAAAAAAAAGTATTCTCAAATGTATTACTTAACTTGTGCTGAATTTTGAGAATGATTATACAAATGTAATGCTAATCTCCTACGGATGGTCACAGACTCTTCCTATTTCATAATTCATGGTAAATTGAGTATTAGTCACAACCGTATTCATAAAAAATTGTATTACAAAATATTTTATTTTACCTCTGTCAATGCTCGATTAACGCCTTCTGGAAACATCATGAGCAAGCATACATATAAACCACAATCATATCTATATTGCATTAAAATTAAGACAAATATATGAGAAATAATATTCACAAATATCTTGCAGCTAAATAATGCAGGTATGCATTTCTTACCCATTTGGTTGTTGTGGAGTTGTATTAGAATAACAATATTTAAATGTGTCATGCCAATTAAAATGCTTGAATGGTTCCCCGGACCATAGTTTGCTTATGTTCTCCAGCGTTATCACCTATTGAAGGTGTATATGAGTCAAAATGCATATGATATATGTGTTTGATAAAATATAAGTACGTACCACATTTTCAATCAAATGTAATCTACGTTTTTGGAAATCTGACGTTCTCAACGTGTCGCAAATTTCTATAATTTTTCTGTCAAAGTCCACCTTGCATAATAACCAGTGGTCCGTATCATGAATCGAGATTGAAATGGATGAGCATCTCGACGGAAGACCTTTGAATGTGCCATTTGAACCAAATATGTTCCTATTGATGTCTTTGTCTGTAAAGACTTTTGATTGAGCAAGACTCTGCAGTTGAAAAATAAGACAAATTACATGAGGTATTTAAATGACTAGTTTAAAAATGTATAACTTGAACGTACACTAAACCAAGTAGGCAAGTTCCAATGTCGACTTGCATCAGGGCTTGATTTTCTGTCATACCAATTAATGTACGCCACACAATTTATCACCTACATGATATTTAGAAGAATGTAAAATGACATAGAAATTATAAAATAAATAAATGAAAAATAAAATTCATGATATTTTTATGAAAAGATTTTATATCTAAAATTAGAATTAGAATGATGCACCCTTTACCTCATCGTTGAGCCAAGTCTTGGGTTGTAGGCACAAAATCGATTCGCGTGTTAGTTCTGCAATGTCGAAGCGAACCAGCACTTCACTGCGGGATTGAAAATAAAAATATTTATAATAGCATGTTAGCGGATACAAACTAAGAACTACAAAAGTCATGTTAAATAAATATACCTTAAACCACATTGTAGATCAAATAGGTATTCAAAACCTGTATCTTTTTCTCCCATCACTTCACATGCTAAGCGAAAAATATCTGTATACTCTTTTGAGTTTTCTGAACCATCCACGTTGATTTCAGGAGTTTCAAAATTCAATACGCGTGGACTTAGGATTTTTTGCTTTCCTTGCTTGATGTTTGGATTCGGTGAGGATGGATTACAGGTGTCGAAATCATTTTTAATGCTATGTTTACCTTGTGTGAATGTCGTGTTCAAGAAGGACGAAATGTCTTCCTCAGGAGTACTTCTCCGATTTTCTTGCCTCAAGCTTCCAGAACTGTCTTTGGGTTTCAAGCATGTGTTCGCGAGTAAGCAACTTACTACACTCTCCACACTAGTTGATCTTTGCTCGATAATGCTCATTTGTCTATTTAATAGTTGAACTTGATCAGCAATGAACCACATAAGTGAAAGAACTTCAGAAGTGGAGGTTGTCTCCCTTGACAATGGTTGTTGGTGTTGGAGAAATTAGGTTTAATTATTTTAATCAATTTATTTGATTATTTAATTAAAATAATTTGATATTTAATTTTCGGGAAATTAAACGAGATTGTGTTGGTTGTTTAGATAATTTCTTAAAACCGAATTTCGGTGAGTGGGAAATTGATGTAAACATTGAAAGGCTAAAGTATCACTCTTAGGTATTAAATGTGCCACATTAATACTAGTGATAATTGTCCCACATCGGATAATGTGGGAGTTAAGTCACTCCTTATATGTAAGAAGTGATTAAATGAATTCAAATTATAAGTGGGCTATGCACACATAAATGGGCCACACGCGCACGCGCGCGGCCCGCCCGCCCCGCCCGGCCCGGCCCGCCGTGCCGTGCCGTGTCGAGCCGAGCCGAGCCCGAGCCCGTGCCCTTGTCCTTGGACTTGGATCTTGGCAATTGGACTTTGGATGGACTTTGGGTGTACTTGGGCTTGGTGGTGGTGTATATATAATTTTTTGGAGCCCAAAAATTCTGGGCTTTATCCGGGTCAGGCCCAGAAAAGTGGATGTGAATTTGGACGAATTTGAATGTCATTTGGATTTCATGAATGTCATTTCAATCGAATTTGAAATTCAAAAGTCGAGATGAATCGGGATGCACGAATGTCCAGATTCGAGGAGTTACAAGTCAATATGTAACAGCTGAAATTTGAATTCAAAAGGTCAGCAGTCGGAGGATGAATCGACAGACGGATGTCCGATTCATGGCGTTTCAAGTCAAGTGTAACAAATTGGTCATTACCAAAATTAACCCACAATTCTCACCGACGGATTGGCATTGATTGCCATAATTTCGGGTCAAGTGTCTCTTCAATTGATCTCGGGTGTTCTCGCCTATAAATAGGAGACATTTGCATGTGCATGGCCACCTAATCTCGCACCCCCTGCATCAGCACATACACCCACGTCGAATTTTTGCAAATTTCACGTCCAGTTTTTGCATACATACTAGTTTGCAGTCCAGTTTCACGTCCTTCAGTTCGTTGGAGCTCGTTTTCAAGTGGTGCTACTTGAATACGAGACGAAAAGTCGTTTCACCTTTGGAAATATTACGTCGAACTGTGAGCACTAGCCGGGACGTATTTGTTTTGCGGGCAAAGGATTCTTCCTTGACTCGACTTGCTTGTTGTTCGTGGTTGATCAAGTTCGTTGCCGTTGCTGTTTGAAGATTGTTCGTTGTTGAAGAAGAGACTAATACTTTTTTATTGAAAAAGTATTACCTTTTGTAATCTTCTTTTTCTTTTGTATTTTCTCTTGCTTTTATTTTTCGTTATTTCCGTTCGTTTATTGTAAAAGCCATCGTTGGTGCACCTATAAACCAACAATCGCAAAACAAATACCCGGATTGTTACGATGGCTTCCGACGGAAATAACAACGGTGGAAATGATAACCAAAATCCACCGGTTATCACTGAAGTTGGTGAACCATCGAACCCTTCCCCAATGGTTCCAACTTCCGTTGTACCTCCTTTCATGACTCACGACTCCAGACCTTTCATGGTTCATGGAGAAAAATCCGAGAAGTTCTCGGGAAGTGATTTTAAGAGGTGGCAGCAAAAGATGCAGTTTTACCTCACTACGTTGCACCTAGCGCGGTTCCTCCGGGAGGACCCGCCCGTGGTCGATGAAAATGACACGGATCCTGCTAGGCGTATAGCCTTTGATCAGTGGGGCCATGGAGACTTCCTGTGCCGCAACTACGTCCTTGGAGGACTAGTTGACGCATTGTATAACGTGTATTGTTCGGTTCGTACTGCGAAAGAGCTTTGGAGTTCTTTAGAACGCAAGTATAAAACCGAGGATGCCGGAACTAAAAAGTTCGTAGTTGCAAAATTTTTGGACTTTATGATGGTAGACGGAAAATCTGTCGTCGAACAAGTTCAAAAATTTCAACTAATTTTGCATGACATACTCTCGGAGGGTATGGTCTTACCGGAGGCTTTCCAAGTAGCTACGGTGATTGAGAAACTACCCCCTAGTTGGAGGGAGTTCAAAAGTTATCTCAAACACAAGCGAAAGGAAATGTCACTTGAAGAATTAATCGTCAAACTCCGAATTGAAGAAGATAATCGGAAAATGGACATTAAATCTAAACAAGTGAATATGGAAGCAAAGACAAATTTGATGGAACGGGGTGAACCATCAAAGAAAAGAAAAAGGCCTAATGATGATAAGAAACCGGTTGCTAGAAAATCAAACTTCAGTGGTGATTGCTACAACTGTGGTAAGCCTAACCATATGGCACGTGATTGTAAAGCCCCGAAAAAAGATAAAAAGAAAGAAAAGAAAGAAAAGAAAAGGGCAAAGCACAATCAAGTGCTAATATGGTTGAAAATGAAGCCACTGATATGGACATGTCTGCCGTCGTCTTTGAGGCAAACATGGTGGATAACCCCAAAGAGTGGTTCGTGGATACCGGAGCCACGTGCCACGTACGTTTCCGAGAAGAGTGTTTTCTCTACCTATGCTCCTGCTGATGGGAGGAAACTTCACATGGGTAACTAGGCTACGTCTGAAGTGGCTGGAGTTGGAAACGTTGTGCTCAAACTTACTTCCGGCAAAGAGCTTACACTGAAGGATGTGCTGCATGTCCCGGACATCCGCAAGAACCTGATATCGGGCTCCAGACTTATTAGTCATCAGTTTAGACTAGTGTTTGAATCCGATAAAGTTGTATTGAGCAAGTGTGGGAGTTCCTAGGTCGAGGTTATCTCGAGAATGGACTGTTCAAAATGAATGTAATGGTTGTAAGCCGTAAAGACAAGAAAGTTATGAATGAAAACGCATCTACTTCCGTTTATATTGTTGAGTGTTCCACTTTATGGCATTTAAGATTAGGACATGTAAATCTAAAAGCTATAAAACGGTTGGTAAATCTTGATTTACTCAATATTGCTAATATTGATGTACCTAAAAGATGTGAGATATGCGTTGAAGCTAAAATGGTTAAGTTACCATTTAAATCGATGGAAAGGAACACTGCACCTCTAGAATTAATTCACACAGATGTGTGTGATTTAAAGTTTGTACAAACTAGAGGTGGTAAAAAGTATTTCATTACTTTTATTGATGATTGCACGAGGTTTTGCTACGTTTATCTTTTGCGGGCAAAGGATTCTTCCTTGACTCGACTTGCTTGTTGTTCGTGGTTGATCAAGTTCGTTGTCGTTGCTGTTTGAAGATTGTTCGTTGTTGAAGAAGAGACTAATACTTTTCTATTGAAAAAATATTACTTTTTGTAATCTTCTTTTTCTTTTGTATTTTCTCTTGCTTTTATTTTTCGTTATTTCCGTTCGTTTATTGTAAAAGCCATCGTTGGTGTACTTATAAACCAACAGTTGGTTAAGCTTATCTTCATTTATGTATATCCCTGCATTCCATTTTGTGTCGTCTACAATTTTTGCAAACATTCGGAGAATGTCATTCACTTCATTCTGAGTCCATTGTTCGATGTATGGTGCAGTTGGCATGATAGATTTACCATGAAGTGGGTACATGCTAGCAAGTTCTGTTAGGAATATAACCTGTATATATATAATTAGGTGTCGTAAGTAAACTGTTATATTGATATATTATATGCAAAGATTGCAACATATTACCTGAAGTAGAAAAATACATCCAGTTACTTTCGTCGTTTTTCTTTTTTGGTGACTCTCTACTCCATCCACAAGACTTTTCAAAACAATTCCACCCCAATTGTACGTGTGCACTCTATCTAAATCCAGCAAGTAGTTAAGAAGACCCAACTCCAAAAATTTACCATATTTCGGAAGTAAAACTGTAGCGCATAAGAATATGATATACATGACTTTAAATTCTGCGCCTGCTGACTCACATTTTGTAAGTTTTAATTCTAATTCAGCCAGATCCATACTTTGTCCTTCACGTCCCTGGAATATAATGTCATACCTCAACCGTCCTATATTTGATCCTTGTATATCTGTAATGTCTTGATTTGTACATGGTATACCAAATGCATATTTCACCTTGTCCAACGTTATTTGAATTCTTTTACCACACACCTTAAGTACACGAGTAGACGGGTCAAAGTTTTTTATTAACCAACTCATCAATGTATTATCTATAGATTTTATTTGAAGTTGCAACATTGAACCAAATCCCATTGACTTCACAACATTTTTCTTCTCATAAGATAAAGTGTTATTTAAAGTTATGAGTTTACGAATTGAAGTTCTGTGGTCTGTCTTTGAGCATGTTTGATGGGCCTTCTTATTGCCATCAGCTGTTCGATCTGTATGCATGTCCGGTGGAGTCATATTGAACATCGTTGGCTCCGTAGACTTTGGTTCATGAGTATGGATTTCCTCAACACTTCTCTTTTTACCCATATCCGCTCCTTAGGCCTTAACTTGATACGTCTCTGTTGTGTTCATTAACAAATATTTTAATTTGGGCCGAGATAGAGCTCAATAAATAAAGTTCGGACCGAGCTCAAGCTTAAAAAAATCAAACGAGCCGAGCTCGAGCGTGATGGTATTCGACTCGGCTCGTTTACATCCCTACATATACCTTTTTAAAACTCGAAATAAGATAATGGAGAAAGCAGGTCCAAGTGATCAAATGGTTTGAACTAACATATGAATCACATTTAGAGGGATGTATTCAATTAAGATTTTATTGGATTTTTTTTAACTTCAAAAAGTCTGTGGATTTAGAAAATTCATAGACTTTATGTAGAGTTTGGCGCTGAAACTATTGATGCAAATGTATATGAAACACACTTGTATATAAAAAAAGTTATCCAAATTGTTTAGAAAAAATACCAAAAACACATTAATTCAAAAAAAAAAAAAATACATTACTATTATTCATCATTATTATTCTCATCTTTTATTCTCATCATTTTTGAGGTCCTATAATCATTTTATAACTCACTTAAATATAAAGGTTGATATGATTTTATTAATTTTTTAGAAAATATAAAGAAGATGGTAGATAACTATAGGAGAAGTGTTGTATTATAAAAAAATACACAAATTGTAAATAAATATTCATTCTTTTAAAAAAAATAATTAAAAGAAAAATTGAAATATTTTTTAATTAATTTACTGCTAGATTAAAAAAAAATTCACTTCCAAAAACTTCACCCATCCTTTACCACGCATGAGGTTATGTTGTCAATTTTATTTAAAATTTAAAATATATTTTAACAAATGTACTATAGATATATACAAATATAGTTTAATGATTACTTAAATATATTATAATACAATTTTAATAATTATCTAAAAAAATCTCAGAGACAATTTTAATGATTATAATTAAAGTTAATAATTTAAATGATTTTTTTATATTTGTTCTTTAATTAATATAAAATTCAAAATTTATTTATGTAAATATTAAAATTTGATATATAATTTTTTTAAAAAAAATATAAATATGTTTCTTTCATTTTTTCCGAAGAAAGTTATGGAGAGATACTGAACTCGAATCACGAACAGAAGTCTTGACTATAAAATTCAAAACAAAGAACAGAATAGATTTTTTAAGATTTTTGAAAATCTGCATTGAATACCGTCAGTCTCCACAATCAATACACTCTCCTTATTTGAATAACTTATAAATGAGTTCAAATTATTTTGTGCCATGGTTAACATTCAATATGTTCAGCAGTACAAATTACAGTATGCAAGCCTAAATCATAGTGTAAAGAAATTGACAGAGTTTCCCTATATATTGGGATCCCGTACTCAAGAAGGGGGACCTGAAAACCAATTCCCGTTGACATACAGTAGCATAATCAAACTCAGTTACATAAAATCGCAAGAAATCGTATGAATACGGAGTTAGAAAATGGTACGATTCAACAGAGAAGGAGGGAAAAACAAATCAAAATAGAAAAAATAGACTCACTTTAGCGATGGAGGCGGCGGAGAGAAAGTAGTTGTGGGCGGTGTCGGTCCAATTGAGGACGTTTGTTTTGGAGGGGAATCGATAGTGCAGTTCCAAAACAAAAATGAAGTAATATTGAAAATGTGGAATTGAGTTTACAGTTACTGGCAGGGACCTTTTTTAACGGCGATAATTAGCCCACATAAGGGAATATAAATAATAAGAGAGAGAAGTCTGGCGGCAACCGTTTTGTTGATTGGAGATGTATTTTAAAATTTAAAATTTAAAAAAAAAATGCAAAATACCAGAAAATTAGGAATTTGAATACGAGAGCTTTTTCAATTTTTTTTTTTAAATCGGATACGAAAGCTTTTGTTGAGACACGTAGGATATAATTTTTTTTGAAATAGATGTAAAGGAGATTTCTATAATTATGGAATTGACCCACTAAAATGTTCTATTATCCAACTTTTTTACTATTTTTTTGTCTATCCAATATCATCATTATTCCCGTAAAAAAAAATATCATCATTATAAATCGGGACTTATTATTAATATTTTTTTAAATATGCGAACGTAATATTTATTATTAAATATGTTAAGTATTTGTCAATATTCCAATATATGGGAAAAAGGCCAAATAAATAAATAAGATTCTCACATAATTTAAAACACCCAAGGAAAAAGAAAATTACTCCATAACTACAGTTGTAAACATAATTAAAATACCTAGCTTAAATTTTTTTAGAAAAAGGTAATTCATAAATAAATAAAGGACATAATAAAAATTAAATAAAAGCAATGTCACCTTGGATGGTCTTCAGAAATCCAAAAACGAGAACATTAAACTTTTTTTTTTTTTGACGGTAGAACATTAAACTTTTGAATGCCCTTTAAGAACAAGAAAATTGATATTTAGATGTGGAGAATAATTAAATCTATATATAACCTTATAAATCTAAACCAAGCTTATGTGGTAAAGCCACATTCTTTTATTTTAAAATTTATCTCCTCTCATTCATTAAAGTTTTAAGTTTTGACCTCAACCATCTACTTTATAAGTTTTAATTTTATCAACCATCCATCTACTTGTATATTAATCTATAAATACTTAATACCTCTCATTTATTTCTCATCACAAATCCTAAAATATTTCTTCTCTCCTTCTCTGATCGATTTTTTCATTCATCTTTCTAGTATATTTTTTTGTTTATTTACGATCTAATTTATTTCATATGTTCTAACGTGCTAATTTATTTCTTTTTTTTTATTATTATTTTTGCAAATTTATATTTCGAAAATTATGATAAGTCTTTGCTTTATATTTAGTTTTTTTTTCGAAGATTAATTATTATTTTTGTAGATTCATATGGTTTAATATTTTTTTAGATTCATATTTTGAAGATTTTGATCGTTATTTTGTTATTTTATGTTTCGTTAGTTTTCTAGACTAGATGCATATTTCATATGACGAGTTCAAGTTGATTTTAATATTTTTCTTTGTTTTTTTTTTCAAATTGAAATCATTTTTTAAAAATTCATATTTTAAAATCAATGATCAGTATACGATGGTGGACCAATTATTTTGAAGATTATGATCGATTCATAATATCTCCTAAATATATTGTATATATTAGTTTTTTTTTTACTTAGTCAATATAAAATATATTAGTTTCTTTAATTTTGTATTTTTTATTTAGTTAATATCAAATTTGTATAGCTATACCAAATGTATTGTATTTGTATGTTATATATAATTTTTTTTACAAGGTCTTTGAATCATGAAATATTTTAAATAAACATTATTCCCATTAATTATACCGTATATATAAATAATGTAATCATATTTAAAATCAACTACTGAATACTTCTCATGATATTTGCTTATAAATTCAATTTACTCAATAACCTTAATATAGATTTTTAATGTAACACTTTCCTATTAAAGTCAAATATTCAAAAATATAATTTGCAATATATTTTGATCAAAATCATGATTACTTTAATACTTGGCTTAATTGCAAATAAAATCACTACTTTTTCGCAAATTGCAATTTAATCTAAACTTTTGAATCTTGTTAAAAAAAAACTTCAATTTAATTTTTTTTTTTTTTGCAATTCAAGCTTACGGGCAGTTTATCCTTACCCGAGAGCTGATGTGTACAAAAAAACATACAGTCATCCTCCCAGTAAACGTCCACATCAGAAAATATGCATAAAAAATAAGGCTTAATTGCATATTAAATCACCACTTTTTTCGAAATTGCATTTTAATCTAAACTTTTTTTTTTAACAAAACATCCATTAATATTTTTTTTGTATTTCGATCTTATAGGCAAATTAGCTTCTTCCGGTAACTGATGTATTGTTGAAATTTAAGGGTTTATTTTCATTGCTTAAACGACGTCATTTCGCTCACGCATCAGTCACGTTAGGGATGACAATGGGGCGAGGCAGGGCGGGTATCTAAATACCCAGGCCCGCCCCGCGCACTGCCCCATCTGCCCCGTTTTAATTTTTATTTTATTTTTAAATTTTAATTAAATTATTAAAAAAAATCAAATAATATTATATATATTGAATACATACAATATATGTAATATAATATTATACAATAATATATTTTTATAACATAAGATTTATAAAATATTATAAATATTATAATATTAAATACATATAATATACTATATATATAAATATATGTGTGTGTGCGGGGCGGGGCAGTGCGGGTCAGGGCGGGGCGGGGCAAAACACATACCCATGCCCGACCTGACCCGTGCGCGGGGCGGGGCGGACCTGCCCCATTTTCTGAACGGGGCGGGGCAGGGCGGGGCGGCCTTGGGGCAGGGCATTTTGCCATCCCTAAGTCACGTGCGCACATAATCCGGCGAAAATGGATGACAGTACAATTTTTATTTGCGTGACATGTTGACTGGGTATTTCAATTCTTTAGGAACTTAACAAAGTTTATTAAATTGGAGTATTGTTTGCCAAGATTTAAAAGTTTAGATTAAAATGCAATTTCGAAAAAGGTAGCGATTTAATATGCAATTAAACCTTTTTTTATGCGTATTTTCTGATGTGGACGCTTACTGGGACGATGACTGTACGTTTTTTGGTACATATTAACTTTCGGGCAAGGATAAACTGCCCGTAAGCTTGAATTGCAAAAAAAAATTAAACTAAAGTTTTTTTTTTAACAAGATTCAAAAGTTTAGATTAAATTGCAATTTGCAAAAAAGTAGTGATTTTATTTGCAATTAAGCCTAAATACTTTGATTGTTCCTCAAATTTTTTATTTAATAAAATATCTTTAAAAATATGTTTAGATTATCCACTTGACTTTTAAATAAGAGTAATTAATTTATTTGGCTTTGTAAGATTTATCCTTAAAATATTTGGCTTTGCAATCAAATGTGTCCACAAAATATTTATATAATTTTATGAGAATATTATTTTCATAGGCATTAATTTGACCATACAATCATATTTATCCAGGAATGTTCTTTATAAAAAAAAATTTAAAATTTATAATTATAAGTATATTTTTTTGGCGTGAAAAATAAATTTGTGAATTCATTTAGTATTTTATAGAGTTATTGAGTACTATGTATTAAATTTCACTTTTTACATATTTGAATTACAATTTTAATTTAAAAAAATTATGTATTAGGGCAGAAATCGCGATGACAACAACTAGCGCAAAGAAGACGGCGATCAGGAGGCGATTCAACAGAGAATTCCAACGAAAACAACCGCGGAGTTCAACGAAAATATCAAATTGAAAAGAAACACGCAGAGATAAAAAAGAAAAAGGAGAAGATATGGATGTTTTTTTTTTGAAAATTGTCAAATAATTGCTACAGATCTTATCAAACACAATAACAAAGTTCTGGATCATCTTTGTTATCAGTTGCATGTTTTTCTAAAAAATTGGAATTAATTCGCAACTGTTATTCTGTTTCTGATTTGTTCATATAGTAACACATATTTATCTGTACAGTAAGACGTTTATATTCATATAGTAACACATTTTTTTTTCATATAGTAACACAATTTTCTCTATACAGTAACATATGTGTGTTCATATAGTAACACTCGCGCAAAGACAAAAATAAAATCTCGTTCGCAGGTGTGTTACTATAAGGTCAAATATGTGTTACCGTAAGGGAAAGTACGTGTTAATAGTCTTAAAAAGAATAAAATATTTATTGTACTGGTTTTGTTCATTAGTAACACATTTTTCTTCATACAAATAACACATGTTTGACCTTATAGTAAAACACCCAAGACTGAGTTTTTATTTTTACCTTCGCACGAGTTTAGTACACATATTTAATCTTACAATAGCACATATTTACCTCAAAATCTTATACGCGGGATCAAATAGACCCATGAATTTTATTTTAAAATATTTAAATCATTTTTTTTAAATATTGAGATCAAATAAGCTCTCATCTTAATAAAATCACATTCTGTTAATAAAAATAAAGTTGTCGAAGATTAGTGACTTATTGATTCACACATATAAGATTAGATTTTTACCATTTTTTTCTTTTTTATTTTTGCATTTGAGCGATTATTTTTACGCAAATACGTATTATTTATTTTACAGTAATACATATTTATCATTAAAGTAACACATATTTAACCTAATAGTAACACCCTTGGGAGCACCTGGAAGCGAAAATTGTATTTTTATCCTTGCACGAGTTTTTTTAGAAATATCTACCAAATACGACCTAACCCGACCCAGAATCCGCGAATTTCATTATATGGATAATTTCACGGATTCTAGATCCATGAAATATTGCATATAAGAATTTGTCGAGATTTATATAGATGATAGAAGCCCTAATGAATTCAGCCTAGTCTTATAACAAAATAGATTTAATAAAACTTCAAAATTTTGATATATATATATATATATATATATATATATATATATATATATTTCCATATTTATATATTAATCAAATCTCCAATAAAATTTAATTAAATCCAAATCATAAAAAACTAAATTCCCAATTTCAAATTTCAATGAATTAGGATTTTATTTTATTTTTTTTAAAAGAACAAGAAAATTGCAGTTTTCTAGACGTGTCTTCAATTGCAGTTTTTTTTTTTGACAATGTCTTCAATTGCAGTTTTGGCAATACTAAAACATTCAGGAAAATCAAAAATATGAAATTATCATCGATATCCAACTTCCATAATCAAGAAATCTATCCACTCAAATCAATTTGCAGTGTGATTGAAGCAAGGAGGTATGTGAATTTTGGGTTTGATCAAAATTCGTGGGACAGGGAAATCAAAAGGGATGAGAATGAATTTGACGTCAACCAAGTGGAAAGCGTGCTATACATAGATAGGAAGAAGGGGCCGCTTTTTATAGGGCTGCTCTCTCTAATATATCTTCTGCTTCCGCTGTTCGTCCTCAGTTCGACGTCGAGGGACATCACTGCTCATACTATCTTAAAACCCAGGTTCATTTTAAAAAATTTCTTTTCCACATGGATGGTCATAACATAGAAGATGATGATTTTTTTGAGTTAGATGATGATGACATTGGATTAGATAAGTGCAATGATCATATTATTGACGACAAGCCAAAAGAGGAGTTGGCATTTGAAACTCTAGAGGAAGCTGACCTATTTTACAATAGTTATGGTACACGAATTGGGTTTAATGTCAGAAGATGTCATAAAGGTTATAACAAACAAAAGACGATTGTGATGAATTCAATGTGGGAATGCTCACAATCTGGATTTCCTCGAATTCGTAAAAAGCCTTTAATACGAAAGCCGAAACCACAAACCAGATTTGGGTGTCGAGCATGTTTTCAGGTTGCTCTACAAGATGGACTGTACAAGGTTACCAAGTTTGTAACGGAACACAATCACGAGCTCCTAAATCCTACTTCAAATAAACTGAAGTCCAATAGGTATTTGCAATATAATGTCTTATATCGTTCATGTGATGAGTTTAATTTTTATTTGCTTATTTTGTATTGATCAGTTTGTAATAATTTCTTTCCCAGGTTCATATCACCTGGTGACAAAGCTGTAATGACAGTTATGAGTGATGCTGGACACCGAATTTGTCATATTTTAGATTATCTAAAGCTCGCCCACGGAGGTCCTTCAAATTTGACTTTCAAGAACAAAGACGCGTATAATTTTCTAAACAAGAAACGCAACGACCTTGTGCGGCACGGAGATGCAAGTACGGCATTGAATTTATTGGATGGCATCAAACTTAAGGACATGGAGTTCATATATGAGCCGACATCAGATAAGAATAATTCTTTGACCAAGCTGTTTTGGGCTGATGGATTTTCACGTGCTCAATACAAATTATTCGGCGATGCTCTTGTACTCGATAGCACGTACAAGACCAACACGTACCGGTTTCCATTGGTAATTATATCTGGGGTGGACAATAATTTCAAGACATGCGTATTTGGTGCAGCCCTAATGTACAACGAAACTGTAGAATCTTATGTATGGTTATTTCAGAAGTTCCTTGAAGCAATGGGGGGAAAGTCACCAATAACAATTATCTCCGACCAGGACTTGGCAATGCGCAATGCCATATCAAAAGTATTTCCTCTAGTAAAACACAGACTCTGTAGTTGGCATTTATTGAGGAATTGTATGCAGTATATAAAAAATCCCAGATTTTGCAAAGCTCTTGGAGAACTTATGAAAAATAAATTATCTGTCGATGAATTTGAGCAGCGCTGGCAAGGAATAGTTGAAACTCATGGTGTAGCAACAAATCCTTGGGTTCTGGAATTTCATTCTAAAAGAGAAATGTGGAGTGCGACACATTGTAGAGATTATTTCATTGGAATGATGATGAGCACTCAACGAGCTGAGTCCTTGAATGCTCATTTCAAGGATCGTGGTAAGCAAGGACACAAGTTCACTGAATTTCTCAAACATTTTTTTAAAGAACTTCATAAGCTTAGGGTGGAAGCTTGTGAAAGTCAACATGAGCCAGGACACCCTGTACAATCAATGAAGCGTGGTTCATTGCACAAGCTTGTGAATCATGCTGCTGAAGTGTATAGTTCAAACATATTTGTTAAGGTACTAAATGAAATTGAAGAAGAACAAGGACTGATTCTCGTAGAAAAAAGAAGTGAAGATAGTGTATCGAGCTATACATTTGGAAATTTTGGTGAGTTGGATGGGCAGCAATGGTGTGTAAAAATCGATGTTGCAGAGAACATATTTTATTGTGATTGTCAGATGTTGGAGTCCATGGGGTTGCCGTGTCAGCATTTATTTTCTGCATTCAAGAACTCTAATATTATGAAGATTCCCTCACAATGCATTCGTGAGCGTTGGACAAAAGCAATTGGACAACAACTTCTAGAGCATGTTCCAAATTTATTTTCTGCTGGTGATCCCCAACGCCAAAGATTTATGCAGCTATACAAAGAGAGTGTTAGTTTGGCTCTAAATGCTTCTCAAACAGAAGCAGACACCATAAATACAGTGAAGCGAATACGCCGAGCAGCAAAACATGTGGAGGCGGACTCCTCTGTTCGTTCAGGAACTACCGATATTGATAACCTTACTGGAGAGTTGCGTGATATTCGTGACCCGGTAAGGTTATCACAAAATTGTGGCGTCCAATCCGCAAAAGTGTAGGTCAAGAGGAGCACCCCCCAAAAAAATGCAAAAGTGCGGAATGTGTGGGTACGTATGTAACCTTGCATATTTGTTTGTCTATTTGTGTGTACTTCATTTTAATTTTAATTCTTATTCATATCTTACTTGAGAATAAATGGTTTGACTGTTTAAATTAAATTAGAGTGCCTGGACATAAAATCGGTTCCTGCTCGGCAGAGTCGTGCAAAGGTTCTGGCAAGAGTACCTCGCAATCCAACCAAGGCACCAAGAATATTGAAAATGAAGATTTACCACCTGAAACTGATTTGTGAGAGACAGGTAATAAATTGCTAGAAATCTTTGATTTTGTTTACTAATGGTTTGTGGTCTGCATATAGTAGAGAAACACGCTCCCTTCATTGAAGAAAGACGACCAGAAAACTGTTGATAATTGAAACTGAAATAGTGTAAATTAAATCTGTAATGGATATTGGATAGAGTCTATGTTGTTTGGCTCTGAGTTTTTGCTGTTTGGTTCTGGTAATGAAGTAGAATAACATATATTGATGGTTTGATATTTTTTCTTGTAATGTAGGGTGGTGTATGCCTTGTATCCCAACAATTCTTTATAAAAAGAACTATATTTTTTTCTGAAGAAAAAGAGGACAAAGGTTTGAGAGGAAATTGAAAAAGAATGTGTGATTTTATATATATACTATGAAAAAATACAGCAAATAAATAAGTGTTGAGCAGTGGAGTCTTTTGCTAAACTATGAAAGTTGGTTTAGCTGTCCACAGAGGAGCTAGCGTTTCTGTAAGAAAAATAGTGCGGACGGAGTGCTGAAGTTTGATTTTAGTTTCATTTATTTATTTAGATAGTGTATCAATAATGTGTTATTCACAAAAGCAAATGGAAACAATTTTTTTAATGAATAGAATATTATTTATCTACTTTATTAATCTTAATTTGCAGAATGAATGATTGATTTTTTAGGTGGAAATCTTTCTAAATTTTGTGATGAATAATTTCTAAATTTTCTGTAGGAGGCAAAAAAAAAACTTGAAATTTCCTATTATTGAATTGGTGAAAGCGAAATTGATTAATTTAGTCTTATGAAAAAATTGTCCATTCCCAAGAGTAAATGCTTCATAAACTTGAAGCATGAGAGCTTACTGTACTTGTTGCTAAGTTCTCATCTCTATGGATTATTCTTTGTCAACCTAAAATATGTTAAAAGGTTTTTAAATCACTTTTGCTAATCAGTTCTCATCTCTTCATTCTTTGATGTGTACTTCTTCATTGATTTTCAGTTTATCGCCGAGCTAACATAAATTAGACAAACTTATGCATGTCGATAAACTTACTGTTTTTTTAATGTGGACAGGAATTCTGGTTGACAGATGATTACTTCAAGAACCAGGCTTCAAAAAATTCATGCCATAACCAGCTTTCCTATTTTGTGTAAAAATGCTTCTTGCTTTCTTCTATTTTAGAAATCCGAATTATTCTTATTGTGGAGATTTAAAAGATATATTGTTAAAGCTATTGTAGGTACAGGATAATCTGTCTTCTTCTTGATATAAAAATTAAAATTCTAAATTTATGTTACAATTTATAGTGGTTTGGTGTTTTTGTTTTTGATCCAAAGTACCAATGCTGAAAATGTGAAGGATTTTGAAAGTTCTGTTTACAAGTTCTTGTGTGAAGAATAGGATTTGGAACATGGTTTGAGAAGAGTAAATGAGTACTTTTTATTAGTTTATAGTGTTTTTATCTTTATCTTGAAGCACTGTTTTTTTTTTCTTTTTATCTTGGTCCGGTAAAGCATAAATTATGTTGAATTTTGTCTCTTGAATGTCTGGATTGCAATCTCAGAAGCAAAACATATGACTTTTATTGGATATGTTGCTTTCAAGTTTGCCCCTTTACCTACTAGTTACATTGGTATGTGCTTTAACGGATGAGTTAACAGTCCTAGCTGTTTTAGGAATGAACTCTAGTCAGTGTGATTTGTCCCTTTACTAACAAAGTAAAGTTGATACCTTTTGAGGCTGATCATGCGGCCGAGAACTAATTAACTAAGAATGAACTGTTCAATTTATAGGATTCGTTACCATATAGAACACATCTGATCTTTTTCTGAAGTTGCTTTGATAAGTTCGTTGAGTTTCTCATGGCTACCATTCACATATTAGGGAAGTACCATATAGTGCAATAAACACAGAATCAATACGGAGAAGCATTTGATCATTCAAGTATGAGAGATTGTACAAGCTCATTAAGGTAAATGTGTTTGGATGGCTTTTGGATGTTTTTTTGGGAGAAGAGATTGAAAATGAGTATTAAAAAATGTGACACTGTAGGAAGAAAAGGTATAGAAATATGAATTTGTTTTGGGTGACTTGTCTACTTTTCACACTTAATGCCTGCATGATCTTGTAGCTCACATGCTGGTGCTGTTGCAAGTTGTTGAAATGATGAGTTGTTTCTTTGTACTTTGGAGTTACTCCTACACCTAGTTTAGTACATCTGATCTCTAACGTGATCTAGCTGGTAAACTCAAGGAAAAAAATGGTTATAATTTTCCTTGTTGCAACAATGTATGGAGGATAAATATGTATTGCTAGTTCTTACAATAACATATTATATATATTTTAACCTTATATTAACACAATATGGGAACGAGTTTATATGTTTAGCCTCTGCGTGATTTTTTTGGAAAGATCTATTTGACTTGGAGCGATTCAACACCATTTTCATATTTGGATTATAATTTTAAGAGTATATAGCTAAAAAAAATAATTTAACTTAACTTCATCGTATTAAATACAGAACTGTGAGATTTAAAATAAATTAACTATTTTTATTCTCGTTATTCCAAAATGCAAACCACATATACATTTTTCAATTTTTTTTAATAAATTTTGGAGAGAATATGACACGTGATAATATAAAATTTACTTGGCTTTTTTTTGCATTTTCACCCACTTTTCTATGTACCAGGACCAACCATGGATAAATATAATGGTAGTTAATCACAATAATAAATTGGAATTTCATTTTATAATTAATTGCCTACCCTTTAATTAATTGATCACATATCATTATTAACACCACTCTCCTTAATTCATCACCTTTGGAAACATTTTTTGATATGATATTACTCCACAATCTGAGATGTGGATTTTCTTATTATACAAATAAAATAAAAATGTAAAATATTACCAACATCAATACTCTCCCTTTTAAATTGTGAAAATTAATCATTTAATTGGAAAGAGAAAAACATACAAATCAGGTAAATAGATAATCGAGTAAAATTAATATATTTCAGTTTAATATCTCACAAGTCGGCAAAAATTAATATTTTCCCTATGGCCAACTAGAATGTCACTCTAAATAAAACCCAGAAAATTCACATAAAAGCTTCTCCAAACAAACTTGGTTTATTTCTTATAGCAGTATATTTTTTGTATTTATTGACATGTCATTTGTATTATACTAGTTTGGTAGATTAAAAACAAACTTGATTACGTTTAGTTTCAATGTTGAAAACAATTTCACTTCAATGTCTCAACTTAAATAATAATTTAATAGCAGAAGAATATACCAACCTACTACTACTACTACTAGTAGAAATTCAAATCTAGAATTAAAAAGCAATAAGCAGAACTAATTAAAATAAAACTTCAAACATAAAAAAGATGTTTCCATTCACCCCCCCTTCACATTTGACATTTGCAGACATGCACAGAAACCCACCCTAGAAACTATACAGAAGAGAAGGAATAAAAGATTAAACCTGAAAATAAAGAGATGATGATGATATACTAGCCTAGGTGAGTTTGGTATGCCTGCCTGTAGACAAGGAACAAGCTTGTATAATAAGATGAAGCTATTTCATTACACGGGTATAACGTCCACCATGGATGTGTCTTCACACCTCAGTACGATACCATCGAAGCTAGCTGGGAATATACATTTTGTCCACTGGCAACCTGTTGTGAAGGGTTCAGACGGAGGAACTATCATCAGGACGTTTTCGTTCCTCTGGACGACCCCCATCACGCTTACTGTGCTCCCTTCCTTGATATACCTGAAATAAATTCAGTTGTGTAACAAGTGCAAGAATCCGTATATTAAATGGAGCATCAAACAAGGTTACCCTTCTTTGAGACGCATTGGACGGTCACTGAGTGATGATAGATTCATCTCTCCCAACCACTGGATGAATTCTGGAGGAGCAGCGTCTTTTTTTAGAGGATCAACGTCGATAACAACACTTTCGTCCACATAAGGAGTCACTCGTGCCCCATAACCAGCTTTAACCAATGCTCTCAGACCCGATTGGAAATCAGAGATATAGAAGTCCACAGCATGTTTCTGTGTTGCAAAAAAAAAAAAAAAAGTTACTTGATTGAGGACTAAAAGAAATTCAGCAGCAGCATACCTCTGAAGATCGAACGCCCCATGTGAAACGACGTTGAGTTGGAGTTGGAGTTGCAGCTTGGGAACCCCATCCCCTGTACTCATCTAACCTTGTAGAAGTGTACACACATCTAGGGACTTTTTGGAAAGATGATTTCAGGGGAACATTTCCACACGTGACCACCTTTTCCATAAAATCAAACATCAATAACGGACTGAAACCATCAGGAATAAATGGAATACGAACAAACATATATAACCACATACCCCGGAGACCTTCACATATTGGCCGTTTTTAGCAGTTCGTAGTTCAGAATCTGGATAACTTTCAATGTATCCCATCACAGCTTTTCTCCCCCAACAAGAATTCCAGACAAATAGGGCAACAACAATGCAGAACAAAACAGAAACCACAATGAGGAGAATCGCATTGTGAACTGCCCCAAGAATGAAACCACCAGCAATGAAGCCCATCATGAAAAGCAGAAAAACTCCCCATATGAGTGGTTTCGAGACGTTTCTTTTGAACGAGTAGTCGACATCTTGACCAAGAGTGGTCACAGCTTGGTTGTTGCTGACTGAGGAACCATGTGCTTTGACCGATGCGCTTGAATCCAAAGGTCCGGACACCTTTCTGGGCGCCCCAGATGAATTTAATGGACCAGATGTAATGAGACCTGTTGTAGGAAGGATGAAAGTGAGAGAAGCCATTTGGTAGCTCAAATTTAATCAAAAGATCAACAAATGTCAAAGAACCTCACATGCATATGAACATTAATTTCTGATTTATTAAAATTAGAAATATTTTCATCAACTATACTCGATCAACATGATTATCATCCACTGTAATCAAGAATTTTAAACACACATCAAAATGAGCCGCAAGTTTCCCTCAATTCTACAATTTATAATTTCCTTCATATCCAATCAAAGCAGAATTTAATCAAACACCTTTAATCACTGTGAATAAATTCGTCAAATTTAATTTTGGGGAAAGAGCCTAAAAACTGAAAAGCAAATAAACATTGTTACTGTGAACGATTCTGAAGTAGTAAGATGGAATAAAAGTTATAATATTCTTTTTAATGCATTGGTATGCATTGTATCGAAGACCTTGCGAGCACTAGTTAAGTCGCTGCATTTTGAGTAACAAACACTATAAATGCACATTAACACGAAAAAGCCATTCACCGATGTCTTCAACAACGAAGAAAGCAACTTTTAGTTCCTTTACATGTTCATCTCCATCAAGAACATTCAAAAAGCTGGAATCACCAAAAAACAGCTTGAAAAGAACTTTACCTACCTGAAAGAAGATCTCAATTCCTCCTCTCTCGCCAGCTTCGTCGCCAAACAGGGAGTTCAAAAAGAGCGCTAATAAGCCTGCCTCAGCTTTCTCCCCTGTTTCCTCGCCATTAAGTGTTTTTCAAGGATTTCCCCTACTACTCCATATAGATGAGTAACAAACATTATAAATGCACAGAAAGACGAAAATGATACAAATTTATTATGGAATTTCGCTCTATTACATGGTTTCGATAAATTTAATTAGAGGCAATAAGACTGGCATGGAGATATTTCAAATCTGACGGTGCTTTACGGAGCTTTCTTATGTCCATGGTTTTAGTTCGAACCTCACCTTCAATCGTCGCTTCACGAAACATGGGGATTATCTTTGCAGGAGTCATCTCTCTCCGGCGCCGCTGCTCGCCTCTTTCTCCACCGGTTAGTCTTTCATTGTTCATCATTTTCTCCATTTTTTAGAAAAAATAGGGATGAAATGATTAATTAGGAGGATATTAGTAATATTTTATTTATGATTTTGATTTTAATTTTAATGATGTCAAATATGTTTTTTTGTTTATATATAAAATGTTAATAGACACATGTTTAATTTTTAATTATTTTAAATTAAAAAGGGTATTTTTGTCATTTTATATTTATAAAATTAATTTATTAATAGGGCGATGTAGTGCGATTGCAATATGCACAGTGCGAATGCTCTAATGCAAAGTGCAATTCTTTAAAAATAAATTTATACGTTAGATCGATAATCTAACGGTATTCAAAGGGTTTACTGATGTTAGGCAGGGCGAAACCTGCCTGACCATAGAAAAACCCTAGTTACTTATATAAAGAAAGAAAGAGTCAAATTCTGATGTAGCAGAATATGTGATAACATCACATGCGACATCAACAATCTCCCCCAATTTGACCTTTCTGCTACAACACACCTGATGTATATATCAAAGTATATATAAATCAGTAATGTATGTATGACAGAGAATCTCATCTGTAGCATACACTCAGTAAGCCAAAATCTGTCGTAGCGAACTAGTCAAACTAGTAAAAACAGAATAAGTAACTCAAAGTTAACTTACTCAAGCACAATAAACCATTAAGGTTCAAAACATAACAGATTAGTATCAAGAACTAATCAAAACATAGAATCAGTATCAGAGCAATGCTTTTAAAAAGCATGAAACTAAGTAAAGATAATACAACAGTATCAGAGCCTATTGAAACAAAATCAGAACCAACTAAGAAAATGTATTAAACTGATTTACAAAGGAAGATGATTAAGTGTAAGGGAAGGCCGAATATTGCTGTAAAATATTTTACAGCTGCAGCTTCAAAGACTTGCACATAGCTGCCCCTATCACAAATCTCCCCCTCTGAAACAGCTCATCATCAGGTCATCTGATCTGGTAAATCATCATAAAGGTCCGTGATCAGAGTAGTTTCTAGTGATAAGAATTTTCAACCAAGTTTATCGAACCCAAAGAACTAGGAGGATAATGAAGCCGTGAGATTAAGCGTTGTCATAGTATTATATAAGCGATCAAGGATGAACAAATAATGAAAAGACATCAAAGCAAATAAATAATTAAATAAAGCAGGCAAGTAATCTAGCAAAGAAATATCAAGTAAAAGAAGAGTGTTCGGGTGCAAATCACCAAAGACTAGTCAACTATGACAACATACAATCGGGGAATCAATTACAAGGGGTGATGATAGGGGATATCTAACTAAATTCCACACACAACCGTACTTGGTAAGCCTAGGGTATGCATTATCAATTAAACACGTAAGATTGTTAGAGACAACACTCTAACCCCCCTCACTAATTACTAGCAATTAAATCAAGCAATTAATGTACTCAAATGTGGGTTCTAGTGAAATTAACTAAGTATACTTGCGTTAGTTCAATATTGATATCAATCACACAATTAAAATCTAACACCCTAGCCAATAATTCAATTACCCAAATCTCTTTGTAATAATCAACTCATTAAACAAGGGTTCAAGACATAATCAAGCAATTAATACATGCAAAGCACAAAAGAGTAATCAATCAACCCCACAATTGAAACACCCAATCATATTAACACCATAATCAACTCATCTAAGAGTCATTACACCCAAACACTACAAGATTTAGCCAAACATGAAATTAAGCAACAAACCCATCAAAATTAAAATTAGGAAAAACATGATTAAAAGGAAATTAAACCAATAGATAAATGAAATAAGGAGAGATGTCACCTTGTGAGAGTGTAATACACTTGATTGTATGAAACTACCTTCTATTTTGCAAGAAATTAAAATAACTATGAAGAACACCTAAAGCTATGTGTGTATTGTGTGTTAATCTAAGGAAAGAGTATGAAGTGTGAAGAGTGTAGAGAAAATGAGAGAGAACCCAAAAATTTCTAAGCTAAATCGTTTCCTTCGCCGCTACTACTGTGCTTCTTCCTAAGCTGCTTGCTCCACTGCGCTCTCTACTTTTTTTTCTTCCGTCATGACCAACTGCCCTTCTAATTCCAAAAATGAAAATTGTTGGGCCCACTTCTCATTACCTTAGCAACTACGTGCCCAACTGCCTTTTTTCTTCTAAATTCACTTGTTAGGCCATGGGCCCATTTTGGGCCTTAATTTTTATATATTTTTTTTCCTTCTTCTTTTTTTACCTCAAGCCCATTTAATTCTTCTCGTATTTTTGTCTCGTCTCTTGAGTTCTCCTTCAATTGACTCAATAAAATAATAGACATATATTTTGCTCCCAATAATGCTCATTTTTCCTACAAAAATAACAAAATAATATCCTTCTCATCTCAAGTGCAATTAGTCAATTTAATATAAATAATGCAAGAAATCCTATTAAATTAAGCAATTAAATCACATTAGTTTCTAGCAATTTTCACACTAATCAGTCAGCAACATCTTCATCTTCATCAACAAGTTCTACAGTTGAAAAGTTTGCAACAACATCTGCAGCAGCATCACCATCTCCACCAGGATTTGCATCAGCAACAGGAATTTCTTCGATTACAACACCACGAGCACGAACAGCAGCTGGTACTCCCCCTGTGGTAGCAGAAAGTAACCTTAACCAATAATCCTTCAAAATTTGAAGTTCATTGTTTGATTCCGGTAAAACCTCCAATTGCCTGCAAATAAAATTTTCATTAAAGTTCATAAAACCAGCAGGATAATTAGGATTTTGTGGAGCAGCATATGGAACAACATGTGGAGCAACATCAGGACCAAGATCAGGAACAACGTTATGTGCAGCATCAATAGCAACATTCTCCTCAGCATCAGGATCTGGTATTGGTAAATCAATTACCCTGTTTCCACTCAACAATACAGGTGAGATATTCATCAAAGTAACCCTCCCCCTTAACAACTCATTTCTGCTAGGTTGAAAACTATGACTCCTCAAGTAGCCATAAATCAAATTCGGATAAGGAAGGTTCTCTTTCTCAGAAATATTCCCAGCAAACTTCATCAAGTGATGGAAAATTACCAGCCCCAAATTAAATCTTCTCATAACACCAATTCTAAACATCAATATATCCTAGTCCTTAGTCACTTTGGTCGAATTTGTAGAAGGGATCCAGTTATACACAATCAACTTATGAATAACAGAAATAGAGATGTCAAGTGAGCAGCAAGCATATGTCTCTGCCACCTAATTATTCTACCACCAGTCAAAGCTTGAATTACCTCATCCATAGGAGGTACATCCTCTTCATCCATGTGATCAATATGGAGAAAGAAATTAATCAGCTCAGGTGTGAATGGAATATCTCTCCCCCTAAATTGTACAGTTCCTATTACTCAACTTATTAACTTTTTGATCAAAAGTTTCAGCATCCGAATCATCACTAGACTCCTCAAATACACTATCACTTTCATCACCGACTGGAAGAATTAATTATGATTTAATTAAATTTTGAATCTTCATTAATCTGAAACAGATCTATTGCTATGAATTATTCAAGCCGTAGTTGGATGTATGGTCCAAGAACGATTAATGGCATGATATCTCCCGAATTTCTTAGTGGACTTGAATCGTTTATAGAATTCGCTACTAGTAACCCGGAATGGATGAGTGGGGGAAAGATTAGGTGTCCTTGCTCGAAATTCAAATGTAGGAACTAGAGTTTTAGAGAACCCATTGACGTGAAATCACATTTGTTTAGACATGGGTTTATGTCTAATTATCACAATTGGATTTTGCACGGTGAGCAAAATTGGAATTCTATACCACACTATGATCAGCCGGCGTCGACTTCATATAGAGTTGACGACACCGCAGCATCTAGCTCGTACCACAATATGATGATGGACTTAACTTCTGGTCCTAACATTAGTTTCCAAAATGTGGAAGAAGAGCCCCTTAGCGAGGAACCTCCTAATCAGCATGCTGCACATTTTTTTGACATGCTTCGTGCAGCGGATCAGGATCTGTATCCTGGTTGCGAGTCTCATTCTCAGTTGTCATTCAATGCCCAACTTTTAAACATTAAAACTGAGAACAAACTGTCTGAAAGGGGTTACAATCAAATGGTTGAGTTGATTAGTGAGATTTGCCCTCCAAAAAATCTGGTGCCCAAGAAATTTTCTGATACTAAACAGTTGATGGGTGGGATGGGTCTTCCCGTAGAGAGGATTGATTGTTGTGCAAATAATTGTATGATATATTGGGGTGCAGACAGGGAACTTGAATCGTGTAAGGTTTGTGGTCGGTCACGATTCAAACCTGCTAGACGTGGTGTGGATGGTCGATGGAAAAAGAATAGTCCTTTCAAAGAGATGTTCTATTTTCCTATCATTCCTCGATTGCAAAAGATCGTATCGAGTCCAAGACTACCGCTAAGGATATGATATGGCATGCTAGTTGCTATAATGATGAGGTGGTGTTATGTGTCACCCTGCAAATTCATTGGCTTGGAAACACTGGACTATTCATATCCCGATTTTGCAAAGTGAAATACGGAATGTGAGGCTGGGTTTGAGCACCGATGGTTTTCACCGTTTGGGCGATCGGGAAAACAGTATTCGTCATGACCAGTGATAGTGACACCGCACAATCTGCCCCCATGGTTGTGTATGAAAGAACAATTCATGTTTTTTTTGATTTTGGTGCACGATCCTAAAAATCCAAAGGATAATTTAGATGTATTTTTACTGACCACTAATTCATGATTTGAACATCTTTGTGGGGAAATGGGGTGGAAACGTATGATGTTGCTAGAAAGCGAGAATTTTATGATGCGAGCCGCATTAATCTGGACCATTAGCGACTTTCCAGCTTACTCAATCTTTGTCTGGATGGAGCACCGCTGGAAGGATTGCTTGTCCATATTGTCTTTGAGTACTCCGATGCCTTCACTTTAAAAATCAGTCGTAAACAGTCGTGGTTTGATAACCATCGTAAGTTCTTACCCAGGGGACATCCGTACCGCAGGAACAAGACTGCATTCATGAAGAATACAGTAGTTACAGATGACCCACCACCCATCCGAACAGGTGAAATGCTTCTACAAGAAATTGATTGGTTAGGGTATCGGAAAGTGATTGAAGAGGGTGTTGAGGCCCACAACAAAAGATTAGATGGTGGCTGGAGGAAGAAAAATATTTTTTAGGATTTGCCATATTGGAGTACCCTCTTGATCCGGCATAATTTGGATGTGATGATGCACATTGAAAAAAATGTGTTTGATAATTTGTTCTACACAGTGATGAATGTGGAAGGGAAAACAAAAGACACAAATAAGTCTAGGGATGAACTTAATGAATATTGTCGTCGTCCCTCTCTAGAGAAATGTCAGCGCACAGGAAAGTATCTCAAAGCTTGTTATTCACTTGATAAGAGTCAAAAGGATGATCTGTGCAGATGGGTAACTGAGTTGAAGTTTCCCGATGACTATGTGTCTAACCTGTCTCGATGTGTAGACTGGAGCAAATTGAAGATGTTTGGGATGAAGAGTCATGATTTTCATGTGTTTATGCAGAGACTACTCCCGATTGCTTTTCGTGAAACTCTGCCGCCGAATGTGTGGAAAGCAATCACTGAACTTAGTTTGTTCTTTAGGGAGTTAACTTCTGTATACATTACAGTTGAGAACATGGCTCGATTGGAAGCAGATATTCCAGTTATATTGTGTAAGTTGGAACGTATCTTTCCGCCCAGCTTCTTCAATTCGATGGAGCATCTGCCTGTGCACCTTGCATACGAAGCAAGGATAGCTGGTCCTGTGCAGTATAGATGGATGTATCCATTTGAGAGGTAATTTATAACTCTAAATTATTTGATTACCTAAAATGGTTATACTATACATATATATAACACTTGATTCATTTAATTAGGTATCTTTACAATTTAAAGCTAAGTGTTGGTAACAAGGTGCATGTTGAAGCATCGATTGCAAATGTGTATTTAACGAAAAAGGCCTCAATATTTTGTTCCCTCTATTTCGGCGATCACGTTCAGACGAGGCGGCAAAATGTACCTCGTAATTACGATGGTCGTGGCGAGGTACCCCAAGTAGCGAAAGATACTTTATCCATATTTATACCTCCCGGTCGACATCTTGGAAAGATAAACAAAAGATGGATTTTAGATAAGGAGAAAAACACGGCTCATACGTACGTGTTACTGAATTGTCCCGAGTTGCAACCGTATATCGAGTAAGTTTATAAGGTTCAATTTTTGTTAATTACAACGTCAATCCGTATATTAAATAATCAAATCCCCTTTTGTAGTATGTTTTTCGAGCAACTACAACAATTCTAACCGGGACTATCGAGGGCTGAACAAGATGAAAGACTACAAGAGGAGTTTGCATCGTGGTTTAAACAACTTGTAAGGATAAATAATATTCAAAATCGGTGGATACGTGATCTTTCTAGCGGACCTTCGAGTTGTGTCACCACATACCCTAGATATTACGTGAATGGTTACAAATTTCACACACGAACTTATGGCTCATCAAAATCTACTTCAAATTGTGGAGTTTGTATCAAGGGTAAAAATTATGATGCAGATGAGAATGATTTCTACGGGATCCTTGAGGAAGTAGTGCAATTGGAGTACCCCGGACGTATTGAGAAAAATGTTGTTCTGTTCAAGTGTGAGTGATTTGATCCATCTGTGCCAAATGGAACAAGAGTACATCCTCATTACAAACTTGTGGACGTTAATCAAAGGGGAAGATACGGCCGCTACGATCCTTTTGTGTTAGCAAGTCAAGCCACTCAAGTTTACTATTGCAAGTACCCGAGAAAGCGTAGAAATGAATGGTTGGCCGTTTGCAAAATCAAACCGAGATCCTTGGTCGAAACCGTGTCAACGAATGGATAAGAGCTCCCCCCTTTCAAGACGACCTTGAGTCCCAAATTAATGGTGTGCAAACGGATGATGATCCAATCATATTGACAGATGTCAACGGTGCATTAATTGATATTGAAAATAATGAAGAAGAAGAAGAAGAAGAAGAAGAAGAAGAAGAAGAAGAAGAAGAAGAAGAAGAAGAAGAAGAAGAAGAAGAAGAAGAAGAAGAAGAAGAAGAAGAAGATGATGATGATGATGAGGAGGGGGAGGACGAGGAGGAGGATGAAGACTCAGATGAATATTGAATATATAGTGTAATAATTATTTACTATTGAATAATGTAATAATTATGTGTGTTTCATTTGCATGTTATATATATGATGAATTATTTATTATTAAATAGTGTAATAATGTGGTTTTATTTAATTATTGTTACAGATGAGCGGACCGTCTAGAGGAGCTGGGTCGAGCGGACCGTCTTAGTCCAGGGGACCATCTGGGTCCAGGAGTCAAAATGCCAGGGTACCAGTACCGGTACCCTTCCTTCAGGAGGATGAGGATGAGGCTGTCGGCCCTGAGGCCTATGAGGACCATCATCCAGCTCTAGCTCTAGCTCCGGGGGGGAGGGTCTGGATATATGGATCTACCAGGGCACGTTAGTTAAATACTTGTGAATAATAAACTATGTCATATTTATATGTCTATTAATTTTGCGTGTTTATTCCCTTTTTGCAGGTTGATGCCATCGAATGCGGTATCTAGGACTATTCGGGAGATTATGTCTCGACATATTGAGCCCGGTGCATTCACTTTCCGGATGATATCTCCTGAGAGGCTGCAGTCGTACTGGGAGACATTTCAGGTACATTATATTTTGTTATTCGCTATTTAATTTTGATTAATTTATAAACTTTAACGCTTATTAAGTACAATAATATTTTGTTTGGCAGAGACAAACTAGGTGGGACCCTACCGTTACGAACTCAACGGAGGTGTATGAGTTGTTCCTTCGTAGGGCAACAAATAAATACACTGATATGCTGAACAACGTGAGAACGTTGTGGGTCACCAAGCACCAGAGGCCTGGATGGGATGACGCCGTCTTCAATGGACTGCTCGCTTATTGGGATAGAGAAGACGTGAGAGCAAAAAGCGAGTAGTGTCGTACAAATCGACTGTCGGAGCCTGGAGGCCGGGGTACTGGCATCTCCCATCATAGGGGCGGATCCCGTGGATCAGCCGAGTATGCATATGACTTTGTAAGTATTTTTTAATGCTAGTTCAATATTTTAATTAAACACGTGGTTCTAATTAAATAAATACAGGAGAGGAAGCATGGACGACCCCCCACGGACTGGGACATAGTGCAGCATTACCACCGTATGAAGACGGGGAGTACAACTACGGGGCTATTAGTGACACACTTGTAAGTATTTTCATTTTATATTATGTAATAATTTATAATAAAATATTATATATATGTCTATTTTTGTAATCTAAAATTTTAATTGTCGAAATATTCGTACAACATGAAGTACAAGAGGTGGCCTCCCAGATGCCCTCCGAGGGGTCGAGCTCCGAACCCCAACCCGACTTATCCCAGATCTATGTCAATACCGTTGGAAAACAACACGGGAGGGTTCGGGGTTTCGGTCAGCTGGGTAAGTCCAGACGCATCCCCTCCGGCTCTTGCTCATCGAGTACTCCTCCTCCTCCTGTTGGCTACACCCAAGCTGATGTCGACCGCCTGCTCCAAGAGGAGCGTGATAGGATGCAGGCGGAGATGGAGCGAAGAGACGCAGCTTTGAGAGAGGAGTTGACAGCGAACATGCAACGTCAAATCCAGGAGCTGTTGCAGGGGATGCAGGGTTCCTTACTTGGTAGTGGTGTTCCCCCAGGTGGTCGGAGTGGTTCTGATCAGTCATCACGAGGGTCCCGGGGTTCTAGGCGGCGCTGAATTCATTATTTTTGTTTAAAACTATGAATTTTTCTGAATGTTAATTAAGAATTTATGAATTTTAAATGTTTACGAGTATGAATTTTAATTAATTAAGATGATGAATTTTAATTATTTAAAGTATTAATTTTAATTGTTTAAGAGTACATATATAAACATGATAATACAGTTATATATGATAATAATAACAATTATAGACATGATAATTATAATAATTGAATATATATGTTATAATAATAATAATAACATTTATAAATGAAAATAATAAAAATTATGATAATATACAATTTAATTGAAAATTATAATAACATTAGTGAATATATAATATACAATTTAATTGAAAATATATGTGATAATAATAAAAATGATAAAATGATAATATATGTAGTAAATATATATAATTGAATATATATATTATAATAATAAAAATTAAAAAATGATATAATTTAATTGAATATATATTGTAGATAATCTAATTAAATATATAGTATACAATTTAATTAAATATATAGTATACAATTTAATTATAAATTAAATATATAAAATATTGAACATAATATGATATTTATATAACTAAAAGCAAAATCATATCGAATGATTAGCTTTGTCCAAACGGTAAAGCGCCTAAGCTCTCTCCTCCACTCTCTCGGAGGTCGCGGGTTCGAAACCCCCTCCACGCGAAATAAAAATGGGTGCCCAGCCCCCTCCTCTCAGCGGCCAGGGGCGCGGGTTCGATCCCCCCTGGCCGCATTTCTTTTTTATTACTTTTGATATTAGCGAGGGGCTAGACAAGGGGCCTGCCCTCGCCAAATATCCCCCTCGCCAATTCCCTCGCTAGACGGAGCCCTCGTCATACCTGCCCTCGCCAAGTTCCCCTCGCCAAATCCCTCGCAAGCCTGCCCTCGCCAAATCCCTCGCGAATAGCCCCTCGCCAATTCCCTCGGCAATTAGCGAGGGCAACTTCCCTCGTTAATTAGCGAGGGCCAAGCCGAGGGAAGGGTTACCGACAAGGTTTTTGCCGAGGGCAACCTTTCCTTGGTAAAACCCTCGCCAACCCCCTCCCCCTCGTTAATTCCCTCGCTAACCCCCTCGCCAAATTCTATTTTTTTTGTGGTGTCACCTATTACGGTGAATAAAGGTACAATTCTATCCGCTGCGTTTATGTGACTGTGATCCCGAATCTGATAATTTCATAGAATCGGCGATCGGTGGTTCCAACACCAAGCACGTTCATCAATGGATTTGATATACATCCGCATCCTTGGCTTCCAATAGGCATTGTTTGTTCCATTAAGAACAGGAGGCCTAATAGACTGAGAGAGTGGATACTCCATTGCAAAATAAAAAGACACACTAAAACATAGGATTTAAACTTAGTACCGTCAAGTTTTAGGCTCTGGTGCCAACTGAAAGTTGTGCGTGTTGTGTAAAACAGAATGATGTTGTACTGAATGTTATGACATGCACTACAATATCTAAATATCAGAATGTAAAACAGCGGAAGACTAACACTACAATGCAAAGAAATAAATTTTTCATAGACTTGTTAATTAAAGTCTATGATGCTTGTCGACGAAACGTTTCACTAAATTGAGAGTGAATACAAAAGTTTGTGTAAAGAGTTTCCAAGACAGAACCTTTACAACGGAAATAAAGACTCAATATCACCTATTGACTCTTAAACGACTAAGTGTAGCATTACAAAATATTACACCGTCAAAAGTAAATCAAAGTATCACAAAAATCTACGCTAATGACACTTCAAGATACCTATGTTGCTAAACGAGGTAACATGCGCAAATAGCAATATAAAGGGGGAATAACGGCCCTATCTCTTGGATGCACTAACACACTTAACAATTGATATTTTGATATTCCTTACCATTGCTGAAGTCCTTGGTCTTCTATTTATAGATGTCCTCGGCTTCAACCATAGATTCTTGTAGATGGATCTAGAAAGACTCCAAAATAACTTCCCATTATTTCTCTCTCCTAACCGTCCATGTAGGTAGTTGATTTCGTGGCTTACTCCTGCAAGCGCATGATCTAGGTCCTTCTAAAACTCTCTGAAATTAGTCTTGAATCTGGATCCTTGTAGAAGATTCTGGAATCCGTCCTCAATGTTGCACTTGATGTTACAGCATCCACGACAACATTTGACTGATTCTTCATTCCAGATCCTTGTAGAATGTTCTAGATCTTCAACCTGCAATGTCACAACATCTACTACAACATTAAACTATTAGAGAATAAAAGTTAGTTATATGAAGAAAGAAAGGGTCAAATTCTGATGTAGCAGAATATGTGATAACATCACATGCGACATCAACAAAGACGTCATTGCCCGAATCTTTTCTTGCCAACCATCTAACGGTGAAATATTTTACTGTAAGTTGTTATTAATGCATATAAGAGGCCCAACTTCCTTTACAGGCTTGAGAACAATCAATAGGAAAACTTTTACCACGAATAGATACGCTGCACAAAAATTAAGGTTAATAGAAGATGATAACACTGCTGAAATGTGTCTTCAAGAAGCTGTTGCATACTTAATGCCTTCTGCTTTACGACATTTATTTGCTATTGTCCTTGTTCATTGTAACCCCAAAAATTGTAAACAGTTATGGTTGAAATTTGAAGATTTTTTATCAGAAAACTTTACTCAAAACAAAACCTATAGTTCTGATATGGTCAGACAAAAAGTTCTAGACATTCTTGCTGATTATTTGTGTTCCATGGGAAAAAAGTTGGAAGACTTCTTCTCCATTAATGATGATGTACTAATCAATTTTCATGATAATTTGACAAAAGAAATACAAACTGAACGAGATATAATAATACCTAACCAAGATCTTTTATCCATTGACAAATTAAATACAGAACAAAGACTTACTTATAATCGAATTCTACACCATGTTAATAATAATTTAATGAATCCCTCTTTTGTGGACGGTCCAGGAGGCACTGGAAAAACTTTTTTATATAAAGCACTTCTTGCTACTGTAAGATCTACAGGTCATATTGCACTAGTTACAGCTACTTCAGGGGTAGCCGCATCTTTGCTTCTAGGTGGACGAACTTCACATTCACGATTTAAAATTCCCTTGGATGAAAATGATTCTAAATCTTGTGGTGTTAGTAAACAAAGCACATTGACTCATTTGATAAGAGAAGCAAAATTAATATATGGGATGAAGCAACTATGGCTAAACGCAATACTATTGAAAAGTTTGATGAAATGTTAAGAGACATAATGAGTTCAGCTGATATTTTTTGTGGTAAAATTATTGTCTTTGGAGGAGACTTTCGTCAAACATTACCAGTTATTAATAGAGGTACCAAAGATGACATTGTGCAAGCCTCCATTGTTATGTCACCTTTATGGAATCAATTCGAAAAGCTGAAACTGAAACTGAATATGCGGGCATTACTTGATCCTGATTTCTCATCTTATTTGTTGAAAATTGGTGACGGAATCGAAAATACTAATGAAAAAGATGAAATTCAAATACCATCTAGAATTAATATTCCTTTTACGGATGATATTACATCGTTGAATACATTAATAGATATAGTATTTCCAAATATTAATGATTGCACTTTAGATTTTTCCGTATTTATCAAGCGAGCTATACTTACTGCAAGAAATGATTTTGTCCATGAAATAAATGACGTCTTAATTAACAGATTTCTTGGTCAGGAAACAACTTCTTTTAGTTGTGATGAAAACACAGACACTTACGTTGCACCGGACCAACAAGAATTGTTTCACTCTTTGACTCCTCAAGGGCTACCTCCCTACAAATTAACATTGAAAATAAATGCACCAATCATATTGCTACGAAACATTAACCCAACCGAAGGACTTTGCAACGGCACACGCCTACTCTGTAAAGGATTTGATACAAATATTATTTATGCTGAAATTTCAGTCGGCACACATGCTGGAAAATCTGTATTTATTCCCCGTATAACATTAGAAACTCCACATGAGAGTTTCTCATCTATTCCATTCAAAAGGAAACAATTTCCAATACGCTTATGTTATGCAATGACAATTAATAAAGCACAAGGCTAAACTTTAGATTTTGTTGGAGTCTATTTAAAAGAACCTGTATTTTCACATGGTCAATTTTATGTTGCATTGTCGAGAGAAAAAACTATTGACCAATTAAAAGTTCTTATTAGACCATCAATTATGTCAGTTCAAGCCACCAACTACACCAAAAATATTGTGTACCATGAGGTTCTAAATGTTGCCAATAATAACTAGATTGTCTTAAGGTACTAAAACAAGTAAATTTTGTTCTTTTCTATTGTGTTCCAGTTACTGACATTATTTATGTTGTTCCAGAACTCAGTAGTTGCACTTTTTAAATTTAGGTCCAACTGTTTATTTGTTATATGTATATATAATAGCTGCTTATTTATTCTACTCTCTTCTCTAACTTATACATTTTTTTTTTTAGTTGCGGTGTCAAACTGCTTTCTTTCTATGAGCCGACTTTCAGAATACACTCCAGGCATTCATATACTCAAGATTTGTCAATTTTGAATGTTTAATTTATTTGATGATATATATGAGGACTGCTGGATGATATGTCAACAATCAGTTTTCTAACAACACAGGGCATCATTGAAAAACCTGGAGTTGAATCTATATAGTCAAAAAACGATGACATTGTAAGCTAAGCAGATCATTGTACTTCCTTCATTATTTGTTAATCCCTATTTTTCTACAATTAAAGGTTCGGACATGTGTTTGTCATAGGTACAAATATTATCTAAAGATTCGTACATTTGGAGAAAAGTCAAAATGCATTACTAGCAGCCTAACGGTAACTCACACACTTTTTTTTCACTCGACGTGACTCCCAACCTTCGGTAATTTTCTCGCTCTAATTCTTCTTGCAGTTTGATTCACAACTTGCATCACTGTAATTTGGATTCTAAAAATTTTGACACTTACTCACTCCAATCAGTAATATCTCCCCTGTTCTCGCAAATTAGGAAAGGTATTTTATGGCTCTACTTCTTCTATTATTCATAGTTTATTATGTGGGTCATGATTCTTTTAAATGTCAAGGATTAATTATAATGTTTGTAAATTCTAGACATTGCAAATATCGAAAAGCCAACTTACAACCAAGCCGAAGATCCTCCTCTCTCTTATGGTAACAAGTCAATCATCTTGGGTAAAAAAGGGTACAACTTTTCTATATTTTAAGTATGTTGAACCATCTTTGTCTTATAATCTATGTTTCAACTTGCAGGAATGCTGGTTTCGACGCAGACTTCATTTGCATAGATACATACGAAGATGTTATGTACTTTCATCCTGATGATGCTTCCCCTCTCTAGCTTCGGATATTGATCATTGATTTCCTTGTTCAAGTAATTTATTTCGCTTATATTTATCTTAGAATGTGGAGTTAGGTTTTAAGTTGTGGTTAAATTACAGGAGGAGAATTCCAGGCAACCTCAGACTACTACAATAACAAGCTTAAAATTTCTTATTTCTTAGTGGATTTTCAATTGGGTATATCCATTAACCAGTTCATGTCCATCTTCGTTTGATCCCTTACTATTATTTTTATTTAATATTGTTATTCAAACCTGGGTGATCACCTCAAGAATTGAGGTGCACCCTCACTAGTGTGTGTGTGTATATATATATATATATATATATATATATATATAAAAGGATAAGGTACACCATCTATTTCAAATAAACCCTTAATATATTTTTTGGGTGTGAAAATATTTGGTTAAAATTTTACATTCAAAATTCTATTGCATCCATTGCATGTTACATTCTCAATCATACATTCATACTTTTCATTTTTCCAATATACACTTTTATTTTCACAATATACTAATTTCATAATCACTTAAAGTGATTTTTTTGGGTTTTAAAAATTTAGATTTATATTTTGAAATTTAAACCCGTTTTCTTTTAAATTTGATAATATGATTTTCAAAAACATATTCTACTCTCTACAGGCTCCTATAAATTAGTACTTCCTTCATCCCGCTACAAGTTATCCATTTTTTATTTTGTTCTGTCCCATTATAAGTTACTCATTCTATTTTTAGCAATTACCCACTAAATTTATATCTCTACAATTTTTATTATTTACACATATGTCACTTGTTTAATATTTTTATCTAAATCTTTTATTTTTTCTAATCTCCCCATCATATCATTTGTATTATATCTATATTATATTATCTTACTTTAATCTTTTTGTCCAAAGAAAACGTGTAATTTATATTGGCACGGATAGAGTATCAATTAACTATCATTTTACTTTCACTACACTCAATCCAATACCACTTTTTGACCAAATTTATAAAATAAATAATAATATAATAATACATCATTCATTCTTACATCAATAAATTAAATTTTATCCTACTTAACAAATTTAAAATTAACACACATTTATAATCCGCTAAATTTTAAAAACTAATATTTTTTTTTTAAATTACTTAAAACACAAAACAAACATCACTTTGCTAAATGATAGAGGAATGTGAGTAACCATTCACATTCCTTAACCATAACAAACACTATTTTTTTCATTTCATTCTCATACTTTTGCACTCAAAATATCCAATCAAGCACTTACTTTCACATATTTTTTCTCAACCTTACTTTATATGCGCACTTTTTTTACCTTATTCTTACATCTTAACAAGGAACGACACACAAAAATCAAATTCACTTTAAAATTTGGCAGCAAGATTTGATGTGTTTTTTTCTCTCTTTTTTTGTCAAGGATACTTATCACCAAGACCGCCATGCCTTGTGCATTTTACGTCCAACATATCTGAAACAATGAGATGCACCAGCAGTGAGTAGACCTGCAACAGCCTGTCTTGCACTAGAAACCATTACTTTGCGCCTTAGAATCCTTTGTATACAATCTGCAGCCTCTTCCTTGGACTTAATTACCACTTTCTGTACAGCTCGACCTAAAAGACAATCAATTCAACATGAAATTTGCAAAATTAAGAGTTTAGAGAAGACATATCACTAACCAGCGTGTAAAAATACCAGTTTAAAGTTATTTAGCAAGTAGAGTTTCCCTGCCCAGTCAGTCATATGATCATACCAGATTCATCAAATGTTTTCTCCTCTCCAAGCTTCATCACCATCTGGCTTCTGAGTGGCAAGGGGAGGGATGACACGAGGGAGCCTGTGGTAGACGGTCCACAATCCTGATAAGACAAGTCAAGCATATCAAGAATTCTGAGAGCAAATTTTGCCTCCAAGGTGCAAGTGAAACAATCGTGCTTGCAATCTGGTGCTAATAACTTGATAAATTAGCAACATGGTCAACAAGGAAATATAAATTAATATTGATGTAACCCCCACAAAAAGCTTGAGAACAATGAAAAAGTTTGAATATTAGCAGAGTTAATCTGTTCATGATAAAACAAATACTATTGGCACGAAGGTTTTTAGGGCCACCCAACACAAGTTAATGACGCATCCTTTACCTACAGCCTATCATTCACCAAGTTCTTTTGAAATAATTAGAATATATCATGAACTCGAGATACCACAGAAAATCTGCAAGCTTGCAAATCAAATATACATGACTGCTTATAAACACAAACGACAATTTCTCCTCAAGCCATGGAAAGATAAACAAAAACTTCCTAATAGCGAATGAAACAATTCAGCAATTCAGAGATGCCTAAGCATAAAATAAGGCAGATATTTCGCCGAAAATATCCAAAGGACGGCCTGCTAAAGTCATAAAAAGAAGCAAAAATAATTTCAACACTTCAAACTGTGAAGAGGCAGAGACAATTTTATATAGAGCTTGAGAATTTGGACTGACCTGAACTAAGTTTACTCTTTGATCAAAAGAAAATATTCTAAGCAAGTCTTGGGCTGCAAATTCTTCCAGAATTGGATTGTACATAGTCTGAAATAACTCAAATTGCCCTTGCACAATCTTTTTCACCTGGGAAGTATACATAGGTTAAATACTAGCATGTCAAGAAATAGTTGACTATTTGTAGTGCTATTTAACCACTTTAGGCAAGGAAGCATTAGTATCAATGCTGAATCACCAAGATATAATTAGGAAGATATCCTTGATTCTCATTTCACAATGAGCATAGAAACTGAAGCACATTTACCATTAGTTTCAGGTAAAAGCAAGTTATCTTCAGTGGCATATCAGCTCAGATAGCCTATTTCAACTTATATCTCCAAATGTTGGTGGATTCTAACATAATCATTACAAAAGTAGCAAACGACACTTGCAGATATGTTTGGCATGGTATATTTACAGTTTTGGAAGCACATAAAATGCACACAATATTAAGCTAATCAGCCAAGTCCCACATCAATTCCCAACTACGTCTTAAATCAGATCTACCTTGTTTTTATCCTCTGCAAAAAGCATTCGCAAGTCACCCATATATGAGAGGCTACATACTTTGGCATACAATTCTTCCTGCAAATACAATGAATTAAACAAATAATTGCTGTTATATGGCTGCAAAATCTGAGAAGAAATCATACCTCACAGAACCTTGATGGCAAAAGGAGGAGAGCAGCAGAGGTTGCAGCCTTCAGATTTCCAGAGTTGAGTTTTTCTATCTCCAAATTATCCACTAAAACATTAACCTGAAACATATAGATGCTTCTAATGCTATACAAGAACTTAGTATTTGAGCCAACAACCAGCAAGATAAAAGAAGATTGCAGGTGCAGGCAGAAAGTTGAACTGCCACATGAAAGGGAAATCATGAATTTACTCCAAAATTTCATTAAAAACGAAGTTGCAAAAATATGAATTCCCCTCATGTTGGTTATCCATCTACATCATTCACTTCTAAAAAATTAATCCTTCATATACTAACAAATTGATGGCCATAAAAGCGTATAAGAAAATTTTGCAATCAAACAGATAAATCTATAAAAGTACGGCTGAACTCTGATATCCTTCTATGCCATCACCCTCCAATGCAAAAAATTAATCAACTAAGTGAAGAAATTTGCATCTTATAGATAACTGAATACTTGCATCTTGGATGATTTTTGTTAATCATGGCATGAATTAAGTTGCACTTAAATGTGATTACCAGTTCAGTTACTGAGCAACTCAAAGTTATAATCTATACAGAGAAAGGCCACAATCACTTGCAGGTTCAAAAACTTGTGCTAAGATTGTGTATTCATTGAATCGAAAACTAAAAATTGAAGTCAGATGCATCAAGCACCTGTTTTCAAATGATTGTGTGTCCAATTATGGAGTTGACAAAGCTGATCTTGCATTTTTAAATGTTACTTAGCTGATAAACATCTTCAGAAGAGATAGAAACATTTATTTAAGACATACAGGTTTTTGCAAGCGGCCACTCAAGTAGAAACTCTCCCATTTCAGAATATCCTCAACGAGGTCATGCATTCGGACAACACCATATTTGAACATCTGGAGGAGCATCACAGGTCAAATTTTCATTCCCATAAATCTAATATATATATAAATCTACATATCTAATAGTGAAAACATCATAACAACAGTTATAACGAAATAACTACCCGATCCTTGTGAGCAACAAATGGATTAAAGTGTACGCCAACACCAATATGATCTGCGACCTTAGTAATCTACCAGAAACAAATTGCATGTCAATTTAAAAGATGCTAAACATCCCGAATGAGAGGACAAAGATGTAAAGTAGCACCAGCTGTGCTCCCCCAAGGTGGATCATCCATGAGGCGTAATGATTCGAATTCATCTCCAGATTCTTGATTGCAAAAGACAAGTACATAAAATCAGTTGTGAACCACGTATTACGTACTCAAAGATAGGAATTGATGAAACTTTGTGGAAAGTTGAAAGATGCAATTAACAAATACCTTGGCGTGCCATTGCAGGGGATCTTCCACACCAAGAATGTAATCTATCATAGATGCCTAGGAAGAAGAAAAAAAACTAATACAATAAGCAAAAATACAAAATAAAAGATTATAGGAAAACCTTTGAAATTAATGGCATGAAGTTGTTGGGACCTTCGGTCAGTCCCAATGCTATATAGATATAGTACTGTAAACTATAAACTTGAATATAACAGTTAAAAAGCATCTGCTTGTAGTAAACAAAAGGAAGAAAGATGAGACCTTATCAAAATTGTTCGGATGGAGAGAGGAGCCATAGATACAGCCAAACTCAACTGGAGGCAGGGTATCCAAAAAACTTGCGACTTCAGGCGTCTTTTCAGCATTCATTTACTACAAATAGCACATCTTCCATTTGTAATTCAGAACGTTAAATGTTAACATTAGTATCCCTCATTATATCCAGAAGATAGAACGAATACATATAATTAACACCATTTATGAATATGAACGAGTTGGTGAAAAACAATTTCAGTGTTTTATGAGAAATTTCATTGAATACATCGGCCGCATGACTAGCTCGTACCGGAGAGAAGACCCGACCACGAGGCGTTGGCGGTGTACGGAGGTAATTCAGAAGCTTCAGATGCGGAGAACGTATTCTGATTCCGATGAGGAGGCCAGTGGTATATATTCACAAATCACAATTGGCACTTCAGTACATGTGCAGTGGCGGTGGATCGGGTCGATATATTTATTTTGGGCCTAGGCCCAAAGGCCCAAAATGAGAGCAGGTAAAAACATTTAATAAGAAATTTATTTTTTATGCTTTTCAAAAACATGGTTTTGAGTTAATTACCATTAGAAATTGTTGTTACCCGTTATAAATCCATAGATTTGTGAAGGATGTGTCTTGTTGAACGGATAAAATAAATATTGATTGATGAGTTCACCCCGAAATGGGCCGAGCCCACGAAGTTGGGCCTGCTCTTAGTAGATTGGGGTCGAATAATTGTGATACAACAAAAATATTACTAAAATCTAATTTTAATCAACATTTGTATTCTTCATCATTATTATATTGATTCATGAACATAATATACTAGCTTAATAAAAGTGCGACATCATATACGAAAAATGTAGTGAATACCAAAATATTTATGAAAAATGAAAATACTAAACCTAAATTTGAAATCAACTTACAAAATTGAATACATCCTAAAATTTGGAAAGTACGATGAACTGCTGCTAGGGGTGAGCAAAATATCGAAAAAACTGAATTTTCAAACCGAACCGATGAAATTCGAGCTATTCGGTTCGGTTTTCGGGGTTGAAATTCAATTTTCAGTAAAAAAAATAAAATTATTTCGGTTTCGGTTCGATTTTAATCCTATAATAACCGAACAAATAGGGGTGTGCATTTGGTCAGTTCGGGCCTATTTTGGACCGAACCAAATAGACCGAAATTTTTAAAAATCCTCCCAAAAACCGAACCAAACCTTTTAAGGACCGAACCGAATAGACCGAACTAATTCGGTTCGGTTATTTCAGGTAGTTCGGCCAAAAATCCAATATAAGTAATAAAACCATAAAATTGAGAGATACAAAAAGAAATAGCATTCAATAGCAATATTAAAAGAATTACAATACCAAATTAAGTTTAAAAGTTCAACACAATTAATCAAACACCAAAGTTAATTCAAATTTTAAATAGACTAAAATTCAAATAACACCATCAAATTGATTCATATTTAGAAGGTCTCTTGCTAATCAAACTAATTTCCGTTGCAAATTAATTGCTAATCATTCTTGTTACAATTACAAATTAATTGCTAATCAAACTAATTTCTGTTTTAGTAAACATAGGCACATAGCAGCATGCTATTCAAAAACCCAACTTGGAATTACCATACTTGTGTAGCGAGGCGAGGTAAGAACCTGTGAGGCGCGACCAGCAGCGTGATGCGACGGCAGCGCAAGGCGACGCCGGGGACGACAGCGCAGGGCGGTGCCGGGGACGACAGCGCAGGGCAGTGATGCACGCAAGGCGACGCCGGCGACGACAGCGCAGGGTGGTGATGCGATGGGAGCGCAAGATGGTGACGCGACGGCGACGAACGAGTGGGGACTAGGGCTGGGTCGGTACGGTATACCGAAATTTCAACACCATACCGTATACCGTACCGAAATATTCGGTATGGTAAATTATCATACCGATACCGCACCAAAATATTCGGTATACCGAATTTCGGTATGCCAAATAACATATACCGTACCGTACCGAATGATTGGTATACCGAATTTAAAAACGGTATCGGTATATACCGTTTCATGCCGAAATATCGGTATATCCAAATTCAAACAATACCGATTTATACCGAAATTTCATACCGATAGAAATACCGATTTAAAAAAGGTGATCTTCAGAAACAATTATAATTAGAATCTGATTAATAGATTCTCTTAATTAATTATGCATAACATGATAAGAGGGTTTATGAAGGGTTTAGGTCAAGAAGAACCTGAAATGGGTTGTTCGGCCATGTTAAAGCGGTGACCTAAATAGTAAGAGAAGAAACAGTAGCCTTGAGTATATCGATATACCCTATCCGAGTATTCTTTTGCAAGATCTAGCAATCGCAAACAACCAACATTTCTGTGTGCTCGACCTTAACAATTTTCCTTTTTTTATTTCTCCTTCACAAAGAAGAGTGAACAGTCTTCATCAAGATTGGAAAAATTGAAATAAGCAAAATTCAAATTTATACCAGTAATTTATACCAGTCTTCACCCGAGTACTGATGTGCATTATGTCACTTATAACTCATTAATGTTCTATAGTTACTAATGAACAAGAAGCATGTATCCTTATGCTCCTCAAAAGAAAGGCCAAAACATAAAGGTGCAACGGCAGTTAATTTAAACATTCTACTGGCACTTGCAAGGAATTTTAACCAACTCATTCTTACACAAAATGTCTCAAATATAATAAAACAAAGACCAAGGGGAAAAGACACACACACAAAATTTACGAGCAAACGTAAAAAAAGACAAATGAATTATCCTTAAACTAATAAATAAAAACTTATCCAACACTGATTCCAATTCAATTTATTCATACTCCAATATAATATATTAATCATGCATGTAACATCACCAGTTTTGCAGTAGAATTTCAAAAATATCAATTATAATTTCAAAGGGGTGGTGAAAGACAAGGTTGCAGCAGCAGACCCTATAAAGGTGTGTCAAAGAATTCCAAAAAAAAATTAAAAAAAAGTGGGCGAGTGGAACTCATTTCCCATTACCCAAGCAACATGATAACAAGAAGGAAGACAATAAGAAGGAAGAACCCAAACCTACTGCAACCTAGGTTCTTTCAATTATTGATGTAGTTAACTACTTTAACAAAAGAATTTGTGTAGACTCTATAATATAATAATCGTCAAATTTATTATCCTGAATATTAAAATAAATATGAATCTTCTATCCTGTCTGCCAACTGATTACACTTTCTTTTCAGATCGTTCATATAATGATTTTTTCTTGATTATCTTCAATCCAAATACTACCAATTTATTCCATAATCAGCGAACAAATAAAAAATTCCTATTATTGATTAAAAGGAAGACAGATAACATATACCCAAGTAACATGATAACAAGAAGGAAGACGATAAGTAAAATATATTCGATAATAAATCTGTCCAGCTTATACGAACAATAGATAAAATAGGTGATTCTAGAAATTAACAGTAACCACAATGAGAGGGGGAAATACGATGGGGGAGAAAGAGAGAGGGGGAAATACGATGGGGGAGAGAGAGAGGGGGACATAGAGAGAGTAGCACCGGCGAACTCAAAAAAATAAAACAGAGAAAACTTACCTACGGCTTGCACTGGTGGAGAAGCGCCGGCAAAGCTAGCAGTGGTGGAGGAGCGCCGGTGGTGGTAGGGCAACGAGACGACGGCTTCTCTAGGGTGTTCGAACAACACGACAGCGGCGCTAGGGCCTTTGAAACGACAAGACGATGGCGGCTAGGGCACGAACGATACAACGGCGGCGCTAGGGCACGAACAAGACGGCGGCGCTAGGGCAACGATCCATGGCGCAGATCGTCAGCGAGGAGGATCGATGGCTTAGGTAGATGACGATGGAGAAGTTCTGCGTTTTCCCCCAATTCAATTTTTGTAAATGTTTGAATTTTTTTTAGGTGTATTTCATTATATATGTTATTATTATTTTAATAAAAAAAGTGCTATTCAAAATATATAGTGATATAATTTGTTTTTTTTCAAGTGTAATAAAATTGGTGATTTAATTTAATAAAAGTGTTATTCTCTTGTTCTGAATATATCACTTTAATTTAATAAAAGTGCTATTCAAAATATAGTGATATAATTTGTTTTTTAAAAAAATTATATTAAGTGTTCAAAAAAAAAAAATTATATTAAAAGTATTTATTTAATTTGATAAAAGTGTTATTCAAATAGTTCAATTTTATTTTAAAAATTTGTTTAAAATTTTTTTTTTCTAAATTTATTAAAAGTACTAATTTAATTTAATAAAAGTGTTATTCAAATAGTAAAAAAAATTCTAAGTGCATTAAAAGTGCTAACTTAATTCATTAAATTAAAAGTGTTATTTAAAAGAGTTAAAAGTGCTAATATATAGGTTTATATGTAAAAGTGTTAATTCTAATACATAAAAGTGTTAATTCAAATACATAAAAGTGTTATTTTAACGAACTAGATTTTCACCCGTGCTATGCACGGGTCTATTGTAGACTTTTTTTTTAGTCTGTAAAAGAATAAGTGTATGTATATATATTTCTAGTTTTATTAAAACACGCTCATAATCTTCATAAAAAATATCAGATATTAGGTAAAAAATTAGATAGTTTTCTATGAAACAGTCACATGTATGAATCGTTATCGTTCTTCGTGTTTAAGAGTATCACAAATTCTACATTAGTATCTGATCCATAAGGAATTATTACTAGGAGATACAATTTATGTGAAAAAATTACTAATAGGTACAACACACAAAAATTAATACTACCAACTACAAAGAGGTAATGCCAAAATACTAATATACCCTCACATGATTGTTACCAATATGCCAAAAAACGTGGGTGTGTCATGCAGCTGGGAGCAAATCCCTAGGAGGAGAGAAAAAAGGTGTTTTACTTAATAAAAAAAGAAAATCAAAATTGAGAAAAGGAAGCTTCCTCGTTGCTTCCTTGACAAGATTAATTGATACAATCTATCCAATTTTAAGATTCAAACGCTCCCCCTTTCTCTCTCTCTCAAATCGCGGCCAAACCTCTCTCCCCTCTCTCTATTTCACAGGTTTGATGGAGCAGAGATCGGTATCTAGCAACGGCGCGGAGGAGAAAGACACCTCCAAAATAGCGGCAAACGGTGGAAACTGGCCCAGGCGACGGCGACGCTGATAAAAATTAGGGTTTTAGCACGGAGGAGAGAGACGAGCACCACCGGCAATGACCCATAGTTTTTGGCGGCGGCGAAGCTGATGGACGATCTTCGTCTGGAGCTGGGAAGAAGAACGCGGCCCAAGCGACGATGCATTCGGCTCCAAGGTCGAAAATCGCTACAGCGGCGACGACGTGGCCGCACGCCTTACTGGTGCACCGCCGGAGCCCACCGATTCCTTGCTATCTCTCTCTCCCTCGTCTGAACACATATGAAGAAAATCAGATCTGTGTGAGTTTTGTCAGTATGTCATTGCTTTTTTTTTTTGTTTTTTTGATTTCTTAGATTCTTGTTTTTTTATATTTTCTTTCTGAAAGTTGTTTGTATACACTGAAACAATAATGTGCAGTTTTTTTTTTTTTTTTGCACATGTGCAGCAATAATTTGTTCTCAATGTATCGTCTTCACCTATTGCGTATTAATTTCTAGATCGATTCTTGTTGTTTGATTTCTTGAATCTTGTTTTTTTGTTTTGGAAGTTGTTTTTATACAACTGGAACAAATAATGTGAAGATATTTTTTTTCTTCTGCACATGTGCAGTGGTAAAATAACAAATATCGTAGAAAAATGGTTAGTGAGTGGATGATGGAGAAGATGGAGTTTCAAGGATTTTTTGTGTGGAAAAATACTTCATTTGTTGTGAAATGATGTTGATGGAAGTTGGTTTATGGGGAAACTCAAAAGGGAAGACGAATTGATCGAAAGGGAAACTCAAAAGGGTTGAAGGGTAATTTGGGTACTCTCAGCACTTTTTGTTGTAGTTGGTAGTAATTAAGATACAAATTATATCTACTAGTCATAAGGATATAGATATTGTACCTAATAGTCACTACCCAAAAAAAAAAATACTTAAGCAATTCTAAAAAAAAATGAAAGTAAATATTCTAGCACCATGTAAACTGAGTGCGAAAGAGCCACTCTCCAGGACTAAGGTATAATAGCATGGGAACAATCTGCAAAATAATAAAAATACATAGTATTTTTTTTCGAAAAGAAAAATACATAGTTAATCATCGATGTTTTATGCAATATTTACACATTCAAATTAAAAAAGTAACTCATGATGTGTACCTCAAAAAACTCCATATGTGTGACCAAAAACAAAAATAAAAACAAAAAACGAATAAAAAAAATTCGCAATAGTGGATATCCATGACGGACCTGCAGGATAAAGGTGGCGACACTCTGTATGCACAACAATGGCTATGGAGAGTTTGGAAACAGGGGCACCGAAGATTGATACGTAGACCGCAACACCGAACATATGAGATAACCAAACCGTAGAAGGACACAGATAAAAAAACAAAATTGAGATATGATGGAAAAAATCATTATTCTGATGCAAAATTGAGATATGAATCTTCAACTATAAACAAAATTTTAACCAAATCATTATGATAAGAATTTTCAACAGATTTTTCACTGGATGCCCTTTTCTTGCATCTCAAATGTAGTTTTTCTATTATTATTTTTTTGAATTTGGTTTGCTCTGAAATTATAGAAATTATTTTTCTTGTTCGTTTTCATCAATGATTATTTCTTCTTTCTTTTAGTTGCACCATGCAAATCAGATGTTACTGCTAGGAAGCAACAATACTGACAAACGTGCAATAAAACTAAAACACCCTTGGTAATAGGCCTTATATTTGAGTTTTCGCTCTTAACATAGGAATGAATTTATTTAGTGATGGTGTAATTTGGATGTTAAATTTAAAATTAACACACTGAAACTTAAATATAGAACTTTTATGCCTCATCAGATATCAATTAGCAATTGCTATAGTTATCCATCTAAGAAGTAAATTTTCTTATATAATTATGCTTTGCTCAAACCACTCGAAACTATAATTAGAAAACCAAAAAGTAAGCAATTGACATTTGTGTATATATATATATTTTGCGAAGTTGTTTTCTGAGAAAATTCTACTCCAATGAGCTTATGCAACTTATATGTATAATATTGAAAATGATTCACTATATTTTTCAGTTCCATTATTGGATACTCAAAGAAAACAACCAATGATATCATTAGTGTACATAGGGCTCACAATGCCAAGATCCAACCCAAGAATCTCAAAAGTGCAAGACTTCAATTGATCGCTTGTACTTCATTCACTCCATATGTGGCCACAATTATGCAGAAAAACGGGGGGAAGAATTACCCAAACCTGTCATACTTCACTCCCTCCATATATGACCGCTCGTATGGAAAGAAACCCGGCCATGAGAACCCCTCGACAACTCACAACGCCTATCATAACAAAGATACATATATATAAACTAAATTTAATTAAATCACAACGAAGAAACAAATATAAATGGTATGAAAACTATTTCATGAGATGTGATGAGGCTTTTTCAGAACAACAGAGCACAAGAGGTTATAATAGGCCCCAAATCAAACAAACTCTTTTTGCTAGCTGCAAGGTATGAAGAACATGTGTGTGTGTTTTTAAATTATTATTATTAATTACTTGTTCCGAAGAAGATGAGAAAGGGCGACTTGATGTGGCGTATATTTTCATGAGATGCAATTATGTACTGACAGGGATAAATAGAGACATATTTGGAGTGACATCTGAAAAAAAAAAAAAAAAGTAAAATTGAAAACCTGGTTGTGCTTCTCAAGCCTCTAAATCCCACTGCTCAACCAACTCTCTTCTTGATTGTAGGCGCCAGCCTCATTTTAGTAAAAATTCAGGATTTTCCACTTGCAAAATCCACATAAACACAAGGTTATAGAAAAATTACGTAAATTCTATCAAACCTAGAACTAAAATTTTACAACTCCTTGTCCGCTTCAGAAAAGTGAAGGCTCCAATATAATCAGGTCCATTTTCAAATCAACTTGCAAAATCAGACCCTAAATTAAGGAGTAAATTGCAAAATTGATCTCACGTGTATTGGGGTTGACAATTTTAGATTCATACTACTCAATTTTCTCAATTAAGTCTCATAATGGTTAAAATGTTGCAATTTTAATCCTATATTGATTTTTTATTATTTTAGAGCGGTGATAATTATTTTGTTATTTAAAAAAAAAATTGATGTTAATATGTTGAGTTTCATTATGCCACGCCTACAGCACCAAGTCATTAGTCCGGTTGCTACATGGTTTTTTCGGCACATGTAAGCAACACGTGCAAAAATCCTGCAGTCTTAATCAATATAGGACCAAAATTATACTTTTTCAATATTTATTGAATTTAATTGAGAAAATTGATTCATATGGGACTAAAATCGAAGACGCCCAAAAGATACAACACCAATTTTACAATTTACTCTTAAATAAACTAATAGTACCACATTTCATTTGGACCCTCTACATAAAGCATTCTGGTCACAAAATGATTTTACTTGCAGAAGAGCTAATAGTGGTTCATCACCAAACATCCACAATGTTATACTGGCATTAAATTGGGTATATAATTGATTAAAATATTGAATTATATTTCATAGTAAATATTTACAATGCCAACCGATATATATTTACACTGGAGTTGACTTAGTGTAAACTTGGAAGATATCTAATTGCACTATTCTAGGAAAGAGATAATATACAATCAAATTAATGGGAGGAATATATTTATTCCTTAATACGCCCCCTCAAAATAGACATGCCATCAGCAACGGCAATTTTGGAACGAAGACCATGAAAGCGAGCCCGAGGGAGAGGCTTAGTAAGAAGATCCGCAAGCTGATCCAAAGTGTTTACATATGAGACAGAGAGAACACCTTTAGCTGTAAGATCCCGAACAAAGTGAAGGTCGATGGCAATGTGCTTCATACGAGAGTGAAGCACTGGGTTAAGGGCAAGACGAGTCGCACCCATGTTGTCGCACATAATTTTTGGAGGAGCAACTAGCGTGAGACGGAGGTCATCAAAGAGATGATGAAGCCAGCAGACCTCTGAAGCAGCAGAAGCAAGGGACCGGTATTCGGCCTCGGTAGAAGAGCGAGCAACCCCACGTTGCTTACGAGACCGCCAAGAAATAGGTGTAGCACCAAGGAAAATAATAAAGGCGGAGGTCGACTTGCAATCTGAAAGATCACCCCCAAAGTCAGAATCTGAGTAAGCTGTCAGGGAAAACCGAGAGACCGGACGGAGTAGCAGGCCATGATGAAGAGTACCCTTAAGATAGCGGAACAAACGCTTAACTGCAAGCCAATGATCAAAAGTAGGATTGGACATGAATTGAGCCAAGCGATTAACTATGAATGCAATATCAGGTCGGGTCAGAGTGAGATACTGCAAGCCACCTAGGGCACTACGATAAGTAGTCGGAGAAACTATGCCGGAAGCAGGAGCCGTCTTAAGTGAAACAGGAGTACTAACTGGTTTAACCCCATCCATCTGAAAGCGGCGTAAAAGATCAACTGTATATTTGTGCTGAGAGAGAAATAAACCCTCCTTGCACGGAGCAACCTCAACACCAAGAAAATACGATAACGGACCAAGATCCTTGACGGCAAAGCAGGACTGCAAGTGAGTAGTCAAGGCAGACAATAAAGACGAACTAGAGTCAGTGAGAACCAGATCGTCAACATAGGCAAGAACCACAAGGCTATCAGAGCCCTTAAAAAGAGTAAACAGAGATGAGTCTGCCTTAGAACGGACCATACCAAACTCAACTAAAGCAGCACATAAAGAGGCGTACCAAGCACGAGGAGCTTGACGAAGACCATATAATGAACGCCGAAGTAAGCACACATTTGTAGGTTTAGACGGATCCTTAAAACCCGGAGGCTGAGACATATAAACAGGGACATCGAGAGTGCCATGAAGAAATGCATTACTCACATCCAGTTGACGAATAGCCCAACCAGAAGAAACAACAAGAGTAAGAACAATGCGATCGGAGCAGGTTTGACAACAGGACTAAAGGTCTCAGTAAAATCAACCCCAGATCGTTGATGAAAACCCTTGGCGACAAGCCTGACCTTATACTTATCAATCGTGCCATCAGGCTTTCGCTTGAGACGAAAACCCATTTGCAGCCGATTATGTTTGCATTAGGAGGAGGAGCAACCAAATCCCACGTACCATGACGTTACAGAGCGGTGAACTCGTCATCCATAGCAAGCCGCCACTGAGGAGAGGAAAGAGCCTGTTTTACAGTGGAAGGCTCAACATCATCCGGAAGAGGATACTTAGTGACACTGTTCAAGACCTTGGGTTTAAAGATATTATTCTGACTTCGCGTACGCATACCATGAGTGCACAGAGGTGAGCCAGACTGAACAGATCCCGAGACAGGTGGCAGAGGATCAACCACAGGAGGAGCTTGAGAGGGAGGAGCAGGATCGGCAGTAGGCAGCTGTAATACAGATAAAGTAGTAGGCTCATCAGGCAAGGAAGCCAAAGGTGTAGGTGAAACACCCGGGAAAGTATCTTCCAAAAAACGAACATGGCGAGATATAAAGATCTTCCCTGAGGAGATTTCCAAGCACTTATATGCACTTTGAGAGGTAGAATAACCAACAAAGAGACAGCGACGAGAGGGCATAGACAACTTATCAGAATCATAGGGGCGAAGCCAAGGAAAACAGAGACACCTAAAAACCCTTAACTTTGAGTATTGAGGGTCCCGTCAAAAAAGCATATGAAAAGGTGAGCGATTCTGGAGAACAGGTGTGGGCATACGATTGATTAGATAAACTGTCGTTTGTAATGCAAAGGACCAGAAGGAACTCGGGAGATTGGCATGTGTAAGTAGGGCACGACCAATCTCAAGAATATGTTTGTTTCGACGTTCGGACATACCATTCTGCTGAGGAGTATAAGGGACTGTTGTGAGCCAGCTAATACCCAAATGATTGAGAGGAGAATGTAAAGACTGAAATTCGCCACCATTATCAGAGTATAAATTATTTATAAGAAATCCAAACTGTTTCTCAACCACAGGTTTAAAACTCAGAAATATAGCAGAAACCTCAGATTTAGCAGACATAGGATACAACCAGCAATAACGTGTAAACAAGTCCACAAACAGTAAAAAATATCTAGATCCATCACTTGAGACAGACGAAGGACCCCACACATCAGTATATAAAAAATGCAACGGATGAGTAGCAATAAAAGAAGATTCTCCAAACGGGAGTCTACAAGCCTTGCTCAAACGGCAAGATACACAATAATTCCCCAAAACATGGGACTTATTCAAAACAGGTAAATTAAAATTGTTCAAAATAAAACAACCGGTTTCCACAGACGGATGACCAAGTCGAGCATGCCAGTTAAAAGAAGTAGTATGAACACCAATAAAAGCTGACTTCAACAAAGCACGAGATGAAGACAAAGCATAAACACCATCTTAACAATCCCCCTTAAGCAGCGGAGTCCCCATTACCCGATCCTTGACAAGAAAATAGGATGGAAAAAATTCCATCGAAACATCATTATCCCGAGTAAACTTACTAACAGATAACATATTACGTCGAGCAGAAGGAACACATAATAAATCGGATAATAAGAACTGACGAGATGGAAAATTCAAAAATTCAATACCAGAATGAGATATAGGAAGACTCGTACCGTCAGCTATGTGCACTTCGTCAGTGCCATCATACACCGAGTGAATGGATAAATTGCCAAGCTCGGACGTAAGACTGTGAGATGCCCCCGAATCCACCAACCAAGAAGACTGAGGGAGCGAACCAATAGGTGAGGTAGCAGCGTGGGCCATAGGATGCGGCACTCGACGGCACGTAGGAGCCGCATGGCCACGGTACCCGCATAGCTGACAGATGACTGGAGGAGGCTTCGGACTTTGCTGGGAAGTCGACGAACCAGTAGCAGGCGATAAAGCAGGCCCATGCCACTGAGAACTGGACAAAGGCGCCTGGGATTGGTGACGCCCACCACCTGAGCCACGACCTCTGGTCGAATTACCCGATCGACCACCGCCACCGCTACCACTAGTGCGAGCAGTGTTAGCAGTGGCAACTAGCGAAGCAGTAGCCGCCTCCGACGATCGTAACGAGGCTTCATGAGCACATAAGAGATCGTGCAATTCCTCGAACCGAAGAGGAGATTCACGAGCTCGGATCGGACCAACAATGGAGGCGTACTCCGGGCCAAGCTCGTTGATGATAAAGAGGGTTAAATCATCAGGTTTGACGGGCTCGTCAATGAGGGAGAGCTCGTCGGCCATGCTTTTGACGTGGTATAAATAATCAGTGATCGAGCGATCTTTAATTTGCACCCAAAACAGATCACTTTTGAGATTATTAACGCGCGAACGCGACTTACTCATGCATAAGCGAGTGAGAACACCCCAGACCTCTACAGCGGTGGAGGCAGACGAAACCAAGGGGAGTATCTCTGAGGTGAGGGAGCCGAAGATAGCGGCGAGGAGAAGCTGGTCTTGTTGAACCCATGCTTCAACGACGGCCAGATTAGAGCCGTCGGCGGCCCTGGCCGGACATGGGCGTGACCCATCGAGAAATCCGAGCAGGTTGTGTCCACGTAACAAGGCCATGAGATGAGCGCGCCAAGAGGTAAAAATTCTTGTGCATCAACTTAATCAGAGATCATGGCGTGCCGAAAGGGGGACGACAACGGGAACGGCAGAGGAAGACTCGCCGGAAAATGTCGTGACTGAAGATGGTGCCATTGAAACTGGGCACGAACGGAAAGTGGCAGCGGAAAAGACGGGAAGAAAATTAGGACTGTTTCTCTCGTGATACCATATAGAATTGATTAAAATATTGAATTATATTTCATAGTAAATATTTACAATGTCAACCGATATATATTTACACTTGAGTTGACTTAGTGTAAACTTGGAAGGTATCTAATTGCACTATTCTAGGAAAGAGATAATATACAATCAAATTAATGGGAGGAATATATTTATTCCTTAATATTGGCACTGACAAAGTATGATTAAGATTCTCCAGTACAGTGTAAAGCATTTTTAATTCATATTTAGACAATCATAAAATCACATACTACAAAGGAGGTTCTAATTATTTTATAGAATAAGAAACAAATATTTTGTTGATGTATAAGAAAAATGAGTACAAAGGGACGAAGAATTCCAAACCAAATGACAGAAAGGCCTACAAAACACAATAAAATATTTGACACAAAAATGGTTAGACTCCCACCAAGCAACTCTATTCTTAGTTTTGTCCTGCAATTGTTTGATGGATAGTTGGATATTTCACAATCATAAAAATTTCTTCAACCCCTTGCTAGGAATTACAGAATAATCATCTTTACTTAAACCTCTCCATCTATTCAGTTCCTTTTGAACAATAACATATTATAGAGTCTATAAAACATATTAAATTTTCTACTAAAACATGCACTTATACTGAGATATTCTCCACCTCTATCAATATTTTGGCTTAGTAAAATTAACATTTCAACTTTCTCAAGTACTTTATACTAAATCACACTCCAAAAGAACACCATATTGTTTCAGTGTGACTTGAAGATCACAACTGGTGACATTATCAACAAACTATGTTGCAATGGGAGTGGCGGTATATATAAGAGCAGCATATATACTTACAGAATCAAATGTTTCTAATGGTAGATTCTCTAGATGGCGACGGAATACTGCATTCCCTTCACGATGGATAAGTTTTAAGTTTGCCAATCCAGAAATATCTAGCCCACCGTCTTTTAACTTTCTCTCTTGGATAAGTTTTAAGTTTGCCAATCTAGAAATATCTAGCCCACCGTCTTTTAACTTTCTCTCTCTGTCATTTTTAGGAACCTCATTGAACATCCATAATTTTGATCCTGGAGACAAAAATGTGAAATATCAGTGACGATAATGGACGAAGCTTAGAAATCTTGAGAGAAGATTATACACTGATTTGAGTGACGATCTCTCCTGCTTTTTGTTCATGAATCATTTTGCGAATTCACAAACTTCCTTCACTGCAATCTCTAGCTGTTTCTCTGTTCAAAGTTTAGGGCTTTTTTATAAACATTTGGAATCTCACGGTGAAGAGCTTCACCGCCTTCTCAAAAGCTACCGCGAACTTCTCCTGCGGTGGTGGGGGAAACAGAAAGATTCATCAATCGGGGAAAGAGAAGTTTAAGGCGATAGATGCAACATTCCAAATTCAACTCTTCAGTTTTCTTTTTCGAGTCAGAGAGAGTGAGAGAGGGAGAGAGGAGGATTTACAAAAAAAAATTAGGAATATTGAAATTTTTTGGACACATGGTAGAAGCTCAGTGCTGACACTTGACAACATTTGGAGAAAGACATTCTCCTTTTATATATATAGATTGAAATGTGAGAACGTTTAGACAACGGTCATGAGGCGTTGTATTTTTTGAATTTTAGCAACACAAAACTACAACGGTTTGTAACCGTTGTCTATCAGCACATAAGCTATTTAAACGAATTGAAAGGTGAGAACGTTTAGACAATGGTCATCAGGCGTTGTATTTTCTGAATTTTTGCAACACAAAACTACAACGGTTTGGAACCGTTGTCTATCAGCGCCTAAATGTGGATCTACAACGGTTAAAGATAATCGTTGTCTTTCGGCGTCTTTCACTCTGATTTCGCAACGCCTTAACGGTTTCTTTACTTTAGACAACGGTTTTTCTTAAAACCGTTGTCTTTCAGGCGTTGTAAAATCTCATTTATCTTGTAGTAATTGTAATAAAAATTAAACTAGAGTAGAGACTTAAAGCATGAAAACTTAACGTGTTTCTATAGACGAGATGAATCATTCAATCTGTAATCCCAAATTTATCAGAAAGGTTGAATTTTATTATAAAATAAATTGTGTTTCCTAGCAAATAAAATAAAAGGTGCAATTAAGCTATATATATATACCTGAAACTGGTTTGTGAGCAGTAGTCCATCAACAAAATCATTAATCACAAAAATCCCAAAATCAAGTCTTTCACATACTTTATTCTTTATCCCAAAATCATGAAAGCAACAAGACGACAGAGATGAACCCCCAAAAGCATAATTCCTTCTCAGTTATTTAAAAAAAAAAATTAGTAAATAGATTTTCAGATCTCCAAAAATGCTAAGAAAAACCCAAGAATATCATCTCTATAGAGGGGCGGCGAGATATCAACAAAACTTTGCTTTCTCCTTTATACCTGTGAGGCGAGGGATGGCAGTCGGCAATCAACAGAGGGGGGGACGGCGAGAGGCGGCGACAGAGGGGGTCAACGACGGAGACTGTAACTTATGGGTGCGGAACGAGGAGTAAGCGGGGGCGGCGAGGTGGGCAGCTGCGGAGAATCGCCAAGGAACAAGAAGTCGTGACTCGAGAACAACTGCTAGGGTTTTTACGTTTTGGAAAGTGAAAATCTGATTTTATTTCTTTAATTTATTTAAAGAAGATAATTAATATTTAATTTATAAAAAATAGTTATTTATATACGGTATTCGGTATATATCGGTATGTATCGGTATTCGGTATATCGGTATGTATTGGTATTTCAGTATATCGATATTGTTGTTACCTGTTCTAAATCTAAGAGATTTGTAGTGGAATATGGCTAGATTAACAGATAAAACAAGTAATAAACGATGAATACGAGCAATGGGGGTTCTTCCCTTGAAGATGGCTTTGGGTGTCCCATGGGGACCCCTAACCTTGTGTATTGTATATGTGTATGTTGGAGAAGATGAATGATCTCCATTTGTACAATGAGTTGGGGTCTTATTTATAGAGCCCCAAACTTAATGGTCAAGAAACGATCTTAGCCCTTTATTTTAGGGTTCTAATTACAATCGTTGATCTAAAACTGAATAAGACATATCAGTTGGAGGGAGCATTTAATGTATAGATCCTCAATAAATGAGGGCTAAGCAGCTGATATCACTTGGTCAGTCTGTTGTCCTCTCACGTCCCGCTAGCTGTCCGCTGGTGGGGGATCCTCCGATGTCCTTTGATCTTGTTTCCTTCTAAGGCTTGATCTTGTCTGATCTTCTGGGGATGGCCTGCATTTCTCGTACGGAGGTCGTACCCTTGTCATGGTGTGGCGAAAATGACTTGCACGGACGGAGGTCCAAGGAAAATGAGGTCGATCGGGCGCCTGGAGACACATGGGCCGACCAGGCGTCAATGGCCGAGCAGGGTGCCCAAGTACCGAGCAACGAGGGAGGCCGACCAAGGGTGTGGTGGCTGACCAAAGCCGGCTAAGGTCAAGAAGGCCGAGCAAGAAAGAGGTCGACCATGGGAGAGGGGCCGACCAAGGCCCTTGGGGCCGAGCATGGTGAAGGTGGCCGACCATGGGAGAGGGACCGACCAAGGCCCCTTAGGTTGATGGTTGTCCGCGCTTAATCAATCCAAGATGGATTTTCATATCGAATCTCTTCTCGAAATATTCGTGATACAACAATTGCCCCTCAGTTCGGCTGTCAAGTGTCTTTGGGAGTCGAGCTGATAGTATGGAGGACCGATTTTTGGAAATATCAAAATGACATTGTCCTATTCAGAAGTTGGAATACTAAACTTGTTTGTTTTTAGGTTTATTCGTTTGAGAGATTTTGTTTCACTGAGTGATTGTGCTCGTCGGGGGAGGTTAATTTGTCCTGAAGGGTGAGCTCATCCGAAGAGATGAACTTCTCTGGAGAGGTAAACTCTTTTCAGGAGGAAAGTCCAAAGTCTAGAGCCAAGGACGAGCCAAGGTATGGGGCTGAGGACGAGTTAAGGCAAGCTTCTAAGGAGAAGTGAGCTCTTCTTGAGAGACGTGCTCCTATGGAGATGTGAGCTATTCTTGTGAAATAAACTCTTCTTATGAAGTGACAGTTAGACCGAGGACGATCGAAGGTCCGTGGCCTAGGACGAGTGAAGGTCCGAAGCCGAGGACGAGTAGAAGTCCAGAAGGGAGAGCTCTTCTTGAAGCAGAGGTGACCTTAGAGAGGTCGAGGACGTGCCGAGGTCCGGGGCCTAGGACAAGCGGAGGGCTGGGCCGAGGACGAGCGGAAGTCCTGAGGGGAGAGCTCTTCTTGAAGAGTGAGCTCTCGTGTTGATATGAACTCTCTTGGAGAGGTGACCTTAGAGAGGTCGAGGATGTGCTGAGGTCCGGGGCCTAGGACAAGCAAAGGTCCGGGCCGAGGACGAGCAAAAGTCCTGATCGGAGAGCTCTTCTTGAAGGATGAACTCTCGTGTAGAGATGAACTCTTTTGGAGAGGCGACCTTAGGGAGGTCGAGGACGCGCCGAGGTCCAAGGCCTAGGATGAGCGGAGGTCTGGGCCGAGGACAAGCAGAAGTCATAAGGAGAGAGCTCTTCTTGAAGGGTGAGCTCTCTTGTAGAGATGAATTCTTTTGGAGAGGCGACCTTAGAGAGGTCGAGGACGCGCCGAGGTCCGGGGCCTAAGACGAGCAGAGGTCCGGGCCGAGGATGAGCGGAAATCCTGATGGGAGAGCTCTTCTTGAAGGGTGAGCTCTCGTGTACAGATGAACTCTTTTGGAGAGGCGACCTTAGGGAGGTCGAGGACGCGCCGAGGTCCGGGGCCTAGGACGAGCGGAGGTCCAGGCTGAGGACAAGCGAAAAACTTGAGGGGAGAGCTCTTCTTGAAGGGTGAGCTCTCTTGTAGAGGTGAACTCTTTTGGAGAGGCGACCTTAGGAAGGTCAAGGACGCGCCGAGTTCTGGGGCCTAGGACGAGCGGAGGTCCAGACCGAGGACGGGCGGAAGTCCTGAGGGGAGAGCTCTTCTTGAAGGGTGAGCTCTCTTATAGAGATGAACTCTTTTTAAGAGGTGAACTTAGAGAGTTCGAGGACGTGCCGAGGTCCAAGGCCTAGGACGAGCGGAGGTCTGAGCCGAGGATGAGCGGATGTCCTGAGGAGAGAGCTCTTCTTGAAGGGTAAGCTCTCGTGTAAAGATGAACTCTTTTGGAGAGGCGAACTTAGGGAGGTCGAGGACGCGCTGATGTCCGGGGCCTAGGATGAGCAGAGGTCCGGGCCGAGGACGAGCAAAAATCTCGATGGGAGAGCTCTTCTTGAAGGGTGAGCTCTCGTGTACAGATGAACTCTTTTTGAGAGGCGACCTTATGGAGGTCGAGGATGCGCCGAGGTTTGGGGCCTAGGACGAGCGGAGGTCCGGGCCGAAGACGAGCGGAAGTCCTGAGGGGAGAGCTCTTCTTGGAGGGTGAGCTCTCTTATAGAGATGAACTATTTTTAAGAGGTGACCCTAGAGAGGTCGAGGACATGCCGAGGTCCAAGGCCTAGGACGAGCAGAGGTCCGAGCCAAGGATGAGCGGATGTCCTGAGGAGAGAGCTTTTCTTGAAGGGTGAGCTCTCGTGTAGATATGAACTCTTTTGGAGAGGCGACCTTAGGGAGGTCGAGGACGCACCGAGGTCCGGGGCCTAGGACGAGCGGAGGTCCAAGCTGAGGACGAGCGGAAGTCCTGAGGGGAGAGAGCTTCTGGAAGGGTGAGCTCTCGTTTAGAGATGAACTCTTTTCGAGAGGTGACCTCTGGGAGGTCAAGTACACAGCGAGGTCCGGGGCCTAGGACGAGCGGAGGTCTGGGCTGTGGACGAGCGAAAGTCCTGAGGGGAGAGCTCTTTTTTAAGGGTGAGCTTATGTGTAGAGATAAACTTTTTTTAAGAGGTGACCTCTGGGAGGTCGAGGACACGGCGAGGACTGGGGCCTATGATAAGCGGAGGTCCGGGCCGAGGACAAGCGGAAGTCCCGAGGGGAGAGCTCTTTTTGGAGGGTGAGCTCTCGCATTGGAGAGATGAGCTGTCATGTTGTTTCTTTAATCTTGATTTTTGTTGGGTCCCTTTAGAACGAGTTTAAACACAAAAACAAGATACCCTCTAGTGATAATCTAGAAGGGGGGGATGAATAGATTATCAAAACTTTTGCAAGTTTAGATGATCTATTAACTCCTAACTTCATTTACAAAGCGGAAATAAATTTTGTTTATACTCAATTCAATTAGGATCTAAAGCCTTTTCAGATATCAAATTTGTTGTCAAGAAATAATCAATGAAAACAAGTAAATAAGCAGTAAGAAGAAATAACACCAGATTTATAGTGGTTCGGATCAAACGATCCTACGTCCACTCTCCTTCTTCAAATCTTGAAGAAGGGCCTTCACTTACTTACTTTCTTCTTTCTTGCTACCTTACTTACAATGATGAATCTTGACCTTACAATGAATCTCCCTAACTTCGAAAATCTACGGCTTGAAGATCTAATGAAAAAGTGTTCGTAAACACTAAGAACTGAAACGTCTAAAACGTTCTTGAATGTGTGTAATTCTTTGTTGCTTGTGTATACAAAGTATGATGAAGAGTGCTAAGTGTCAAAGTTAATTCTAAATAGATTTCTATTCCTATTTATAGAGAACTTCTCTTGGCGGTTGTAACTTCCTTGAATTCAGTTTGTTGAAAGTTGTAACCGATTAACTAATTCTTGAAACTCGCTTCTTAATTGGTTGTAATCGATTCTTGAATTTAACTAACTCTTCTAGCTTGCGATTCTTTGCCCCTGTCTTGAATCTCCACCTTATCGATTTTCTACTCTGTCTTGAATCTCCACCTTGTCTGATTTTCTACTCTGTCTGATTCTCTATCTGATCTTCTACCTCGTCTGGTTCCATCATCGTCTGTTTTCTGTTCTTGTCTTTATCTGACTTCTTTCAAAAACAACCCTATCTTATTTCTATACTTAGTCTATAAAGTATTTATTACATCAGCTGACTATACATTGTCTTCAGCTGGTCATCTTACTTTACACTTTTAACACATCAAAACTAAATACAAATTTCTTTTCCTAACAATTTTGTCTTCTATTTTTTGAGTATCTTGCTTTCTGGCAAAGTCTGTTATTTTATCAACCGTTTTGGTCGAGGTAGCTTGTTTTCTAGTTGCTCGGCCTATGGTGGGATTGATCTGAATCGAGCTCGGTTTGATATGAACTTGACCTAAGTTGAGTTCGGCCTATTGGGTGTGTAGATATGGGAGCTTGGCTCGTCGTTCCCTCCATTGAGGTTTGGCTTGCCAAAGAAGTTTGACATTGGTCGGCCACGTTGGCTTGTTATTTCCTCTCTTGAGGCATTAGCTCTCCAAGAGAGTTTTCCGTCGGGAGCCTTTGCTCACTGTGACCATTATCGCTTTCATAATTTTGGCCAAGCTATTGAGCAAAGAGTGCTCACCGAACCCAAGTTCATCGGAAATCCATCGATAAGCCTAGATCCATTGGAAGTCTTTACCCACCATGATTGGTTATTCATCACCTCTGGTGACTTTCTACATGTAGTGTGGGTGTGCCCGCCGGGAGCTTAGCTCGCCGTGGGACTTGATCGTCAATGCAACCAGTTGCACCTCACTCGACTTATATAGGTCGTCGAGTTAAATGCTCTTGCGCTCTGGGCTGACCAGCATGAGGTCGAACCGCTCGCGACTTTGTCCTAACTCAAAGAGCTTGGGGACCTCGCTAGCCAAGGGCTAGGAGACCTCGACCAAAGACTGTGCTCATTGCGAGGATTTTGGGGAGTGGACCCCGTGCTTGCGAGAGACTTAACTCGACCGCAGGACTTTCTAGACATTGAACCCATTTTCAGAGATAATTTATGCTCGTTGTGAGTCTTTTTGGACGCGTACATCCATGCTTAGCGAGAGACTATGCTCGTCGTGAGTCCTGACAGTCAGGTGAAATATCTCGCTAATAAAGCGGAATGTTTACGCCATAAAGGTGGACTATCAATGCCACGAAGGCGGATAAGTTGGTGCCGATAGGTCCGATAGTCGGCGCCACAAAGGCGGACAAGTCAATGCCGATCAGGCAGAGGCGCTTTGGTCGTTGCTCGGTGATCCGAGGATTTTACCTCTTCAGCACGAGTATTATGTTGTAAAAAATTTTGTATTTTCATTTCCTCATATTTTGAAGTGTAAACTTTAGAGTTCTACTTTTCTTCCCTCTTAAGTATAAAATTTTTTCGGGGGTACATTAACCGTTAAAGGCTCTTTAAGAAATTTCTACACTTTTTTGAATTTTTTGAAATTTGAAAAATGTGTGTACATGCCCCAAATTTCTTTAAAAAGTCTGGGATACCATTTTCTTCCCCATCAAATATGAAATTTTTTTAGGGGAAATTTTAACCGTTGAAGGTTTTTTAAGAAATCTCTACACTTTAAAGAATTTTTTGAAATTAAAAAAATGTGTGTACATGCCCCATTTTTTTTTTTAAAAAAAGTCTGGGGTTCTATTTTTCTTTCCCTTCAAATATAAAAATTCTTTCGGGAGGATTTTAACCGTTAAAAGGTTTTTTTACAAAATTTCAGACACTTAAAAAATTTTGAAATTAAAAAGTGTGTCCATGCTCCTATTTCTTTGAAAAAGGTAGGAAAATTGCAAATAGCAAAATTAGTAAACGGTATCGTTGAAAATACCTGATGCAGCTTGGACAAAGGACTGTTTGTAGATTTCTGGAATTAATTTCGGTTCAATAGTGAATTAATTTTCTGTGTTTGTAGCTCAAATTAACTTGGTCGAGCAGCTTCTTAACTGACCATCATCTTTTTATGCAAAAAAGGGAGGGCCCCAGCAGCTATTCTTCAAATTTGCCCCATAATTTTTTTTAAGGGCCGAGCAGCTACTATTCAAAATCTGACCCACCTTTTTTTTATGTAAAGAGGGAGGGCCGAGCAGGTATTCTCCAAACTACGATTTTTTTTTTTTTCTTTTTGGCAGAGCAATCTTTAATAGGGTGGTCCATACAACTCAATTATAAGAGGTGCAACAACTTTAATGTCCTGGCCGGGAGAATTGCGAGTAAATCATAGCCCACTGATTTATTTGGCCCAATTACAATGGTCTTGGGTTTTTTCTTTTCTTCCACTTGGGAAACACGACCCTTCTCTCCCAGAAATCCTAGTGCTCGGCCACCTCTCTTCCCCCCAACGGTGACGGCACAGAAGATATGCAGCGGTGGCGGCGACACAGGAGAGGGAGAGCGACAGGTAGCAGCGGTGCCGATTCGTGCCATTGATTGGACGATGCGTTGGAGAAGGGAAATCAGTGGGGGCGGCGCGACAAAGAGAACTAGGCGTTGGTGATGGCGCCGATTCGCAATTGTTGCGTGTCTATCATGGTGCAATTTCGGTAATGGGGAGAGTAGCGGGTGCTATGCGGCGGTGGCGGTGGCGCACAGGTGAGAGCTTGGCGATGACCCACGCACCTGTAGGGGAGAGCAGCAGGTCAGCCGCTCGGCCCGTGCTGCTAGTCTGCTCGGCCCATGGTGCCCGTCTGCTCGGCCATGGAGCTCACCTTCCTTGTCCGTGGTGTGCTGCTATTCGCCCGCTCGCCTGCTCGGCCCAAGCCCCTTGCTCGCCCGCTTGCCCCTTCCTCGGCGCTCGCCTGGTCGGCCCAAGGAGCCCGGCTGCTCGGCCATTGGGGTTTTGATGCTCGGCCCATGGGGCTTGGCCTCCTCACTTCGGTAATGACCATGGCCAACTGGAGCTTGGCCCATGGCGGCATTTCGCGCACGGAAGATAGCGAGCAGATGGCGCCAGAGTGAGCAGTGGTGTGAAGTAGGACTTGCCGTCGGTTGCGGCGAGTTTGTGTGATTTTGCAGAAATGATATTGCAAAATTTTGAATATTTTTGTAGGAATAAAATTGCAAGATTTTTGTAACAAATTGCAAAATGACTACCTTTTTTCAGACTAAAGATTAACTCTGAAAATTTCTTCAAAGAATCATGAGTATTCTTTGGGATTCAAGTGATTTTAGGGAGAGTAGGGGTTTGAAGATTTGAAGACGTTGAAGAACCATATGTGTTCTTCAAGATTTTATGAAGAACAGTAGGTGTTCTTCAATTTTCTCTGAAAAATGAGGTTTGATGCTCCCTTCCTCTAGCACCAATTGTTGTTACCCGTTCTAAATTTAAGAGATTTGTAGTGGAATGTGGCTAGATTAACGGATAAAACAAGTAATAAAAGATGAACACGAGCAATGGGAGAAGAACCGGAGGTTCTCCCCTTGAAGATGACTTTGGATGTCTCATGGGGACCCCTAGCCTTGTGTATTGTATATGTGTATGTTGGAGAAGATGAATGATCTCCCTTTTTACAATGAGTTGAGGTCTTATTTATAGAGCCCCAAATTCAATGGTCAAGAAATGATCTTAGCCCTTTATTTTAGGGTTCTAATTACAACCGTTGATCTAAAACCGAATAAGACATATCAGTTGGAGGAAGCATTTAATGTATGGATCCTCAATAAATGAGGGCTGAGCAGCTGATATCACTTGGTTAGTCTGTTGTCCTCTCACGTCCCGCCAGCTGTCCGCTGGTGGGGGATCCTCTGATGTCCTTTGATCTTGTTTCCTTCTAAGGCTTGATCTTGTCTGATCTTCTGGGGATGGCCTACATTTCTTGTACGGTGGTCGTACCCTTGTCATGGCGTGGCGATAATGACTTGCACGGGTGGAGGTCCAAGGAAAAGGAGGTCGATCGGGCACCCGAAGACACATGGGCCGATCGGGCGCCCAAGGGCCGAGCAAGGCATTGGCCGAGCAACGAGGGAGACCGACCAAGGCCAAGGCCGACCAAGGGTGTGGTGGCCGGCCAAGGTCAAGAAGGCTGAGCAAGAAGGAGGTCGACCATGGGAGAGGGGCCGACCAAGGCCCTTGGGGCCGAGCATGGTGAAGGTGGCCGATCATGACCAAGGCCCCTTAGGTTGATGGTTGTCCGCACTTAATCGGTCCAAGATAGATTTTCGTGTCGAATCTCTTCTTGAAATATTCGTGACACAACAGGTATGTATCAGTATTTTGGTATACCGATAATGTTTCGGTATATACCGAAATATCGAAAATTTAAAATTTTGATACCATTATCGTACCGAAAATTTTCGGTATATCGAAATTTTTGGTATTTTTTTGGTTCGGTACAACGAGATTTCGATATTTGATATTTTTTTCCTCCCCTAGTGGGGACTGGGGAGGCGGAACAGCACAAGGCGTGAAGGCGGCGAGGCTTAGTGTTAGCAATTGATGAATGAGAGATTTGGTGATTTAGGGGCTAGGGCAGCATAAATATGAAATATCTTGTATATTTAATATATACTAGTAATTTCTCATGTGCGATGCACAGATTGAATATTATAAATTTTAAATATGTAATTAAATTAAAATTTTAATTTATTAATTTTTTACTATTATTTTTTATTAATATATATAAATTATGTTGTTTATCCATGAATATATTACAACTATTTCATTAATTCTATAATTTTTAATAGTAAAATTTAACAAAACTTATATAATCTAAAATAAAATTATTTAAATTCAACTCATATAATTAAATCTTAAATAAAATTATTTAAATTCAATTCATATAATTAAATCTAAAATAAAAATAATAAAATAAATATTTTAGATCTAAATTTATTTTTATATGTGTAATTCTTATGTTAAATTAAAATTTTTAAAAGAGAATTAAGTTGATATATAATGTGTTAAAATTAGATTTAAAATTAAAATTTATGAAAATTTGAAATTGTTGGTGTAAAGTAAAAAAAAAAAAAATTAATTCACTCACTAAAATTTAGTGGAGAGTGAGACTCATTATTACACTACATGACAAGTACATTTCACTTGCTCTCTCCTTATATTTCATTTGCTCTCTCCTGACTTCTATTTTTATATATACTAGTATTTTCACTCGTGTGATGCACCACTTTATAAATATATATGATACGTAAAAAATGTACCTTCGTATTGGGCCGAATTCCCCACCTGGATCCTTACGTGTGAAAGCCCAAGTAAGCTATGATAAGCTGACCTCCATCCACGTAAAAAACCTGCAAAAACACGCCGGAGGGTTCCCCGGCGTAGGCACTCCGACGCTCAAGTCAGAAACCAAGAAAACCCAAGAAAGTTCAGTGAGGTGGGTAATTCAGAAGTATCAGAATCAGTGACCTCTTACTCTGTATCGAGTCATAATATATAGGTGATCATTTACATACCATGTTCGTCAGTTTTCTCCATGTTCTCATCGTGGGAGAACATATTTTATGTTTCTTGTGTAAAGCGGTTACCCACCTCCGGTGCCTGAGGGAGATTCTGGAATATTTCCTTTCTTGAGGCACAATTATCTCATTCGGTTAAGATCTTCTTCATTTGACCAAGTAATCTGATATCTTCATAAGGAGGTGGGTCGAAGTGGGCCAGCCTCTTATTTCGGTTATCCATTCTAAGTGGGCTCAAGCCCACTCAATATCATCCATATTCATGGGTTAATCTCGGGGTTGGGCCAGGGGCCCAACCCTCGCTCCAGGTTAGTCCGAAAACAAAAGGATTTGGGCCGTGGGTCCTACCTTCTTCTGAATTATCCCTAATCAAGGGAACTTGGGCCAAGGGCCCAATAATTAATTTGCCCTATGCCCATTAATCAAATGGGCTGGACTCGTGTGAAGTGGGCTATGCCACAAAATACCGTATCATCTGCCCCCTCTACTTAGGTAAGTATCTCTTAGCTCACCTGAGTAGAAGATAAGCTTCATTCTTCCCTCCTCGCTGGAGGTAAGTCATCTCGCTCGAGCCGGGTGATGGTAAATCTCTTACCTCAACATCTTGTAGATATCGCATTTCTCTTGTCATATTTCACTAATGTGTTTGCTTTTTGCTATCTTTTTCTCTCAGAGATGATGTGGCTATCCAAGGTCCTAGAGGACCCCACCAGTTCCAATGATTCCACCCCCTTGCTCCTGCTTCAAAGCATGTAGAGGATGATCCAATTCCTGCCTCCACCCCGCCCAAGAAAGCTAAGTCGGGGAAAGGCAAAGCCCACACCAGTCAGGGTTCTCAACACCCTGAGGAAACCGTGCGTCGAAAATACCCGACTCATCAGAGTCAGGGTACGTCTCCTGCCCCCATTGACGTGGAATCTCATCCTGCCAGTTATTCTACCAGCAAATTCTTCGGTGAACTTGTCTTAGCTCAAGATTGTGATAGGCTTCTAAGCCTCCCCTTAGATCAGCAGCAACATTAAGCTGCCAGTCACTTTGCTCAGGTAACTTTATATAATTTCTGCAAATTATAATTTCTCCATCATTTTCGTCTTTCAATATGTGAATTGATCAAATTCACCCTCCTACCCTTTCTACAGTTGGGAGTCCTGCTCTCGGGTTTATGGAACCCCTCAAATCTATTGCCTTCCTCCCAGATTCAAGAGATGGAGAAATCCCTCCTCTCTGAGAAGAAGAAGAACGCAACCCTCTCTACTCGTGTAAAGAAGTTGGAATTTGCACTGGCCTCCCTAAAGGAAGGTCTAAAGGAAGAGAAATCAGCTCGTCGGCAAGCTGGAGGAGATGAACGACCTATCCGTGCAATGCGCTCTTGAAGAGGCCAAAGTCCACGGGGAAGGCCTTCTGGAGAAAATAAAGATGTGTCGAGACTCGTTGTTTGTAGCTGAGTCAGGTCAGAAGCTTCTCCATTCTCTATGCACGTCTACGAGAAAGACATATCTGCAACACTCTAACTTTCTGGGGGACATGGCCCCGCATATTTGTTTCTATTATGAGTATGGCTTTGATGCTGCCGTTCGTCAGCACTCTGATCCTGGCATCTCCAGAAGTTTTGACAAAGGAGGCCCTCTCAAAGACCTACTTCCTCCTCCTGGCTTTACTGGGGACCCTACCAGGTCCATTGACGAGGCCTCGTGGCTCCCTTTATGAGTGAGGCGGTGTCCAATCTTCTAAAGTCTAACATCCAACCGGAGGTTCTGAGTCCGATGGCCCATCCTCTGTGCCCCTGTCCTTGGATCATCCCAGCTCCAAGGAGGAAGCATGTATCGAACGAGCGTTGGAGGGTGTCAACCCTGATATCGGAGTTGGAGAGCAAGTTACTTCTCCCACCCCTTAATTTATCATCTTTAATCAAACTCTATTTTCTTCATTCTCTGCATGAATTCTATGGGTGTTTACCCAAAAAGCTTTATTTCTGTTGGCCGGGCTGTGTCCCGAGGAACACTTTGGCCTGAGCTGTGTCCCAGTTGAATTTTGTTGGCCTGGACTTCGTCCCAGATGACCTTTTGGCCTGGGCTTCGTCCCAGATGATCGTTTATTTCAACTTTTCTTCCTGCTAATTTGCTTATTAGCTCTCATTCTTGCATGCTTTCTGATGCTAAGTAGTTAGGAACTCTGATATCTGATATGCATGCCTATTTTTTGCTCCTTTATACTTTTAGGAACTTGTAAGAACATGATATCTATCTTATGCGTTGATATTATCCCCCCCTTTTTTTTTCTAAAGGTGAATATTTATCTGTTAATCTGATAGAAACGACTAAACTAGGGAGCTGACTTAGCTTTAGTTTTAGTCTCGTTAAGGATCTCATCCTTTAATCTGCTACCTTACTCTAGTCTCGAGGGACTGTAAGTAGGTTTAGAAAGCATTCTTAGTATTCTGCACTTAGGAGTAGTTAGGCCCTTTGTAGGATTTAGCATCCTGACTCGAGCTTCGAAAAAGTCCCGGTATATCCGTGGTTCAATTTTTCTAAGTAACCCTCCTCCCTCTAGCCTAGTTAGGCCTTCGGAATTTTTAGAGTTCTTGTCATAAATCTGAGTCTTAATCTTTCAAACTAAAAAAGTTCTGAGGTTTCAAAGTCTTTAAGAAACCTCCTCATATTTAGCTAACCCTTCTCTAAGTTAGCAATCTAAGGCCTTGCTAGGCTATCATCCAGAATCAGTATCCTCAGTCTCGGTTTTTTATGTAACCCTTCTCCCTCTAGCCTAGTTAGGCCTTCCGGATTTTGGGCTATAAATCAGAGTCTTATTCTTTCAGACTAGATAAAAAATTCTGAGTTTCTATTGGTTTCGAGAAACCTCCTTATCTGTAATCAACCTTCTTTTTGTTTAGGTTGTCAAATCTAAGGCCTTACTAGGCTATCATTTAAAATTTATATTCTCAGTTTTCTACGGGACCCTCCTCCCTTAAGCCTTGTTAGGCCTTTAGGATTTGAGGCTCCTTTTCATGAATCTGATTCTTAGCCTTTCCGACTAAAATGGAGAATCTTTGAGTTCCTAACACTTTAAGAATCCCTCTTACACTTGATCAACCTTTCTTATTTAGGTTATCGATTTTAAGGCCTTATTAGGCTATCCTCGTTTTTCATAAACTTTTCACCTGGAAAAAATTTTCTTCACTTTTTCCCCCTTTGAGCTTAGTCAGTGCTTCAAAAAACCTGGTTTGAGTCTCTCAAACCTTGTAAAATTTATCTTTTCAAGTAAGTTTTTGTAACTTTACTCATATCAAGCCATTCTTGGCCTCCAAAATAAGTTTTTGAATCCTTAAGATCTCAAAAAATGTGTATACTCCGGCCTCTTTAGACCTTTGTAAGTTGATTCCTCTTGAAACTCTATTGAGTTCGAAAATATCTTCATCATGCTTGACTTAGTTTTCAAACCTAAGTCTAGCTACGTTTTCATAGCTTTAGAAAACTTTTAAGCAATTCTTGCGTGAAATCTCAAGCCTTGACCAGGCTTTCATAACATAGTCTTGAGACCTGATGGGATCTTAGGTCTAAGCTGTAGTTAATGTTCAACACTCAAGCCATAGATGACTTTAAAAAAAATTCAGGCCTTAATTGACCTCAATAAGTTTTAGCCTTTAGTTGGCCAAAAAATCCAAGTCATAATCGATCTTAACTCTTCCAGCCTTGATCGGCTTTGTGAAACTCAAGCCATACTTGGCCTAAAAAATCTAATCCATAGTCGGTTTTATGAGATTCAAGCCTTAAACAGCCTCCAAAATCAAGCCAGGATTGGCCTCCAAAATCAAGCCATAATTGGCCTCCAAAATCCAAGCTATGATTGGCCTCCAAAGTTCAAGCCTTAATCGGCCTCCGAGATTCAAGCCAGGATTAGCCTCCAAAATCAAGCCATAATTGGCCTCCAAAATCAAGCCATGATTGGCCTCTAAAATTCAATTAAGCCTTCGTAGGCTTTTCCTTTTGTCATTGATCTTTGATTTCCGGCAATAATCAGGTTTTAAATTCAAGCGTTAGGCTTCTAAACTCGAGCCAGGCTAGGCTTCTAAGCTTGAGCCAGGTTAGGCCTTTATTTCGAAACTTGTCATAATTTCGATCTTTGCTCAGGCCATGATAGGCCTATCCTTGTGATTTTTTGGTCCTGTTTAGGACTTACAATTTAACTCAAAGCTTTGATCAGCTTTTAATCTCGCATGATCCTTTGATGCTCCTTATATCTTGCTAGGAACTTATGATGCATGCTATCTGTCTTTTCTAATCATGTATGTCAATTCTATTCCCTCTTTTAAAGGGGGAATATATCTTATAATCTGATGTGTTGATGACTAAACTAGAAAGCTGCTTTAGCCTTTAGATTTAGTCTTAGTAAATCCAAGAGTTTATCCTTTGTTGTCTATGACCCTACTTAAGCCTCGAGGAGGCTATAAGTGGGTTTAAAAAGCATTTTCGTTGCTCTACACTTAGGGGTTTCCAGCCTCCTTGTAGATCTTAAGGAGTCCCTATGTTCTGCACAGGTTTTCTTACCTATGGTTTCATATCTTTCTCAGTACTTAGGCCTAATTAGGGCTTAAGGATTTATTCTAAGCTTCGAAAAGCCTCAACATGTTAATAGACTTGCTTTGCCTAAGTAGTCTAAGTATCATTTTTTCCCTAAGTTCAACTCTGTTGTTTTCTGGGTAATCTCCTCCCTCTAGCCTAGTTAGGCCTTCGAGAATCTAGGATCCTTTTTACGAATTTGAGTTTAGTCTTTCAGATAGTCTTGTCTAAGACTAGCAATCTTGAGGTTCTAAGCTTACTAGGCCTCTTAGAATCTGAGTAACCTTTATTGTTTTAGGTTTTAAAAATCTAAGGCCTTACTAGGCTATCATCAAAATCTTCATTTCCAGCTTTGTTGGTCTCAAATTCATGATATGAGAACTATTCTCAATAGATCTCATCAAATCTTTGTAAATTTCACAGATTTTCCATCTGAGAAACTCACGAGTCTTCCTAGTTTAAGCTTTGTTAGATTTAGAATTTGGTTCAAGTCTTTAAAAACTTACGAACCTTTTTCCTGCAGGTTTATCGAACCTTACTTGCATCAAGCCTTAGAAGGCCTCATCCAACTTGACAAACTTCACTGTCTAATGCTTAACGATTTTTAGCCTTATTAGGCACTCGAAATTTTGACGTTTAAAACTTCGCCAATCTCGCATATTTAAGCCTCTCTACGCCTCTGTAATACATTCCCCATCAAAACCTTGTTAGGTTCGTGTGAATCTCAATCAAGCCCGACTTAGTTCTTAAGACTAAGTCCAGCCTTATCAGAGCTTATCTCAAGCCCTACTCTATCTTTTTGAGCCGTAATTAGCCTCTGCAATCAAATCTCAAGCCTTAGTTGGCCTCTGAATCTCATCCAGGTCTGAATCGACCTTGAAATCCAAGCCTTAATAGGCCTCCACATTCAAGCCATAATTGGCCTCTAAACTTAAGCCATGATAGGCTTTTCAGTCCAAGCCACAGTAGGCCTCCAAATCTAAGTCATGATAGACCTCTAAATTCAAGCCATAAGAGGCCTCCAAATTCAAGCCATAATAGGCCTCCAAGTTCAAGCCATAAGAGGCCTCCAAATTCAAGCCATAATAGACCTCCAAATCTAAGCCATGATAGGCCTCCAAATCCAAATTAAGCCTTTATAGGCTTTTGGATTTTAAATCTTAAGCCTTAGTAGGCCTCCTCTTTTAGTTCGTAACAGACTTCTAAACTCAAGCCAGGGTAGGCTTCTGAACTCAAGCCAGGGTAGGCTTATACTTCTGATCTCGATCATGATAGACCCTTACTCGTGATGTTTGAGCCCTAGTTAGAACTCTCGATTCTGTTTAAAGCTTTGATCAGCTTTTGTAATCAATCATCGATTTCTTCGACTCAAGCTTTGTTAAGCTTAGTTCATGCTTCTCAATTTATCAATCCAAAAATTCAGTAAATATCTCATTACAAAGTTAGCTCAAATTCAGATGTACTGAAATAACTTCATCTAAAATGTGGAAGTAAATGTATACTTTTTGATAAAATAAAACTTCATAAATTAAATTTGCTCATAATCGAGTTAATCATACTCCAAATCTTTCATAATCAAATTCTCATAATCGACATGAATCAAATTCTCATAATCCATGAATATTAAATTCTCATAATCAATTCCAATGATCGTCAAGTTCTCATAATCACATTCTCATAATCCATTAGAATCAAATTCTCAATTCCTATGAATATCAGTTCAAATCAAATTCTCATCATTAATTCAATTGAACATTAAGTTCTCATAATCACATTCTTATAATCCATTAGAATCAAAATCTCAATTCCAATGAATATCAGTTCAAATCAAATTCTCATCATTAATTCAATTGAACATCAAGTTCTCATAATCAATTCAGATTAGATTCTCAAAATCAATTCAGATGAACATCACCATGCTTAAAGAAAAAAGCGAACAACAGACCTACCTACCTATAGACAGGTAGGGCTGTCTAGACATAGAATCTCTTCAACTCCATGTCTTCCAGCATATATGCTCCTCCTCTCAGGACTTGTGCCACCTTATAGGGGCCCTCCCAGCTTGGGTCCAGCTTGTCCAAGCTTTCGAATGTATCAACTTGACGGAGCACAAGGTCTCCCTCCTCGAATCTCCGACCTACCACTTTCCTGTCGTAGGCTGTCTTTATCCTCCCTTTGTACTTGATTGCTTTCAAATGGGCGATCTCACGTTCCTCTTCCAGTATGTCAAGGTTTTCTCTGAGCAGTTCCTCATTCCTCCCTTCCTAGAAGTGGGTTATGCGGTGTGTCTGCATCCCTATCTCAGCGGGAATAACAGCCCAGACCCGTATACCAACTGGAAAGGAGATTCTTCAGTAGCCTCCCTGGGGGTAGTTCGGTAGGCCCACAATATTGACTCCAGCTCATCAACCCATCCAGCTCGATCAAGTCTAGCACGGATACCATTAACAATGGTCCTGTTTGTTAATGCCACCAGCCCATTTGCTTGCGGATGGGTTATGGATGCAAATTTCTGGACAATTTTCAAATTGTCACACCAATCTTTGACTAAAGCTCCAGTGAACTGGGTTTCATTATCAGACACCAGTATTCTGGGGATGCCAAACCTGCAACAAATATTTTTTCACAAAAACTTGATAATGTTAATTTCATCAATCCGAGCTAGAGGTATCGCCTCTACCCACTTGCTGAAATAATCTACAGCCACCAGAAGGAACTTTCTTTGTCCCGTAGCTATCAGAAATGGCCTCACAAGATCCGTTCCCCACTTGGCAAAAGGACAGGGGGAGTACATTGCTCCCATATTCTCTACAAGTAGGTGGATCAGGGGTCCGTGTTTCTGGCACTTCTCGCACCATTTTATAAATTCCTCTCATGGTAGGCCAGAAATAGTTTGCCCTTAAAGATTTTCAGACGACTGCCCTAAAACCTGCATGGTCAGCACAACATCCTTCATGAATATCTTTGATTACATACCTCCCTTCAGCGGGGGATAAACACTTCAAGTATGGTTGGGTCAAAGCCTTCTTATACATCTGATCCCCGATCATCACGAACTGGGATCTCCGTCTCAGCATCTTTCTCCTATCTGGGCACGAGCTGGGATCCTACAATGCATTGAAAATGGCAGTTCTCCAGTCGTCTGCTGCTCCCATAACTCCAACTGAGGGGGGGCTATCAACTCCCTTTCTGCAGTTACGATGGTAACTTTCCGGCCTCCCTCCAGTAAGGCGGAACTGACCAATTTGGAAAGGTTATCTGCCTTACCATTCTCCTCCCGGGGTATCTGTATACTTCAAAGGAGTCAAATTTATCTCGTAATCCGGCTACCTGCTGCAAGTAGGCAATCATTCTTTCATCTTTTGCCTCATATTCTCCTTTTATTTGCTGCAATATTAGCTGGGAATCCGAGTATATAGCTACTCGTTGTGCCCCCAACTCTGCTGTCATCTCTGCCCCCCTGATCAGGGCTTCGTATTCAGCTCCGTTGTTTGCGGTAAGGAATTCAAACCTTACTGCAAACTGGATTTCTTGTCCTGCTGGATATTCGATCACAATCCCAGCTCCACAGCCCTGTACAGTTACAGACCCGTCCACATAAATCTTCCACTCTTCAGCAGGGATATTCTGAGAATCCCGTGTTCCTACCTCCAGTGGACTTCATTCCACAGCAAGACCATCTTCTGGTTAAGGGGGAACTTTTCTCTTCTTCAGATCTAGCCTACTCAGGGAATACCTCCCTCTAGAGTGAGACTGTACCCTACCTCGTTGATGGGTATACTTTACACAATTGCAATACTTGTTAGAACTAAGTTCAAATATCATAGTAAAATAATCATACTCATTCAAAATGACATCATGTCAATATTTTAGAATACTTAGAGACATTTAAAAGATAATGTTCTGTTAAAATCATGTGAAATACACACAAGTTGTACCTCATTTGTATCAATATCATCACCATTGACTCATGGTAAAATTCCTTACTCAGCGTAAAGAGTTAAGTTCATATATCTTACCTAATTATCGTCTAGATGGGGGGTTGTATTGCATTCAATAATGTACTGGACACCTTTTGGTCTCCACTTATCCATCTCGCTCCAGCGAGGACATCATCATCCTGTCATCTCATCAAACTTGTCATTCAGGTGGGTGGTTACGTCCCACTCAACAACGGACTTGACACCTCCTGGTCTCCTCAGGTCCACCTCGCTCCAGCGGGGACATCGTCATCACATCTTCTTATCGAACTATCATTCAGGTGGGTTTTCACGTTGTACCTATGATAACAATTTCCGTACAATCTTGCATACAATGAAAATCAAAGTTAAAAACTAAATCGTTTGGAGCCTTTCGTTCGGACTCCATCTTCCTCCTTAAATTCGAGAGGGGATTTTAACTAAACCACATTCTTTTTCAAGCTGGGATCGCTTCCCATCTGCACGTCCCTAAGAGTTAGGGATCACTATTTCACAGATTGATTCAGTCTTCCACCAAAAATGGAGACTCCAAACTACATGCCTCTTGGTAGAGGCCGTGATCCACCCACCACTTCCATGTTGGTCATTCAATGACCATGAAAACATCAATATTCAATAAATCGAAAAATGAAATTTAGGAACAACTCACGTCTTTGCTCATTGTTCCCACAGACGGCGTCAAATGATACGTAAAAAATGTACCTTCGTATTGGGCCGAATTTTCCACCTGGATCCTTACGTGTGAAAGCCCAAGTAAGCTATGATAAGCTGACCTCCGTCCACGTAAACAACCTGTAAAAACATGCTGGAGGGTTCTTCGGCGTAGGCACTCCAACGCTCAAGTCAGAAACCAAGAAAACCCAAGAAAGTTCAGTGAGATGGGTAATTCAGAAGTATCAGAATCAGTTACCTCTTACTCTGTATCGAATCATAATATATAGGTGATCATTTACATACCATGTTCATCAGTTTTCTCCATGTTCCGGCAATGTTCTCATCGTGGGAGAACATATTTTCTGTTTCTTGTGTAAAGCGGTTACCCACCTCCGGTGTCTGAGAGAGATTCTGGAATATTCCCTTTCTTGAGGCACAATTATCTCATTCGGTTAAGATCTTCTTCATTTGACCAAGTAATCTGATATCTTCATAAAGAGGTGGGCCAAAGTGGGCCAGCCTCCTATTACGGTTATCCATTCTAAGTGGACTCAAGCCCACTCAATATCATCCATATTCATGGGTTAATCCCGGGGTTGGGCCCGGGGCCCAACCCTCGCTCTAGGTTAGTCCGAAAACAAAAGAATTTGGGCCGTGGGTCCTACCTTCTTCTGAATTATCCCTAATCAAGGGAACTTGGGCCAAGGGCCCAATAATTAATTTGCCCTATGCCCATTAATCAAATGGGCTGGACTCGTGTGAAGTGGGTTATGCCACAAAATACCGTATCAATATATATTATTAAACAGTTAAAATTGTGTATTATCAAGGGTTTTTTATTTATATGTAGACATTAATATTCTTTGACATTATTATTTTTTTCTTTTGAACCCACACTGATTGGCGTTAAAATTTAATTTCAAAACTATAAATTTACATAACAATAAGATTTCTTCTAATGCATGTCCATAAACACAAAGCAATGTTAGAATAGCTTCTATTCCTTCATCATTTCAGAATGTATTTAAAGCTATGTTATAAAAGGCTGAAGTGGATGATTCGAACAATCTTAGCATTTTCGATTGGTGTGACCATTATTAAAGCAATTGAGATATGATGTCACAATTATAGAATATATGATTAAATATATAAATTACATATTATAATTTATATTCATTCTCTTTTAATAATATATCTTATGAAAAAATATATATTATCATATTTTTATTTCTCAAATAAAAGTTATAATAGTAATGGTGTGAATTACATGTGTACAAATATATATTGACATTAGAGATGTTAAAAGGGTCGCGGGGTGGTGGGCCAGCTCGTTTAGCCCTGAAAAATGAAGGATTAGGGCCAGGGGTTTAATGTCCCGTTTAAAATCGGGTCTTTTTGGCCCGGACCGATTAGCCCGCGGGCTAAAAGGGCTAGCCCGTCGGTTTTCCGAGTAGGCCCGTCAGCCCGTTTATTATTATTTTTATTTTTTTAATTTTACTAACCTCATGCCTATTAGTTATTTAATAAGGAAAAAATTGGAGTTGAAAATTCTTAGAGGTAAAAGTTATTAAAGAACAAAATGTTACTAAAAGGGTTTGAGATATTTCAAGAAAAAAAAAGAATAGAATGTTCGCAAATAAGTTGAGTTTATTCCTAGCGATTTTTTTCCTGGAAATGTAAAACGCATTTGACAATCTATTTTGTTGTAATTCCTTATTGTTTAACTATTTTGATGTATTTCTAATGAATTTATGAACAATATTTATGTTTTAAGTTTGTATTATGTTATATTATAATTATAATTTAAGATTTTATATTAAAAATTAATTTTTTTCTTCGGAGCCCGTTAGTGGTCCGTTTAGCCCGTAGTCCGCTAGGGTTAGGGTTAGGTTCCAACAATTGTCGACCTGCTAAGAGTAAACCAGTAAGGCCCGGAACCGTTCAGGCCCGTGGCCCAGTAGGGATGGCCTTAATGGTAGAGATGTTAAACAGGCTGGCCCTAACCCATTAGGGCCAGCCCTACAGGGCCACGGGCATAAACGGTCCCGGGCCTTACCGATTCACTTTTAACGGGTCGACAATTGTTGGAACCTAACCCTAACCCTAGCACTTACAGGCTAAACGGGCCACTAACAATTCAAGAAAAAATTAATTTTTAATATAAAATCTTAATTTATAATTATAATATTACATAATACAAACTTATAACATAAATACTGTTCATAAATTCATTAGAAATACATCAAAATAGTTAAACAATAAGAAAATAACAACAAAATAGATTGTCAAATGCGTTTTACGTTTTCAGAAAAAATCGGTAGGAATAAACTTAACTTATTTGTGAACATTCTATTCTCTTTTTTTTCTTGAAATATCTCAAACTCTTTTAGTAACATTTTGTTCTTTATTAACTTTTACCTCTAAGAATTTTCACCTCCAATTTTTTCCTTATTAAATAACTAATAGACATGAGATTTGTAAATTAAAAAAATAAAAAATAATAATAAAACGGGCCAGCCCCGAAAATTTTTTTTAGCCCGGGCTTGTCCCGGGCCAAAAGACCCGGTTTTAAACGGGCCATTAAACCCCTGGTCCTAACCCTTCATTTTTCAAGGCTAAACGGGCTGGTCCGCCAGCCCGCGGCCCTTTTAACATCTCTACCTAATGGGTTATATCAGCCCGTTTAACATCTCTAATTGACATAGTAAAAAAATTACTATTCTTCTTTTACCATTTTTCAAAGCTACCATATGTGGTGTGAAAATTGTATGAGATTTTTCTATTACACATTGCTAAAAAAAATATTAAAATTGGTAAAAAATCACAATTTTTATTTTTTTGAAATAAAGTTGGACTGACGAGTTGACCAGTCCAATCGGTCACCATTTTTCCCACTTTTGAGTGCTTAATGGCTAAGTCAAATGTCGAGCGGTCCAACGTCTCAAAGTGGTTCGGTAGCCTTACTGAGTAGAGGTCGGACCGGCGGTCGGACCTGCTTTTTAAAACATAGATTTAAACATGCAACATCTACATATAGTACTCCTTTCGTCCCGCGATTATTTTCACACTTTTTCTTTTTTGTCCGTTTCAAAATAATTTTTGCACCCTTAAAATGGAAAATCCTTCATAAACTCCATCTTTACAATACCTCTAATTTTACACAAAATATCATTATTTTTGGGCTCACATTTACACACAATACAACTCATCTATTTATTTTTATATATAATAGTTTACAAAGTACATCACTCAATTTTCTTAATATGTCACCAAAAAAATAAATGGATTTAGCGAGGGATTTAACGAGGGGGAGGGGTTTGACGAGGGCCTTAGCGAGGGGGGACGGCCCTCGGCAAAATCGTTGTCGGTAACCCTTCCCTCGGCTTGGCCCTCGCTAATTAACGAGGGCAGCTGCCCTCGCTAATTGCCGAGGGAATTGGCGAGGGTTTATTGGCGAGGGATTGGCTAGCGAGGGAGTTGGCGAGGGTTCGATTGGCGAGGGAATTGCCGAGGGGCCAGCTGGCGAGGGAATTGGCGAGGGGGACGTTTGGCGAGGGCATTGGCGAGGGCGGGCCCTTCGTCTAGCCCCTCGCTAATATCAACAGTAATAAAAAAGAAATGCGGCCAGGGGGGATCGAACCCGCGCCCCTGGCCGCTGAGAGGGGCGCCCATTTTTATTTCGCGTGGATGGGGTTTCGAACCCGCGACCTCCGAGAGAGTATAGTAGAGAGCTTAGGCGCTTTACCGTTTGGGCAAAGCTAATCATTCAATATGATTTTGCTTCTAATTATATTAATATCATATTATGTTCAATATTTTATATATTTAATTTATAATTAAATTGTATACTACTCCCTCTGTCCCAGATCAGTTTTCACAGTTGACTTTTTCAACGGTTTTTGTGTGACAATTATTCAATAGTAAATAATTATTACACTATATATTCAATATTCATCTGAGTCTTCATCCTCCTCCTCGTCCTCCCCCTCCTCATCATCATCATCCATATCTTCTTCTTCTTCTTCTTCTTCTTCTTCTTCTTCTTCTTCTTCTTCTTCTTCTTCTTCTTCTTCTTCTTCTTCTTCTTCTTCTTCTTCTTCTTCTTCTTCTTCTTCTTCTTCTTCTTCTTCTTCTTCATTATTTTCAATATCAATTAATGCACTGTTGACATCTGTCAATATGATTGGATCATCATCCGTTTGCACACCATTAATTTGGGACTCCAGGTCGTCTTGAAAGGGGGGAAGCTCTTGTTCATTCGTTGGCACGGTTTCGACCAAGGCTCTTGATTTGATTTTGCAAACGGCCAACCATTCATTTCTACGCTTTCCCGGGTACTTGCAATAGTAAACTTGAGTGGCTTGACTTGCTAACACAAAAGGATCGTAGCGGCCGTATTTTCCCCTTTGATTAACGTCCACAAGTTTGTAATGAGGATGTACTCTTGTTCCATTTGGCACAGATGGATCAAACCACTCACACTTGAACAGAACAACATTTTTCTCAATACGTCCGGGGTACTCCAATTGCACTACTTCCTCAAGGACCCCGTAGAAATCATTCTCATCTGCATCATAATTTTTACCATTGATACAAACTCCACAATTTGAAGTAGATTTTGATGAGCCATAAGTTCGTGTGTGAAATTTGTAACCATTCACGTAATATCCAGGGTATGTGGTGACACAACTCGAAGGTCCGCTAGAAAGATCACGTATCCACCGATTTTGAATATTATTTATCCTTACAAGTTGTTCAAACCACGATGCAAACTCACCTTGTAGTCTTTCATCTTGTCCAGCCCTCGAGAGTCCCGGTTGGAATTATTGCAGTTGCTCGAAAAACATACTACAAAAGGGGATTTGATTATTTAATATACGGATTGACGTTGTAATTAACAAAAATTGAATGTTATAAACTTACTCGATATACGGTTGCAACTCGGGACAATTCAGTAACACGTACGTATGAGCCGTGTTTTTCTCCTCATCTACAATCCATCTTTTGTTTATCTTTCCAAGATATCGACCGGGAGGTATAAATATGGACAAAGTACCTTTCGCTACTTGGGGTACCTCGCCACGACCATCGTAATTACGAGGTACATTGTGCCACCTCGTCTGAACGTGATCGCCGAAATAGAGGGAACAAAATATTGAGGCCTCTTTCGTTAAATACGCATTTGCAATCGATGCTTCAACATGCGCCTTGTTCCCAACACTTAGCTTTAAATTGTATAGATACCTAATTAAATGAATCAAGTGTTATATATATGTATAGTATAACCATTTTAGGTAATCAAATAATTTAGAGTTATAAATTACCTTTTAAATGGATACATCCATCTATACTGCACAGGACCAGCTATCCTTGCTTCGTATGCAAGGTGCACGGGCAGATGCTCCATCGAATTGAAGAAGCTGGGCAGAAAGATACGTTCCAACTTACACAATATAATTGGAATATCTTCTTCCAATCGAGCCATGTTCTCAACTGTAATGGATGCAGAAGTTAACTCCCTAAAGAACAAACTAAGTTCAGTGATTGCTTTCCACACATACGGCGGTAGAGTTTCACGAAATGCAATCGGGAGTAGTCTCTGCATAAACACATGACAATCATGACTCTTCATCCCAAACATCTTCAATTTGCTCCAGTCTACACATCGAGACAGGTTAGACACATAGTCATCGGGAAACTTCAACTCAGTTACCCATCTGCACAGATCATCCTTTTGACTCTTATCAAGTGAATAACAAGCTTTGGGATACTTTCCTGTGCGTTGACATTTCTCTAGAGAGGGACGACGACAATATTCATTAAGTTCATCCCTAGACTTATTTGTGTCTTTTGTTTTCCCTTCCACATTCGCCATCCTTTGTGTAGAACAAATTATCAAACACTTTTTTTTCAATGTGCATCACATCCAAATTATGCCGGGTCAAGAGGGTACTCCAATATGGCAAATCCCAAAAATACTTTTCTTCCTCCAGCCACCATCTAATCTTTTGTTGTGGGCCTCAAGCACCCTCTTGATCACTTTCCGGTACCCCAACCAATCAATTTCTTGTAGAAGCGATTTGCCCTGTTCGGATGGGTGGTGGGTCATCAGAACTACTATATTCTTCATGAATGCGAGTCTTGTTCTGCGATACGGATGTCCCACAGGTAAGAACTTACGATGGTTATCAAACCACATTGTTTATTGGCCCGAGTTTTAAAGTGAAGGCATCGGAGTACTCAAGACAATATGGACAAGCGAGTCCTTCCGGCGGTGCTCCATCCAGATAAAGATTGAGTAAGCTGGAAAGTCACTAATGGTCCAGATTAATGCGGCTCGCATCATAAAATTCTCGCTTTCTAGCAACATCATACGTTTCCACCCCATTTCCCCCACAAAGATGTTCAAATCATGAATTAGTGGCTGTAAAAATACATCTAAATTATCATTTGGATTTTTAGGACCAGGCACCAAAACCGTCAAAAACATGAATTGTTCTTTCATACACAACCATGGGGGCAGATTATACGGTGTCACTATTCGCCATGACGAATCTTGTTTTCCCGATCGCCCAAACGGCTGAAAACCATCGGTGTGCTCAAAACCTGACCTCACATTCCGTATTTGGTGCAAAATCGGGATATGAATAGTCCAGGTGTTTCCAAGCCAATGAATTTGCGGGGTGACGCATAACACCCGCCTCTCATCATTATAGCAACTAGCATGCCATATCATATCCTTAGCAGTAGTCTTGGGGATCGATCTTTGCAATCGAGGAATGATAGGAAAATAGAACATCTCTTTGAAAGGATTTGTTCTTTTTCCATCGACCATCCACACCACGTCTAGCGAGGTTTGAATCGTGACCGACCACAAACCTTACACGATTCAAGTTCCCTGTCTCGCACCCCAATATATCATACAATTATTTGCACAACAATCAATCCTCTCTACGGGAAGACCCATCCCACCCATCAACTGTTTAGTATCAGAAAATTTCTTGGGCACCAGATTTTCTGGAGGGCAAATCTCACTAATCAACTCAACCATTTGATTGTAACCCCTTTCAGATAGTCTGTTATCAGTTTTAATGTTTAAAAGACGGGCATTGAATGCCAACTGAGAATGAGACTCGGCAACCGAGGATCTGAGATCCGATCCATTTGCACGAAGCATGTCAAAAATCTGGAAAGCATCTTTGATTAGGAGGTTCCTCGCTAAGGGGCTCTTCTTCCACATTTTGGAAACTAATGTTAGGACCAGAAGTTAAGTTCATCATCATATTGTGGTACGAGCTAGATTGTAACGCCCCGGAATTCAGAAAGTCGACCTTTGAGGTCCTGACGTCCTAAACCCGAGTCATCACTTAGTGAACAATAAAATCGAGCCAAAAAAATTTCTTTTTTAGAAGGCAAAGCTATTCATTTGAGTTGCAGCGGAAGATTTCACAAACACTTATTTAAGACGTTTGAACCATATTCATAACTAAATGAAGAGATTAATCGTTTGACAAAAGTCACCCGGTGAGTCTAAGGTTCAACTCTCGGGAAAATCGTAGTGACGAGTCTTTAACAAAAATACAAATTTTCATAAAGATATAAAGCGACCCATTTAGATAAAAGGAGAGTGGAAGCGGGTCGGTCTATTGCAGCTCCGGGCCTCAATCTCGTGACTGAAAAATATTAGTTATAGGGTGTGAGATAAAATCTCAGTGGATGACCTGTACGCTGTTATACATATTGACAGGAAATCCCAAAATAGTTGAATGTTTTATGCTTTATTCTCATCTTTCGTTATTTACTTCCTTGTTATGGCGTTGTGTTCATTTGTATTAGGTAATCTTCCGTTATAAGATTTTCATCCTTTAAATTCCGTTCGATTAAGAAATTCATCTTTCTTTAAAACAGTTAGTACATAAATATAGCACGTATGAGATGGCACATGATAGTTTCCTATCACATCCGATCTCCGTAATCACATTGTGGAATGGCACGTTTACACGTCCGAGACCCGTAATCATCACTACAACATAACTTAGATTATGTAACACCCCTAAATTGTTACCTATTGTGCATAAAGTGTTACTTATGTAAAAGTGTTACCTAATAAGTGTTACCTAATAAGTGTTACCTAATAAGTGTTACAACATGGTGTTACATAAAGTCATTTATGTTGTATTGCATATTGCGGGATGGCACGCTTACACGTCCGAGACCCGTAATCATATGGGAGGGCACATGATAGTTTCCTATCACATCCGGACCCCGTAAACTTTCATCATATGGGAGGGCACATGATAGTTTCCTATCACATCCGGACCCCGTAAACTTTCTTCAATGGGAGGGCACATGATAGTTTCCTATCACATCCGGACGCCGTAAACTTTCATCAATGGGAGGGCACATGATAGTTTCCTATCACATCCGGACCCCGTAAACTTTCATCAATGGGAGGGCACATGATAGTTTCCTATCACATCCGGACCCCGTAAACATTCATCATATCATATAGGGCAGTAAAATAAAGTTCATCATTGGATGATCACACATTTATAAGTTATGAATTCACATGCTTTTGGTGTTTGCATCTTTTAAGAAAATCTGTTTATGTTTGATTCAGAAAACCGACAAATCCATATAACATTAACTAGCTATACAGATAGTGTCACCCACCTGGAGAACTTTTAAGAGAAAGTTTAACTTCTTGATTGCTTAGGCCTCTCGTACGAAATCTCAGTCTCGGTTCCGACCGTACTCTACCTAGCACAATCCGTATGTTTAGTTCGACAAACCTTTTGTCCATTAGAAACTTAGGTTCTCGATCTTATTGTGTCTCTCTAAGTCTAGACTTTGGCATTTAGAGGTACTTGTTTCGTTAACCGATCTTATGGATTCAAACCTTTTGGTTTAACGGTATTTCTAGTGTCTTTGTCGGTTCAAGGTTCGGGATTTGGGTTAGTTGGTTTTATTCTATTATAAGAAACCAAATACCACATTCATGGAGTATCACATAAATCGTACATCACATAAGGCATGCTTAGTTTTCTAAAAGTTAAGTAGACTATTGCTCCTAATACTCTACCATTGAAGAAAGTGACACGTAAACATGCATAAATAGAATAAGATACTTAGACTCGTTGGAAAATTATGAAATTTAAGTATGTTGTACATCTTTCAGTGTAGAACAAAGTTTATTAAGGGTTCGAGTTCATTCGAGTTACGGAACTATAGCAGATTTTAAAATAAGGACTCTAAATTTCTGTCTCGGCAAAACAGTGACCTTAAACTTATAAAATCCATAACTCTTTGTAGAAATATCCAGAAATTATGAAATTAAAACATGTGGTGCATTACTCAAATATGAACAACTTTCATTCAGGGACCCAAGCTATTTGACGTACGGATTCTGCCCAGAAAATTTGTGAACATTCAATCCATCGTTTGGCTTGGTTACTGGACATGTCTTACGAGAAAATTCATAACTTATTGTATACTCGTTTAAAAATCACCAAATTTCAGAATATTGTTATAAACAGGTTGTAGGACATCCATGAATTTTTCCATAATTTATTACTTAAGCAAAACTGGAAAATAAATTCGTGCAACACAGAATAGCCCTATGCGTCGAACATCGACCAGGTACTCAGAAACGAATTTTATCTAATAAAGTACTAAACGAAAAATTATGATTTTTGACTATGATTTACAACACATCAAGGGGAACATCCCAGATTTTTCCTAGAATTTTATAACTATCAGAAAGGGGAGAAATAACAGAAATGAGTCACTGCTCCCAGATTATGCACATTTACGTTACACATATTTCCACGATTTTATTCTCCTTACACATTGACCAGAAAATTATGAAATTTAAACATGTTGTTCTAGACTTCAACTAATACATCTAGAAATTTTTCCATGATTTTTAAACGGGTGGAAAGGGTCCAAATGAATTTTACAAAACGGGTCAGCAGCTAGGGCATATACTTCGGCAGTTTCATACTTCAAGTATAACTTCACCATTTTGACTCCAAACACCATAATTCCAACTCAAGCACTCCATATAAGATTAAAGCATATCAAAACAAGCTCTTAGGGCTTCCTAAACTATTTTTCCTAAGTCTTCTAAGCTAAGAAGGCATAAGACTAAAAGAAATGGCTAGGAGGCTTACCCTTGGAGAGTTTCTTCCCTTTCTTGAGAGCCCCAAAGCTTTCCTCTTGGTGTGGGAAATGAAAGAGGGTAGCAACCTATTTATAGAAGGGAGGAAGGGGGAGAGGGACGGCTGATTGGGTGATGGGGAGGGAATTTGGGAGAGATAGTACAAGGTTGGTTATTTGAGTGTGAGTTTGGGCAAAAGAAAGGTACCATTGGCACTATTCCCTTCTAACTTCCCACATGGTCGGTTATTTTTGGGCAATTGGGCTGTCAATTGGCAGCCCACTATTTAATACAGTATTGTGATCTCGACGTTGAATTTTCGGTATTTTTCGGTTCGAGTTTCGGCTCCGAAAATTTATTAAAACGCGCGATTGGAAAATAAACATTTTTCATTAGAGTTTTCTTGAGTGTTTCCCACCTTTAATGGACTATTGATAATTAATCATTATTAAACAAATCCGGATTATGGATGTGAGTTCGAAAAGTATCGATAGATTTTCGGGTTGAAAAACCGTTCGTCAGTTGGAGAAAAATTAAGAAAACCACATAGAATTTAAATCAATCAATAAAATAAGTCAAACTTAGAAAATCAAATATAAAACTCTAGGTTTTGGTTTTGGGTTATTACATAGATGCTGCGGTGTCGTCAACTCTATATAAAGTCGACGCCGGCTGATCATAGTTTTGGTGTGGCATAGAATTCTAATTTTGCTCACCGTGCAAAATCCAATTGTGATAATTAGACATAAACCCATGTCTAACAAATGTAATTTCACGTCAATGGGTTCTCTAAAACTCTGGTTCCTACATTTGAATTTCGAGCAAGGACACCTAATCTTTCCTCCACTCATCCATTCCGGGTTACTAGTAGCGAATTCTATAAACGATTCGATTCCACTAAGAAATTCGGGAGATATCATGTCATTAATCGTTCTTGGACCATACATCCAACTACGGCTTGAATAATTCATAGCAATAGATGCATTTGATTAATGAAGATTCAAAATTTAATTAAATCATAATTAATTCTTCTAGTTAATATATTTTTTCCTAATATTAATATATATATTTTTTAAAAATTTCGGCAGAGTTTTGTCTTATTTTATCGTATTCCCCAGTTAATATATCAAGTTCCTAGTGTATCCATTTCCGACTTAATTAAAATTAATCAAGTCGGAACGCACATTCTACAGCAAACAATACCAAACAAATCATCAACCCTCAACTCCAACATCAACTTGAATCGAACATCGATTCGATTTTCAAAATTAATATTATAATTGAACTATCATACAAAATTTGATCGAACATCGATCATCATATATATAAATTATTATTATATCATGCATGCAAATTATTTTTAAATCAAATAATTATTATAATTAAATTAAAACCATTTTTAAATAATAATTAATTACAAAAAGAATACTTACGGTGATAGTGGTGGCTATGAAATTATACTCCCGGATCGAATCTTTTTCAATAAACGTACACACCTACAAATATATAAATTATAACAATTAAATTAAAATTATAATAATATTAATAATCAAAATTATATAATTGCATAATTACTAATTAATTAACACTAAATAATTATATAATAATCTTATACTACTAATTTTCCTAAATAATTACTAATAATCAAAATACACATAACAATTATAAAAATTAAGACTAAATAATTAATAAATCACCAACTATAACAACAAAATTATTAAATTGCATAATTACTAATAAATTAATTTTTTCCTAAATAATTATATATAATTCATATACTAATAATTTTCCTAAATAATTAAAATATACATAACAATTATACAAATTAACACTAAATAATTAATAAATCACCAACTATAATAACAAAATTATATACTTGCATAATTACTAATTAATTAATATTTTCCTAAATAATTAAAATACACATAACAATTATACAAATTAACACTAAATAATTAATAAATCACCAACTATAACAACAAAATTACACCAATACATGTATATTATGTATAATAACAACAAAATTAACAACAAAATTACACAAATAAATGCATATGAAAAAATACAAAATTTGTAAAATAACAACAAAATTAACCGATTAAAACATAAAAACTCACCGTAGAAATGTTCCCGAGAACAAGTAGAACAAAGCCCGACTATTGTACGGTCCAATTTCAGGCGGCGGCGGCGGACGGAGGCGGCGGCGGATGGGAAATGGGAAAGCTGCGTCGTGCGTGGGGGAGAAAAGAGGGTTTGGGCTGGGTTTTATACCCAGATTTTACGAGGGCAATACCGAGTGGCCCAAGCCCTCGTTAATGGGCCATTGCCGAGGGGCCCATCCAGCCCTCGTTAAAGTTGGGCCTGGCGAGGGGCCCAGCCTTCGTTAATTTTTGCCGAGGGTCTCGCCCTCGTTAGTTGGCGAGGACTTTTTTTCCCTCGCGAATGCTCTCGTTAAAATCGGCCCTCGTCTATCCCCTCGCTAATTAACGAGGGTTTTCCTCCCCTCGCTAATCCCCCTCGTTAATTTTGGGTTTTTTTGTAGTGTGTGTATTAATCTTCATGAAAGTAATTAAATAATTAAATATTAATATATATTAATTATATATTTAATATTTAATTAATCCACACATGAAGTGGATAATTACAAGGAGGAAGTTAGATAACTTCTCCTCTTTACCGATAAGGCGGTTATTTCCTTTGTGAGTAAAAGGAATCGAAACCGTAGAAAGCAGTGTTGGTTTTTCCGACGATAGAATTCTCTCTGAGATTATCCCACAAAAGTGTAACCAATACCTAGACACCTAAATTGTGAAAACATAGAAGCAATTCTTATAATTGCGTTCTTGATCAACGGGTCACGATTCAAAATTCTGAGAATATCATTTCCGCTAGTAGGTATTCTTAATTCATATCCGGAATCCAACAGTGGTATCAGAGCAAGTTGGATTCCTATTCCTGTCACTTGATATGATGGCATGAGTTTAAATATGGTGGCATGTGTTTAAAATTTAATGGCATGTATTTAAATATGTTGGCATGAGTTTAAATATGATGGCATGAGTTTTAATATGATGGCATGTATTTTATGATGGAATGTATTTTTTATGAAAACTTGATATATTCTCTGTTTACATAAGTGACGTTATAGTATTGAATGAGAATATTGTGTTTTTATAAAATCATGTTTTATTCCATGCTATGTCATCGTAATGTTTATGTAAATCATGTGATCTCTTGTGGGATATTTTTTCTAGAACTTGCTTCATCATGTTCTATGCATGAATGTTTGAGAGTGCATGTTTTAAGCATTTGAAATATTTTTTTGTAAGAAAGTTTTTTGAAAATAGAAAAATCGAATTTTGGTATGTTATGAATCTTCATATTATGTTTACACTAAGTTGTAGAGCATTGAATGAGGATTCCGTAGACATAAAGTTTGAATTTTTTGGCCTTGAAACGAATTTGTTATGATTTTTCAAAAATTTTTTTCGAAATGGGCCATTTTTGCAAAGTTTCAGAAACTTCAGGGGATTTTTTCTGAAAATTCGATTTTTTCAAAGGATTTTTTTGCAAATTTTTGAAAATTATTTCAAACTTTTTTGACTCGAGTCTTTGGCCGGGTCAAATCATCCGAACCGGTTGACTCGGGACGACTCAGTCAACCAACCGATCCGAACCATTTTGACGCGGACCGACTCGATCTGAACCGGACCGACTCGAACCGAATCGAACCGGGACTGACTTGCACTGAGCCGGCAATGAAGAGTAGCGGCGGACGGTGGCGGTCGGTCAACGTGGGAGACGGCGCGCGCGTGAGTCCCACGCACGGCGGCGTCGGGCGCGTGAGGTCCACGCGCGCCGTGGTGGTCGGCGGCGCGTGTCACCACCGCGGCGGCGGTCAACGGTGGTCAACGGCGCGTGGGGTCCCACGCGCGGCAGCGGTCAACGGCGCGTGGGGTCCACGCGCGAGAGACTGTTCCGAGGCACGTGGCGCGCGTGACGGCGCGGGGGCCTCCCGGAGGCGCGTGCGGAGTGCGTGGGAGCTCAAACGGCTCCCTACCCCGGCGCGTGACGGGCGCGTGAATACGTTTTCGGCAAGTGGGAGCTTTTCGGACTTCGTTTTATGTGTTAAATGTCTTTTTCGGACATATTATGACTGTTTTAAAGTACATGGACATGTTTTTCAAATCTTTTTTCTCAAGCATGTTTCAATATTATGCCTTATATTGAAACATAGTTGTTTTCATTATAATAGTGTATGATTATTTTTTTTTTTGTTTTCTCTTCAAATTATTGTTTGGACTATATTGAAACATAGTTGTTTTCATGCAATACCTCATATATGATAGTGGGAGCTATGGTTACACTTGCATCAATAGTGAGTTAACTTATTTCCACTTGAAATTGTGATTTCATGTGTTAAAAAGTTTTTTTAAATTCATTATGATGAAGTTTTAACTAATTTAGTCCCTGTTGGTAATTTATGTTTCAGAAATATGGGAGTCATTAGAGTTATTAGTACAAAAGACATCCAAACTAAGGATGATGTACTTAAAGAATTCATGACTTGTAAGATGAAGCCATATCATAGCATAAGAGACCATGAACTTCATATGAATGAGTTATATGTCCAATTACAATTTCTTCTGTGCAAAAGAAAATTGCCAATGTTTTTAGCCGATGAAATTAAAAGTCCAGATGCATGGGCGAGGACTCTTGACCCTGATTTACGGAAAGTTTTTTGGGACAAGCTGTCTTCTGGCAAACGTGGTTTTCTCGGAGGAAATCCTACGGCATCTGACACTATGAGAATAATGGCTAAAGAATCTGAAGAGATCGATAAAAAACAAGCTATTAAAATGGTGTGCTCAAGGATGGGAGGTCTGAGATGTTCTGATGTTCTTAGATTGAATGGTAGATCTAAGAGTATGATTAAGAACCCTCTTATAGATCCTTTAGCACAAGTTGCTTTCAATGTAGGCACTAAAAAGGTTGACAAACATCGAGAGAATGTCCTAGTTAGACGTTTAAATGGTCGTTATTTTGTATGAATATTGATACATTTTCTTACATGGTTATTTGAAAATGTTTGTATTCAACTTGATGTTGTTTTATGAGTTTTTTTATTTGTTGCTTAACTCATATATATATTTTTTTTATGTTATTAAGTATAAAATCTTTTATTGAGATATTTGACATTGATTGATGATTGATAGCTTTAAGTTATTTTTCGAAATCAAGTCTTGTATCAATTTATTAGATGTTTATGACTTAACATAAAAAGTTGATTAAACATGTGATAATATTATTAACATAATGAGTTACTTCTCTATGAAAAGACAATGGCATCCAAATCAATTATTGCTGAGTTGAACAAGGGTGAAAAACTCAATGGGGACAATTATGATACTTGGCGTCACAAGATATGGTATGTCTTGGACGAACAAGATGCTTTGGATGTTATAAACCATGTGATGGCTGATCCTGGAATTGGGATAGGAACTCAAGGGAGGAGGGACCAAGAAGCTTATCTGGCGTGGAAAAAGAAAAATTCCACTGCTCGTGGGATTTTAGTGAGCTCGGTGATTGATAACATGATTCACGAGTGTGAACAGCATCCTACTGCCCATGATATCTGGGTATATCTGCGGGAAAAGTATGGTGGCACATCAGTTACTCGATTAAGGCAGCTGACGATTAAGTTCGATACTTACAAAAAGAAAGCTGATCATACCATAAGACAACACCTTCGGGAAATGTCTAATATGATCAGAGAACTTAAGTCTGCCGGTCACATACTCTCTGACGAGCAGCAGATTCAAGCTTTGATTCGGTCACTTCCTGATAGGTGGGAACATCTGAAGGTCAATCTAACTCACAACGAGAGCATTAAGACTTTTAGTGATGCAGCTCGTCATGTAGAGTTAGAAGATGAACGCCTTGGAGCTGCCAAGCCTTCATCCGGTGCTTATTTTGCTGAATCCAGTTCGAAACAAGCTTCGGGCTTTAAACGTAAGAAGAACTGGAAGAAAGGGAAAAAGAATAAGCAACCTAAGACCGGGAATCCTGCCAATGTTCCTGCTAACAATCCTGAGGGAAAGAAGAAGAAGAAAAAGCATGCTAAAAAGAAGAAAGATAAGAGTAAAATGCCTTGTTATAATTGTCATCAACTTGGCCACTTTGCTCGTGAATGCCCTGAGCCAAAGAGGGACAAGGTAATTCATATGAATTCTATTTTGAGCATGATTTATGTCTCTAATACTGTGTTATTAACCGAATCTTATCCTTTGTGGATTATAGACTCGGGGCAATGAGACCACGTAACAAGGGACGAGAGGAGCATATGTGGATTACCGTCGTGTTCCGAGGGGGACGAGATGGATAAATGTGGGTAATAATGCTCGAGTTGAAGTCAAAGGAGTTGGGACTTGCAAACTTGAGTTGGGCAATGGTCGTGCTTTTATCCTACATGATGTCTTATTTGCTCCCGAGATCACACAGAATCTCGTTTCATGTGATTCTTCTTAATTTAGGATTTAATATACTATTTTCAAAAGACATGGTTATTATTAGCAAGGATGATGTTTGTTATGGTACTGGACACTTTGTTGATGGTTTTATGATTTTGGATTGCAATAGAACTACGTTTAGTTATTATGAAGATCATTCATGTTTTCTAAATGTTTGTTCCTCTAGTGATGCTTGTGTAGACAATAACATTTGGCATGCTAGATTAGGTCATATTGGGCAAGATAGGATGAATCGACTTGTCAAGGAAGGACTCTTAAGTTCATCTTCGAAAGTCGAGTTATCCAGATGTGAACATTGTCTTGCTGGTAAAATGACTAAAAAACCTTTTGACAAAGCTATTAGAGCTGATTTTCCATTGCAATTAATCCATTCTGATATATGTGGTCCTGTTAATGTGAGGGCACGACATGGAGCTTTTTATTTCATTACTTTCATAGATGATTATTCACGTTATGGATATGTCTTTTTGATATCTCACAAATCAAGCATTAGCTTGTTTCAAGCGTTACATAAATGAGGTTGAGAATCAAAAAGAGAGAAGCTGTAAAAGTTTTACGAACCGATAGAGGACGTGAATATCTTTCGATCAATTCAAGGAATTGTGTAATGAAAAAGGAATAATCCGCAATTAATCGTTCCTTACACTCCTCAACAAAATGGTGTTCTTTGAGAGAAGGAACAGGACATTGTTGGAAATGGTTAGATCCATGATGGCACAAGCTAATTTACTCTGTCTCCTTTTGGGGGATGCGTTGCTTATCTGCGGCTTATGTGTTGAATAGAGTGCCTTCAAAGTCAATTGCTTCAACTCCATACGAACTCGGACGGGTAGGAAACCCGATTTAAGTAACCTTAGATCTTGGGGATGTAGCTTTTGTACATGATTCTACGAGTCAAGTATGGAAAGTTGGGTCCAAGAGGAAAGAAATTTATCTTCATAAGATCTTGTGATCACTCTAAAGGGTACGTGTTTCTCGGAGATCAAGGAGATGGGAGTGTGACTGAAATAGAATCACGTAATGCAATTTTTTCGGAGACCGAATTCCCCCGATCGAGGGGGTTCGAAACATTGAACCAATTTTGAGATCGCGAAAATCACTCTACATCGAGATCCAAGTGGGAGTGGTTTAATAAATAATGTGGATCTTGATAAGAGTTTTCCCGTTGAAGATCGGATGGATCTTGACGAGAACATTTTATCTGGAGAAGATCTTACAACGCGTCAATCTAGGAAAAGTTCAAGAAAACATATGCCTAAGAGGCATTATGACATTGAAGGGCACGTCTTCTTTGTGTCTCCAGAAAATGGGGAAGAAATCCCAGTAGATGAGGAGGAGCCTAGAAATATACAAGAGGCTTTATCCTGTCCGGCAAAGGATAAATGGAAAAAAGCAATGGAAGAGGAAATGGAGTCTATGAGATCAAATCAAGTTTGGGAACTTGTTGATCTTCCTAAAGGACGAAAAGCAATTGGGAATAAATGGATTCTCAAAATTAAAAGAAAGGCTGATGGTTCAGTAGAAAGGTTTAAAGCTCGCTTGGTGGCAAAAGGTTATACTCAACAAGAGGGTATAGATTATGAAGAAACCTTTTCACCAGTAGTGAGATTTGCCTCAATTCGTCTACTTCTAGCCCTCGTTGCTAGTATGGATTTAGAATTACATCAAATGGACGTTAAAACTGCTTTTCTCAATGGAGAATTAGAAGAAGAAATCTATATGCAACAACTTTGTAGGATTCATTCTTCAAGGTCAAGAAGAGAAGGTTTGTAAATTGAAAAGATCAATTTACGGACTTAAGCAGTCTTCAAGACAGTGGTATTTGAGATTTCACAAAAAGATAATCTCATATAACTTTGTCATGATAAACGAAGACCACTGTGTCTATGTTAAACAGTCCATGAAAAATTTTGTGATTCTATCTTTATATGTAGACGATATTTTGTTAGCTGGAAACAACAAAGAGTATCTTGAGACCATTAAAAAATGGTTATCTTCAAACTTTGAAATGAAAGACATGGGTGAAGCAGAATACATACTTGGTGTAAAAATTCATAGGGATCGTTGAAGGAAACTACTTGGTTTGTCTCAAGAGACTTACATTAGAAAACTTTTAGAATGATTCAAAATGGATAAATGCTCACCTGTGGATACTCCTGTTGTTAAAGGCGAATCATTAAGCCGTGATATGTGTCCAAAGACTCCAGAGGAAAAAGCTGAAATGTCCAAAGTACCATACGCTAATGCAATTGGAAGTCTAATGTACGCAATGTTGTGTACACGTCCAGACATCTGTTATGCCGTTGGCTTGGTCAGCAGGTATCAATCCAACCGGGTAAAAAGCACTTTGGATTGCGGTGAAGAGAATTCTAAGATATCTAAAGGGGCTGCAGATTATTATCTTTGTTACCAAGGAGATAATGTGACACTAAATGGGTATACGACGCCTTGATTGGAGTGGTGATTTAGATGAACGTAAATCGACCTCTGGTTATGTCTTTTTGCTCAACAATGGAGCGATCTCATGGTGTAGCAAGAAACAATCTTGCATTGCATTGTCCACAATGGAAGCTGAATTTGTGGCATGTGCATCTGCGGTACAAGAATCGATTTGGCTGAGGAGATTTTTGAAACATTTGGGAGTTGTGAATTCTCCGGTGGGAGTGTCACAATGCATTGTGATAATCAAGCAAAGCAATTGCTTACACAAAAGATCCCAAATATCATGGAAAGACCAAACACATCGATACTAAGTATAATTTTATTAGAGATATTATAGAGAAGAAGAAAGTGACTCTTAAATACATTTCTACACGATTGATGTTGGCAGATCCTTTTACCAAAGCCATTCCTAGAGATGTTTTTCTGGAACATGTTAAGGCTTTTGGTTTACATAGGATATAATGTAATGCGATGTGGATATTGTATTTTGTTAATATTTTTTTTTGTTGTTATAGAAATAACATTTTATGTATCACAAATATATGGAATTCATATATTAGTATGTCTACAAGTTATGATTGGTTCTCTCATACGAGCAATCACCTTTGACATTAGAAAATGAGCAAAGTTGAGATTATATTATTCAAAATAATCGTAATAGATTTTAACCACGAATCTATTTAACTTGTTTCAAAGCTAAATCATCAGATTTCCCGACCAATAGTGGGAGGAAATCTTAGTTAAGTGTTGTAGATACGCTTGAACTGTGATTTATACAATGTCTAAAATTTAAAATGACATACGCTTCCACCTTGGAAGTTAAGACATTATAACATGTATTTATCATACTACATGTGCTAAGATGACCATAAGGATATGAGAAATATAATCCCAAATTTTTCTCATAGTATGAGTCCTTGAGGTTTTAACTAACCTCATAAAAGTACCCTTTTTGGACTTTCTAGTTTATTTCTAAGTCTTCACTATAGTGATGCTACTTTAGCATGTTATCAATAGCCATGACAATTCGGTGATACGATGCATGTCTAGGAAAGCAGCTATAGTGGGAGTCTGTAGATTTTTTATTCGAAAGGAAGAATATCTTTATTAACACATTCTATTGTGATTCATTGACCGGTCAATCAAGTTGAGAACTTGATTATGAATACATAGTATTTTGACAAAAGTTGAATATACTCTAGTAAATTACAAGGGATTGTAAGAGATATGTCAACTTGTGTTAATTGAAAGAATTCTGGGGTACAACGAGTTTTGATTTTCTTCTTGTGAAACTGATTGAGTTGTTATATATCCTTAACAAGTATATAACATTAAAACTCATATTCTCGAGGGTCACACGATTTATTTGTCCGTATAAAAGGTATATCGAATGGTGAACTGGAATGAAGCAAATGGGATTAAGTCTCTAACTTCATGTGTGAGTGGGAGATGAAAGTAATTAAATAATTAAATATTAATATATATTAATTATATATTTAATATTTAATTAATCCACACATGAAGTGGATAATTACAAGGAGGAAGTTAGATAACTTCTCCTCTTTCTCGATAAGGCGGTTATTTCCTTTGTGAGAAAAGGAATCGAAACCGTAGAAAGAAAGCGAGTGTTGGTTTTTCCGACGATAGAATTCTCCGAGATTATCCCACAAAAGTGTAACCAATACCTAGACACCTAAATTGTGAAAACATAGAAGCAATTCTTGTAATTGCGTTCTTGATCAACGGGTCACAGTTCACAGAATTACAGAATATCATTTCCGCTGGTAGGTATTCTTAATTCATATCCGGAATCCAACACTTCATATGAATATAATCATGAAATATGGAGAATATACAAAATGGAGTATATGAACTTTGAGAAGCGTTTTCCTTTAAAAAACAAGGCCACACAATTTAATTATCATAAACTCAAATTCTAAGCCAAAGCTCAATAATAAAAACTATTCAGGTAGACTTTCTTACTACCAACTTTATGCAATAGGCCTAATATTTAATTACTAATGCACAAACTTTAATTAACATTAACTAAAATCCTATACAATCATAGAATGATAGAATCACCCCATTAAAAAAAAAAAAAAAAAAAGAACTAACCTGTAAATATTTTATTTTGTAAAATGGTTCTATATTTATTTTATATAAAGTTTAAATTAATGCAATTCATTTTTTTCTTTATAATATTAATTAAATATATGGAGATCTATATGACGAACTCATTTTGTAAGACTATCTCATAAGTATTTTATCTAACAATTAATTACAATTGGATATGATTATAGAAATAACCAATAGAGAAACAAACATATTTTGTTCACTTACTTAATTAAACTTTATACAATTAGTCAAATATATTGAAAAGTTAAATTTTATTATAAACTTTTCGGAAACCAGATGAAAAGTAATTAAAAATTTGAATACATATTACAATAATTAATTAAATATCTTTGTGCTATATATGAAATTGGCACTCTTGTGTAAAATGACCGTCAAGATGCATAAAAATTTACATAGACG
>CM061055.1:27842324-27867324 GCA_030762865.1 Paraleonurus japonicus
GAGTCATTTTTTAATAAATTGTTATCACTTTTTCATAATTTGTTATCACTTTTTCATAAATTGTTATCACTTTTCATAAATTATTATCACTTTTTAATTTGTTATCACTTTTATACTAATTTGTATCACTTTTTAAAAAAGTGATAACAATTTATTAAAAAGTGATTCGGTCTCATGTATGAGACGGTCTCATACAAGTTTTTGCCTATATGAAATTGCTAATATTACGTAAAATGTAACACAAGATCCCTTAAAAATTTATTGTATTTGTTTTTTATTATTTAAAATAATAAAAATTCTATATGAAAAATAAAAGCTTACCCACTACCCTATCTTTCGATCTTCGACAAACCCCGTTTTAAATTCAAAAAGTAAAGAAGAAAATAAAAAATAAACAAATATTGTGCTTCATCATTTCACTTGAATTATACGGTTCTTCGTATAATTTTTTTTTTTGAACAGGCAAGGCAATATATCATTATAAAACTTGAGTACAAGGGGTACTCAACCCGGATACAAGAATTCATGGATCATGTCTCAGTGAGTTAAGACATATCCATGGAACACCAAGCCAAGTGCTAAGATTAAAATTTGACAACGAAGCCTCCCTACATGTAATCAAATGCCAAAGTTTAATTTGTATCGAGACAAACACCCTATCTAAATTGAAGACAACATTATTAAACACAGTATCATTACATGCGGTCCAAATGCTCCAAACCGTAATGATCCATAGAGACGAGGCAATCTTACTGAATTTTCCTTTCCCCAAGCAGTCTGAAAATTGAAGGAAATGTATGAATGGGTTGGAGTGAAGAGCCATAGCCACACCTAACCATTTCAAGATAGAAGACCAGAGGGAGCTGGCCATTTTACATGAAAAGAAGAGGTGGCTAACGGACTCCGGATCCTCCAAACATAGCTTGCAAGAGAGGAAATTAGGCCCAGAAGATACCCCTCGTTTCTCAAGTTCATCGGCTGTAGCAATTCGTCCTTTCACAATCTTCCAAGCAGTGATAGAGGCTTTCCGAAATGCCCAGCTTTTCCAGATTCGGTTGAAGGCAAGTTTGGCAGCAGGGGCCACGACATCCGAGCTCCGAGCAGGCTGCCTATTTTGGAACCATGAGTACGCTGAAGTCACTGAATATCCACGGACTTGGAGTGCTTCCAGGTCCAACAGTCCACTCCCGTGTGAGCTGGTAAACACCTACTAATAAGAGTGAGTAGAGAGTCAAAATCATCTTTATTTCTAGAAGATAAGGTTCGACACCACTCAAGACACCACTCCCAACCACCCTCTGACCACCTACCCATTTCACTCACCTTAAAGGATTTTTGGCTACTAAGCCTATACAATCTGGGAAAAGACTCTATTAGAGGCCTCTCCCCTACCCATAAATCACCCTAAAATGAGGTATCTCTTCCCTCCCCTAACTTTTTACTAAAATTACCTCTCAAACCGTCCCCGGAGGTTCCCCAATATACCTGACAAAGATCTCTCCACCATGACGAAAAATGAACAGCCCCCCTACCCGAGACAAATGACTCCCTGGAACCCTCAAGACCCCCGTATTTTGATTGTATGACCCTCACCCAAAGTCTATCTTTCTCATCTAGAAGCAACCAAATCCATTTCCCCACCAGAGCTAAATTAAAGGATTCTAGATTCCTAATTCCCAAGCCCCCTTCTTTCTTTGGTTTGCAAACATCATACCAACTCACCCATGGAATTTTAGCATTGAGAGAATTTTCGCCCCAAAGGTAGCCCCGCTGAACCTTTGTAAGACTTTTTATAGTGGTTTTCGGAACAAGGAACAGGGACAAAGCATAAATTGGAATTGAGGAGAGAACAGATTGGATCAAGGTGGCCCTGCCCCCCATTGAAATATTCTTACCGTCCCATCGTGCAATTCGATTTTTGACTTTCTGAACAAGCCATTCCCAGGCGGCCTTACGTTGCGAAGTGATGCCAATCCTTAAGCCTAAGTAATTGAAGTGCCCTTTTTCAACCTCGCAGCCCAAAAAATCCGCATAGGCATTGATATCTGCTTCTGGTAGATTCACTCCAAATAGTTTACACTTCTTGAAGTTAACTTGAAGCCCAGAAATCAGATTGAACAACCTTAGGAGTCGTTTAATAATCAGGATATTATCAAAACTATTATCGCAAATGAACACAGCATCGTCCGCATATTGAAGGAGGCCTATTCTCACTTTATCCTTCCCAACTGACGCCGATTTTAGTAGCCCTAAGTCACAGGTCTTTTGAGTGAGAAGACCAAGGCCCTCTGCAGCTAAAAGGAACAAGAATGGGGAGAGAGGATCCCCCTGACGGAGACCTCTTTTAAGAGGAAAATCCCCACTTTGGCTTCCATTAACTAAAACAGAAGCTGATGCAGACTCAATACAGCCCCTTATCCATGACCTCCATTTCTCACAAAAATTAAACCCATGCATAATATTATCCAAATACGTCCATTCCACGGAATCAAAAGCTTTGGCAAAATCGACTTTAAAAAGGATGCGTTGTACCTTTTTCTTCTTTGCTTCGTCCAAGGTTTCATTTAGGATTACAATCCCATCAAGGATTTGTCGTCCTTTAATGAAGGCCGATTGCCGATCGTCAATCACGGATCCAATGACCTTACTTAGTCGATGTGCTAGTAACTTTTCCAAGATTTTATAAGCTCCACCGATGAGCGAGATTGGCCGAAAATCTCCAACGCCTTGAGGGGATGCCACTTTTGGGATGAGGGTGATAAAAGAGGTGTTAAGGCCCCTAACCAGATTGCCATTAGAGTGGAAGTCATTCATCATGTGAATAATATCCCCTTTTAAGAGCTCCCAGTGATGTTTGAAGAAAGCAAAAGTGAAGCCGTCGGGGCCGGGGCTACTATTGGATTCAACTCCCCATATAGCCTGTTTGATCTCATTCTCCGAGAAAGGGGCAGTTAGAAAAATGTTGTCTGTTTGGTCCAGCTTACGGGTGAAGAGACTTGGGGATAGAACGGCCGAGGACTCTGGGGAGAGTCAAAATGGGATTTGAAATGATTATAGATTGCCGACTTAACTCCTTGAACAGAGTTGATCCATGAGTCATTCACCAGAATACCCTCAATTGCATTGTGTTTGAGACGACAGTTGATCCATTTGTGAAAAAATCTAGAGTTCAAATCGCCCTCAAGATTCCACTTAATTCTAGCTTTCTGGAAAAGTTGTGCCTCTCTCCATCCCATTTCCATCTGGAGGTTTTTCATTGCCGTAGCTCGTGCCTCTGCTTCCTCTTCATCAAGCCCAAAAACATCATCAATTGCATCCCACTGCTCAATTTCCCCTTTTTTTGCTTCAATTGAATTTTATCCAGATTACCAATGAATTCATCCTTCCAGATTTTCAACTCGCTTTTAAGTTTCTTCAGCTTTTCTTTTAACCTGTAACCACCCCATCCTTGTATATTGAAAGAACGCCATTTCTCTTCCATGAAAGAATTATAAAGGGGATGTTTGATCCAATAATGATATCGGACCCCAATCCTGCACAACAGCTTCAATGAAAATCGGATTATGATCTGAAAGGGTTCTCCTGGCAGCTTTGAGAGTCTGATTCGGCCATTTGTTGACCCATTCTTCATTCAAGAGCATACGATCAAGTCTGCTTTTACAAGAGCTGTCGGGCCGGTACCAGGTGAAGACTCTGCCTGATAGTTGAAGGTCCAGCAAGTTTCCATTTGTGATGAAATTGTCGAAAATCTCCATATCATTTCTATCCCAAGATGCATTTTGCCCAACTTTTTCATTCTCCACTCTGATAGAGTTAAAGTCCCCCACTACACACAAATAATTCTCTTTGAATTGATCAACAACAATGCTGATTTTGTCCCATAGGTCATGTCGAAGAGAGGGGGTGTTAGGGGCATACACATTTATAATTGTGCAACCATTCCCATCTTCAGTAAGAAAACCATTGATAACTAACATCTCTTTAATGCACCAAGAACTAGTCTTTTGAAAGACAGAGGAGTTCCATATGGTGATAATTCCTCCAGAGTTACCTTCAGAGGGTGAGAACTCCCAGTCGAAATTTTGACTTCCCCATATCTATCTAGCAACCCGATTGTTGACTTGCTCCAGTTTTAACTCTTGTAGACAACAAACATCTGCTCTGACTTTTTTAATCAAATCACGTACGTCTCTCCTCTTCTCCCTTTTTCCAAGTCCTCTGATGTTGTAGCTGATCAAAATCATTTTGATTTCTTGGAGGATCTCCCAGACCTGGATTTCTTCCCTTTTTTGTTTGCCCTAGCTTCTTTCCTGACCATTTTCTCGATCCAAATTTTGACCTCTTCATCTGTCTCATTTGAAGCGAGACCCAGTTTACATCCTAAATCCCATGTGTGCGCCGCCTCCGCCATCGAATCCTTTGGAGAATTTGTGCTCGAAGAAGAAGACAAATCTTTCTGGTGCGAAGAGGTTGGAGTATCAACAGAATTGGTCTCGATATGAGGAGTGTTGACCGAATTTGACGGATGGGCGTGTGACTCAAATTGGGCTGGGCTAGTAACCTCTTGAATAGATTGGCCATCAGAGTTGGGCTTATTTAAATCAAAAGATTTTATTTTCCCCGTTTTTGGCCCAATAGGATGCCACATACTTCTCGGCGAAAATTCCATATTTTCCTGAGCACGACTATCCCTGATTGAGGGACCCACTTGGCAGTTATTAGGGCTGATGGGCGGTGCATTGGAGTGGGCCCGAGGAGTAGATTCTCCACGTTGAGTGGGAGAAGCATGCACCTTGTTTGAAGAATTTTTGGAATTAGGGAGCGCCGCCTTCTTCGAAAAATGAGGATTATTTGAATTCCCTGACTTTTCGTCTACCTTCTCTACCGGCACCATTTGAGGTTGCTCATGCATTGCCGGATCGGAGAGAAGATCGAACTGATTTAACGTTGGGCAATACCATGAACTGATTATAGATGGAACAAAAGCCTCCTCCTGTATCTTGATATGGTGAATCTTGTTATTAATCATCACCTCCAACCTCGAACACATTATGCTTTGGAGAGGTGTTTTTATTAGAATCTTGGCACTGCTTAGGTTAGCCCTAGATAAGGTATCATTGTCAATTTTAACCAACCTTCCGAACTTGGCTGCAATGAGGTTGAAGAAACACGGACACCAAGCTGAAAGTGGGATCCCTGTCCATTGAGTCCAAACAATCCTTTTCCGATGAGCGATGGGTTCGTTCCATTCGTCGACGTAATCAAACCATTTATTGAACCATGTCTTATGAATTAAGAAAAGGTTATCGAGATCACCTCCCAAGACATTTCTTAGGAGAAGTAGGTCTCCACCCAAATATGAGATTTGAAGAGAGGGGGGCATTGCTGTGAGAATATCCTCTTTATGCACGATCCAAGAGTACTGCTCCTTCAGACTCCCTACCAAGCAATCTTTCAGCCATTCACTTTCTTTGTCAGTGGGATTAAACCTCAGTTTTGACTTAGTATCCGAACAGGTCACTGCCTTAGAAGGATTGAGAGCCTCAGCATACGAACTATTCTCCTGTCTCCGGCTAGCATGCGAAATATTGTGGAAACGAGGAGAGGCTCCATTTGAACCTGAGGCCTTTTCATTTTTATCAAAGCGGGCTAGTTTGACTCTGATTTTGAATGACCCCACCCAAATATTGTCCAGTCTAGAGAGAAGTTAAGAGATATTTGCAGGTTTTTTGTACCTGGCGAAACCGAATTTGCCCCCTACTTTGTTGGTTTTTGCTGGAATAAAGAAATATACCATGGTACCTTTCTCTGCAAAGGTTCTTCTCAGAAACTGATCGTTGCTAATCATTAGGATATTCCAGAAGTAGAATGTCACAATGAAGTTAGAGGACACCATAAATCCATCTGTAAAGCGTCTCCTCTCTGCTAATAAGTCCTTTGTCCTGCAAACGTCTGAAGGTTTTGGGTTAGAGGGTAACGGTTTTGCCTCACCGGATGATGCTCGGAAAAGTTTCGCTCAACCCACCCCCCGGAATCTCTCTCTCTCTCTCTCTCTCTCTCTCTCTCTCTCTCTACGCATTTTTATCTTCTTGAGATCTTGATGTGCTATGTTGTTTTGTGCTCCTGAGATTTTTCTCTTTCGTGACTTGATCAATAGCTTCAGTTTTCTGGGATGAAATAACCAACGTAACAAAGCAATTTGAATACAACTAATGTAATAGAGAGGGTAATTTATCACTCACACATAATAGAATATATAATTATCTGCTCATCAAATTTCTCTTTTGTAACTGTGACACCCTATTTTATAAAGACTTAAATTTTAAATAAGTAATTGAAATTAAAAGATTTGAGGCACCAAATTTAATTTTTTTAAATAATGAAACGATAAACTTTATAAAAGAGTTAACATCTAATTTTTCAAAAGTGAAATAATGTTACGGCGGAAACGTAAACTTTTAAATAATTTCTAGGAAAATGCAAATTCTTAAGTTCAACATAAATTCATTAAGTAAATAAATAGTAAAAGTGAAACATGAGCACGATGTCCCTCGTCATCACTCCCCGCCGTCCAGCTGATCATTACCTAAAATGGAGTTTATTGGAGGGTGAGTATGCAAGCACACTCAATGGAGATAAAATTTATTTAAAATTTAATACACAAGTAAATACATGATAATCAACTAAAATTAAATAAATTCTCATGAAATTTTTCAATATTAAACTTTGCCAACATTTTCATTAATACTTTGCCACTTTGCCAATGATACTTTGCCACTTTGCCATTGATACTTTGCCAACATAGAAATAGAGTTGTGAGCCTTCCCAAAGTCATTTAAAGCCTTTAGTATTCTCACACGTAGAATAGAGCACAGCGGGTTAAACCCGAAGATCCGTTGATCCCGGACCCCATTAGGGGCCCTGGCTATTAGACTTTCCATTGAGCACGGCGGGATACACCCGAAGACCCGTCAGTCCCGGACCTCATAAGGGCCCCTGGCTATTAAAATAACATGGAATAATATAATTCAAGCAGATAATCACATAATTTACAATAGGCATTAAATATTGAATAAAAGCATGCAATAATCTACGATACAACTGTAGAGCTTAGAACAATTAAATCTCACCTTAATTGATCACTGTAGGAGTGTAACAAAATAGCCTCGTAATATTAGTCTTCACAACTTTTGTCACCTAGCATTAATAATTATTTACAAATAGCACATATCCAAATTAAATTTTCAAGAGGACTAATGGTCTTAGTTTTACATTTATTATAAATTTGAGGATCAAATTGCAAGGGTTTTAAATAATTGGGGACTTAATTATAAGAAATTATAAATTAATTTGGGATAATCCAAATCCCTAAATCAAAACTCTAATTCCCAAATTGTAAATCAACTAATAATTAAGAAAAAAAAAATTATTAGCATGTAGCTTGATTTTGCTAAAATAATATCAACAAAAACTGACGTGCATCACTAGTAAAATCCCATTTAAAATCTTAATCTAACTTACACAGTTCTTAAACCCACGGACAAAAACTAAGAATTCTTCCAAAATAAATACTGTGCATCACCTTTGCCATGGACACAATCTGAATAGACCTATCTAGATAAGCATATATAATTAATTTAATCTCCTTAATAAGATAAATATTAATAATCTAATTTAGCATGAAACAGAGTGGAAGTAACATAAGTTTAGATAAGCATGACTGCACCATACCCAAAATCATACCACTTACTGAACAAAAAAAATTCAAAAGCCCACCATATTAATTCATCACCAACAAACATCACTTTATATATATGTCGTGTGTATATATATAATATAATGAGAGTGAGAGATAGAAAACTAAGCATGTACAGAGAAAGTAAAAAAAAAAAAATAACTAGATTGCTTAAGTAGATGGAACTAAGTATTAGATTATGTCTTTCATCAATGGGATAGTGAGAGTTTGCGAGTAGTGATAAATAAAAAGTGAATGGGAGGAAGAAAATAGTTACTGTTTCTGCAAAGAAAAATGGACAGTGTCGCAACCCTATGAACCAAGCAAACTCACGTCTACGGTGGAGGAAGAAAATAATTTTTTTTTCTAGGTTAAAACTCTTATATAAATAAGTATTATGCATGAGCTTAGGCTTGAGTGAGATAAGGACTGAAAATTAGAATTTAGTTGAGAGATAAGAATTGAAATTTAAATTTAAATTTAAATTAGGATTTAAAAATTGAGGGTGAAATTGAATTAGGGATTTAAAAGATTTAGGAACTTAAAAATAGGGAATAAAATATATTTTCTAGTGAGAAAAATTAGGTATTTGTATCTCATGGAAAACTCAAGATTTGATTTTAAATAAAAGATTCTTTTTAGAAAATAATGAAATTTGAAAGATATTATTTGTTAAAATTTGCAAGATATGAAAAATATTTAATTTTAATAAAACTCGATATTTGTAAATTATTAAAAATAATAAATAATACTAAAAAAATATTAAGGGTATTACAACCTACCCCACTAACAATAATTTCGTCCTCGAAATTTAAAGAGACTTACCATGTGCTATAAAGTCTGGGTATCTTGCCTGTATTTTATCTTCTCGTTCCCACGTAGCTTCATCTCTTCCATGTCGACTCCATTGTACTTTGATGAGAGCTATGTCCTTGTTGCGAAGTCTATGAATTTTTCTTTCCAAAATGAGTTCCGGTACCTCCTCATATGACATGTCTCTATTGACCTCCAAGGTTGAGTAGTTGACGATGTGGCTTGGATCATGCACGTACTTCCTCAACATGGACACGTGAAAAACGTTGTGCACCGCCGCAAGAGATGGGGGTAGAGCAAGTTGGTAGGCTAGGTCGCCGACTCGATCTAGAATTTTGAAAGGACCAATGTACCTTGGTCTGAGTTTTCCTTGCCACCGAATCGAATAACTCCTTTCGTAGGTGAGATCTTCAAGAATACTTTCTCCCCTTGAGCAAATTCTAGTTATTTTCTTCGCTTGTCGGCATAAGACTTTTGTCTATCTTGAGCTATCTTAATTCTTTCTCGAATCTTTTGTATTACCCCGGCAGTTTGTTCGACGATTTTTGGTCCTGGAATCTTCTTTTTACCAACCTCATCCCAATAAGAGGGTGACCTACATCTCCGTCCGTACAACGCTTCATAAGGTGCCATTCCGATCGTTGCCTGATAGCTATTGTTGTAAGCAAACTCAACTAGTGGCAAATGAGACTCCCAATTTCCACCGAGATCCAACACACAAGCTCGTAGCATGTCCTTTAAAATTTGGATAGTTTTTTCGGTCTGTCCATTAGTCTGCAGATGGAAAGCTGTACTAAAGCTCAACTTCATTCCCATAGCAGTTTGTAAACTCTTCCAAAACTTCGAGGTGAATCTAGTGTCTCGATCGAACACAATTGAGACAGGTACTCCATGAAGTCTAACAATCTTTCGAATGTATATTTGTGCCAGCTGACCTATCCCGAAAGTCATCTTCACGGGTAGAAAATGTGCAGACTTTGTCAATCTATCCACAATGACCCATACAACATGATTTCCTCTAACTGACCATGGCAAACCTACGAAATCCATGGTAATGTGTTCCCACTTCCATTCTGGAATTTCAAGAGGCTTAAGCAGCCCTGACGGTTGTTGGTCCTCGGCTTTAACTTGTTGGCATACCAAGAATCGTTCCACAAATGTTCCAATGCTATCCTTCATGTTCCTCCACCAGAACATAGTCCTTAAATCTCGGTACATCTTAGTTCCTCCAGGATGAGCCGTATACGGTATACAATGAGTTTCTTCTAGAATTTCTCTTCTCAAACTTTCATCTTTAAGTACACACAATCGCACCTCAAACATGAGAGCACCATCGGATGCTACCATGAAGCCTTTACCATCCCCATCTAGTGCTCGCTTCCTCATCTTGTTCAAGAATCCATCCTTGTCTTGTGCTTCTCTAACTCTGTCTCGTAACAAAAATTGAATCACCATAGCTGCCACAATCGCCTCAACATTCCTTGGCGGTCCCACTAATTCTATCCTTAGCTTGGCAAAATCCTTTACTAATTCCTCTTGTTGTGTCAAAACGCATGTCAACTCTCCTCTATCCTTACGACTTAATGTATCCGCCACCACATTAGCCTTACCCGGATGATAGTGAATTGTGTAGTTGTAATCCTTCACTTGTTCCAACCTCCTTCGTTGCCTCATATTTAACTCTTTTTGTGTGAAGAAATATTTCAAACTTTTGTGATCCATATAAATCTCACACCTTGCCCCATAAAGATAATGCCTCAAAATCTTCAGAGCATGGACCACTGCAGCAAGCTCCGAGTCATGAGTAGGGTAGTTCAACTCATGATTCTTCAATTGTCTCGAGGCATAAGCAATCACCTTGCCATGCTGCATCAGAACACATCCTAAACCTTGCTTCGATGCATCATTGTAAATAAAAAAACTTCCAGATGTATCTGGAATTGTCAAAACAGGGGCTGAAACTAATCTCGTCTTCAATTCTTGGAAGCTTTCCTCACACTGGCTCATCCACTCAAACTTTTCCCCTTTTCTCGTTAAACGAGTCATTGGTGAAGAAATCTTTGAAAATCCCTCAATGAATCTTCTATAATATCCGGCCAAGCCCAAAAAGCTGTGAATTTCATTAACATTGGTAGGCGTCTTCCAATCACTAACTGCCTCAACTTTAGCTGGGTCGACCTCTATCCCTTGAGCAGTGACAACATGTCCAAGGAACACAACCCGATCAAGCCAAAACTCGCACTTCTTGAACTTCGCATACAACTTCTCCTTGCGAAGTACCTCTAGTATTGTGCTCAAGTGCTCTTCGTGTTGCTTGTTGTTCTTTGAGTAGATCAATATGTCATCGATAAAACAATGACAAACTGAACCAAAAACGGGTGGAAGACTCGGTTCATTAGATCCATGAATATTGCAGGAGCGTTGCTCAAACCAAAAGGCATTACTGTGAACTCATAATGCCCATACCGAGTTCTAAATGTCGTCTTCGGTATATCACTATCCTTGATTTTCAACTGGTGATAACCCGATCACAAGTCTATCTTAGAAAAGACGCTGGCTCCTTTCAGTTGATCAAATAAATCTTCGATCCTCGGCAGGGGGTACTTATTCTTGATAGTTAATCGATTCAACTCCCTATAGTCGATGCACACGCTCATCGTCCCATCCCTTCTTCACAAATAGGACAGGTGCTCCCCAAGGAGAGACACTTGGTCGAATGAATTTCTTGTCCAACAATTCTTGATGTAACACCCAAAAATTTTAAAATAAATTATTATTTATATATAATAATAAATAAAATTAATAATAATATAAATATACTAAAATATTCTAGTCCAAAATTATAGGGATAACTATCAATTTTAAATTTCCTTTTAGATCTTTTTTTTTTTAAAAAATTCTTAAATCTCAAAGATTTATTATTAGATTTATTCTATATCTGAGATATTTATTGGAGATATAAATCTCAATCTTTCTCTACAAGAAATCTATTATTTTTTTCTATAAATACAATACCAATTTGTGAACCCTGAAACCACCGAGTACGACGCCAACAAAATATTTCTTTCATCAGAGACTCAGAGTCTTCAACGTGATAATTAAGTTACTCGATCGACGGAACAACTTATTTGATCAAGATTTAAGGTGTGGTTTACTTATCTTTATTAAATATTTTATGTGAATAAATTATTTATCTGCAGCATATATGTTATGAAAGTGAATGATATTATAATAAATAAATTCATTAAAGACATGCATAAGAAAGAACACGAGACTTAAAAGAGGTCTTCGTGGGGGACCCAGTGAGATTTAAAAGAGATCTTTGGGAAAACCGTGATAAGAAAAGAACACGAGACTTAAACATAAATGATAAGAATTTTATATGTCTCAGTATGTGAATTTCATAATTATTTGTGGTTATGCATTTCATTTTTATGTTATATTTAGTCTTGACAAGAGAATCACACTGAGCTAGTGGTTTGCTCATACCATACAATTTTAATAGTTTCAGATTAAGGAGCTGATGGCGAGGAGAGGCGGTGGATGTCATTTTTTTTATTTTGCTAATATTAAAAAATATTTCAAACTAGTTTATTTTGTTACTGGATTTTAAGTAATGATGTCTAATGAGGTGAATCTATTTTTATTTGATTGACATTTTAGATTAAATTATTTTTTATTGGTTATTTAATTTTTTTTAAGTTTTCCGCTATCTGTCAAAATAATTTTATCGTCAAATGAGTATATAGCCCTTATTGAAGAAAAACTTTTTGTTCACGCCTTTTATTTTAAAATTATTAATTATTTTTAAAAATTTATATTTATAAAAAATTCGGGCGTGACAGTAACTATACCTTGAGTTCTTCCAACTCTTTCGGTGCCTTTGATGTGGGTGCTGATCCCGGCAATAAATCTATCGTGAATTCCACTTGTCTTTCGGGTGGGATACCGGGTAAATCCTCCGAAAAACATCTTGAAAATCTCAAACCACCGGAACATCTTCAATCTTCGTTTCACGAGTAGGGGTTCCCATCACATTGACCAAATACGCTTTACATTTACCGCTTCGTAGCATCTTTATGGCTTTCATCGCTGTTATGATAAGGCTCTTAGCTCCCATCCTTGACCCAAAGTAAACCAACTCCTCTCCACTTTGTAGCTTTAACACCACTTCCCTCTTTCAACAATCAGTTGTAGCTTGATATTTGGACAACCAATCCATGCCAAAGATTACATCAAAGTGATTCATTTCTATGACGTATAAGTTAGCATCTAAGTTTCTACCACAGATTTCTAAATTCACATCCTTAGTTACTCTATCTGTGACCACTGTTTGACCCGAGGGTATACTAACGTCAAGTGCTTTGACTTTGTTGGTTTTCCTACAACCAACCTTAGTACAACACTTTGTGGATATAAAAGAATGCGTCGCACCCGTATTAAATAAAGCTAGAATTGGAACTTTATTTAATGTCAATATACCTTTCATGGTATCAGGGTGACGCTGATCTCCATTCTCCTGACCGGACATAGAGTAAACTCGTGCTTTGCCTTTAGGAGCTAGATTCTGGCCTCCGAAGTTAGGATAGAAGGGGGTTGTATGACCCGGCTGACGGCACTTGAAGCACTTTTCTTGTCTCGAAAGACACTCTCCTCCGTGATTCTTCCCACAATTGGCGCAAGTAGGTTTGATTGGTTGAGCATTAGCACCCGTGGCTCCCTGAAACTTTCCTTGCTTATTCTGACTGTGGTTGTTGTTCTGGTTATGGCCGTCCCATCTCCTCTTCCCCAAATGGTTTGTCGGTTTTGAATTCACTTTCTCAGTCCGCTGGCTTGCAGCAATTTTACCGGCTCTCCTCACCAAGTCACTGAAAGGCATGTCTCTGTGACCCGCTAGGATGCTCCGTATCTCTGGTCTTAACCCCTTCTTGAATTTCTGAGCTTTCTTACGTTCAGTATCCACCATATTGTGTGTGAAACGAGTCATGTTACTGAATTGTCTCTCGTACTCTTCCACAGTCAGGTTTCCTTGTTGGAAGTTGAAGAATCGAGACTCCATCTCCTCCCGATAGGTGTCTGGGAAGAATCTCTCCATGACGATTTCCTTGAACTCATCCCACGTCAGTGCATCTCTTGCTTCTTCAGTTCTCGATCTCTAGTAGCCTTCCCACCAATGGTCAACATCCTCCACCATTTGAAATTCAGCACAAGCTACACATTGTTGAGACGTGCATCTAACAAGGTGAAAGATGCGTTCCAAGGCTCGGAACCATTCTTCAACACTAGCAGGCCCATCATGTCCGTTGACTTGTAGCGATGGAATTGTTCCACGACATTAGCGTTATCTTGGAAGTCTCCTTGAGTGGTCGGGTTGGCAACATCAGCTTGGTTACATGCGTTACCTCGGCGAGCCATAATCTAAGACATTTTGTTATGGACTAAGTAAATGTGCTACGTTACACGCACTACACTAGAGGCCTCTAAATATGGGAGAAGACTATTATAAACAAGTAATATTATGGTTCCACTAGCACATCACATAAAGTTCATATAAGCATGTCAATTAATGCATCAAGATATCACATAATTTGCATATATTAAAACATAAAACTTTGTACATTATGAGCTGAAGCGGTGAGGCAGTGGTGGGAGACATATGCTCGAACATTTGAAAATAAACTCTTCTTTTTTTTTTCTCGTTAATAAAATACACTTAAAATAATTTTGACACTTAATTAATTTTTTTTTTTTTAACAAGTCTACAAGAATATAGATCTGCCCTGATACCACACTGTGACGCCCTAGTTTATAAAGACTTAAATTTTAAATAAGTAATTGAAATTAAAAGATTTGAGGCGCCAAATTTAATTTTTTTTAAATAATGAAACGATAAACTTTATAAAAGAGTTAACATCTAATTTTTCAAAAGTGAAATAATGTTACGGCGGAAACATAAACTTTTAAATAATTTCTAGGAAAACGCAAATTCTTAAGTTCAACATAAATTCATTTAGTAAATAAATAGTAAAAGTGAAACATGAGCACGATGTCCCTCGTCATCATTCCCCGCAGTCCAGCTCATTACCTAAAATGGAGTTTATTGGGGGGTGAGTATGCAAGCACACTCAGTGGAGATAAAATTTATTCAAAATTTAATACACAAGTAATTAAATGATAATCAACTAAAATTAAATAAATTCTCATGAACTATGCCAATAATAAACTTTGCCAACATTGCCATTAATACTTTGCCACTTTGCCAATGATACTTTGCCACTTTGTCATTGATACTTTGCCAACATAGAAATAGAGTTGTGAGTCTTCCCAATGCCATTTAAAGACTCTGGTATTCTCACACGTAGAATAGAGCACAGCGGGTTAAACCCGAAGATCCGTCGATTCCGGATCCCATTAGGGCCCCTGGCTATTAGACTTTGCCATTGAGCACGGCGGGATACACCCAAAGACCCGTCAGAGTCCCGGATCTCATAAGGGCCCCTGGCTATTAGAATAACATGGAATAATATAATTCAAGCAGATAATCACATAATTTACAATAGACATTCTCTATGATACCACTGTAGAGCTTAGAGCAATTAAATCTCACCTTAATTGATAATTGTAGGAGTGTAACAAAATAGCCTCGTAATATTAGCCTTTGCAACTTTCGTCACCTAGCATTAATAATTATTTACAATTAGCACATATCCTAATCAAATTTTCAAGAGGACTAATGGTCTTAGTTTTACATTTATTATAAATTTGAGGATCAAATTGCAAGGGTTTTAAATAATATGGGACTTAATTATAAGAAATTATAAATTAATTTGGGATAATCCAAATCCCTAAATTAAAACTCTAATTCCCAAATTGTAAATCAACTAATAATTAAGAAAAAAAAACAATTATTAGCAAGTAGCTTAATTTTGCTAAAATAATATCAACAAAAACTGACGTGCATTACTAGTAAAATCTCATTTAAAATCTTAATCTAACTTACACAATTCTTAAACCCACGGACAAAAACTAAGAATTCTTCCAAAATAAATACTGTGCATCACCTTTGCCATGGACACAATCTGAATAGACCTATCTAGATAAGCCTATATAATTAATTTAATCTCCTTAATAAGATAAATATTAATAATATAATTTAGCATGAAACAGAGTGGAACTAACATAAGTTTAGATAAGCATGACTGCACCATACCCAAAATCATACCACTTACTGAACAAAAAAAAAAAAAAAAAAAATCAAAAGCCCATCATATTAATTCATCACCAACAAACATCACTTTACATATATGTCGTGTGTATATATATAATATAATGAGAGTGAGAGATAGAAAGCTAAGCATGTACAGAGAAAGTAAAAAAAAATAACTAGATTGTTTAAGTAGATGGAAACTAAGTATTAGATTATGTCTTTCATCAATAGGAGAGTGAGAATTTGCGAGTAGTGATAAATAAAAAGTGAATGGGAGGAAGAAAATAGTTACTGTTTCTGCAAAGAAAAATGGGCAATGTCGCAACCCTATAAACCAAGCAAACTCACGTCTACGGTGGAGGAAGAGAATGATTTTTTTTTCTAGGTTAAAACTCTTATATAAATAAGTATTAGGCATGGGCTTAGGCTTGAAAATTAGAATTTAGTTGAGAGATAAGAATTGAAATTTAAATTTGAAAATTAGAATTTAGATTTAAAAGAGAGATAAGAAAATAATTGAAAAATTTAAATTTAAAAATTGAGGGTGAAATTGAATTAGGGATTTAAAAGATTTAGGAACTTAAAAATAGGGAAGCAAATAAATTTTCTAGTGAGAAAAATTAGGTATTTGTATCTCATGGAAAACTCAAGATTTGATTTTAAAATAATGAAATTTGAAAGATATTATTTGTTAAAATTTGCAAGATATGAAAAATATTTAATTTTAATAAAATTCGATATTTGTAAATTAATAAAAATAATAAATAATACTAAAAAAAACTGAGGGTATTACAGTAACCAAGTATGTAGTTGATATCAAAACTGGAGTAAGAACTGAGTAATTCTCTTTGCTGGTTACCTGGATATTGAAAGTGTTTCATTATGTATATTTCTCCAAAACAGAAAACATGAAAATGTATACAAAAGAAAAAATTACATGTGTAACCAATTGAAAATGGTGAACCATAGAAGAAAAAATAACCTGTGTAACCAATTGAAAATGGTGAACCATTGAACAGAGAAATACTACTCCATATCCATTTAGTAGATGAAAAATCAGGGATTTATATTTAAATTTTAAGTTTGATGTTTAAAATTCATATTTTATCATAATTCATGATGCAAAATAGTAATCATGATTTTCTAACAATGCCTATAGGCCGGCCCTAAGTCCAATAAATACTATAATTAGCTTAAATTTCAAATTGAATCAACTGTTGGGGGTGGGAAGGGCTGACAGACAATAACTTTCACGATATTCAAAAATAATATTATATTGCAAGATATGTTGTTGTTAACACCAAAAAAAAATAGCGAATGTATTGCACGGTGTTGTTACACCGATTATGCCGATGGATAATGAGGTATTATGATGGATAATCGATCTGTTTAATATGATATGATTGTGGATATTGAATATTAATAAATGATTGGTAATAAATAAGAACAATGATAAGCAATTATGAGCAATGAATGCAAGAAAGCAGTAAATGCAAGAGGGATTGCTGGGAGGATGAGTCACACGTTTAAGGGTGAATCATTTTTCGATCCATATTATTGTGTCTTATAGGTCTTATTTATACATGTCATTTGGCGGCTGCTAAATCCCAAAAAATTGGGTGCATTTAATGTGAAGGTACATAATTTAATGCTCTGGTACGGTTCAGTACGGACGAGCTGGTTGTTGACCCTCTTAGCGTCCTCCACGTGGCAAAGCTGCTGGGATCTCCTGCGGCAGCGAGATCTTTTCCCTTTTGGGGCACGACACTTCTGACCGCGCCCTGCTGCGTGATATCTTCCCTTAATTGGGAAGATTTGGTCCCCGGATAGTCGCTCCTTGGTCCTCGCTAGTGGGCCCTCCTTTCGAGGTCCACCAAGACTGCTCGGTGGTCAACATTGCTACTCACTAGGCTTATAACGGTGCTCGCCAGTCTTAGCTTAAGTGCGAGCACAAACTGTTCCGCTTATTCCCATGTCACAACACACGGTTGTATCATGAAGCAAGTAGTCATTCACTCACTCAGATACTGCACACATTTGCACTCTACATTAGCAATCTCTAATACTTTCACGGGCCTTGAAGCATGTTTAACTCACAAATTCATGAGAAGGAGAGTGCAGTACACACTGAAAGATGGAGTTGTTTTTTATGAACAAATGCTGCTACTTTTATATAGTTATAGATTATAATATATAATATTTAATTTTAATATATAATGATATATTTCGGGTATTTTGGTTTGTTCGGTTATTATAGGATTAAAACCAAATCGAACCCAAAAACCAAAATAATTTTATTTTTTTTACTGAAACCCAAATTTTAACCCCGAAAACCGAACCGAATAGCTCCAATTTCATCGGTTCGGTTCGAAAATTTGATTTTTTCGGTATTCTGCTCACTCCTAGCAACATTCATCGTACTTTCCAAATTTTAGGATTTATTCATTTTTGTAAATTGATTTCAAATTTAGGTTTAGTAATTTCGTTTTTCATAAATATTTTGGTATTCACTACATTTTTGTATATGATGTCACACTTTTTTTAAGCTAGTATATTATGTTCATGAATCAATATAATAATGATGAAGAATACAAATGTTGATTAAAATTAGATTTTAGAAATTATTTTTGTTGTATCACAATTATTCGACCCCAATATACTAAGAGCAAAAAAAACTTTGTGGGCTCGACCCATTTGGGGGTGAGCTCATCAATCAATATTTATTTTATCCGTTCAACAAGACACATCCATCACAAATCTACAAATTTATAATGGGTAACAAAATTTTTTAATGGTAATTAACTCAAAAAAATATTTTTGAAAAGCATAAAAAATAAATTTCTTATTAAATATTTTTACCCGCTCTCATTTTGGGCCTTTGGGCCCAGGCCCAGGCCCAAAATAAAATAACCCGATCCACCGGAAATAATGTTGAAGCGGCGCCGCCGCACATGTACTGAAATGCCAATTGTGATTTGTGAATATATACCACTGGCCTCCTCATCGGAATCAGAATACGTTCTCCATATCTGAAGCTTCTGAATTACCTCCGTACGCCGCCAACGCTTTGTGGTCGGGTCTTCTCTCCGGTACGAGCTTGTCATGCGGCCGATGTATTCGATGAAATTTCTCATAGAACACTGACATTATTTTCCACCAACTCGTTCATATTCATAAATGGTGTTAATTATATGTATTCGTTCTATCTTCTGGATATAATGAGGATACTAATGCTAACATTTAACGTTCTGAATTACAAATGGAAGATGTGTTATTTGTAGTAAATGAATGCTGAAAAGACGCCTGAAGTCGCAAGTTTTTTGGATACCCTGCCTCCAGTTGACTTTGGTTGTATCTATGGCTCCTCTCTCCATCCGAACAATTTTGATAAGGTCTCATCTTTCTTCCTTTTGTTTACTACAAGCAGATGCTTTTTAACTGTTACATTCAAGTTTACAGTACTATATCTATATAGCATTGGGACTGACTGAAGGTCCCAACAACTTCATGCCATTAATTTCAAAGGTTTTTCTATAATCTTTTATTTTGTATTTTTGCTTATTATATTAGTTTTTTTCTTCTTCCTAGGCATCTATGATAGATTACATTCTTGGTATGGAAGATCCCCTGTAATGGCATGCCAAGGTATTTGTTAATTGCATCTTTCAACTTTCCACAAAGTTTCATCAATTCCTATCTTTTTGAGTACGTAATACGTGGTTCACAACTGATGTTATGTACTTGTCTTTTGCAATCAAGAATCTGGAGATGAATCCGAATCATTACGCCTCATGGATGATCCACCTTGGGGGAGCACAGCTGGTGCTACTTTACATCTTTGTTCTCTCATTCTGGATGTTTAGCATCTTTTAAATTGACATGCAATTTATTTCTGGTAGATTACTAAGGTCGCATATCATATTGGTGTTGGTGTACACTTTAATCCATTTGTTGCTCACAAGGATCGGGTAGTTATTTTGTTATAACGGTTGTTATGATGTTTTCACTATTATATATATATATTAGATTTATGGGAATGAAAATTTGACCTGTGATGCTCCTCCAGATGTTCAAATATGGTGTTGTCTGAATGCATGACCTCGTTGAGGATATTCTGAAATGGGAGAGTTTCTACTTGAGTGGCCGTTTGCAGAAACCTGTGTTGATCCCATGGGAGTCTTCATGTGTTTAGCACTGTCTAAACCAAATCTTTTCACTAGATTTTTAGCATTTTTGCTTTGTGAAAAGAATATTCCATCCTTACACTGTTTAATTTGAAGACCTAGAAATTAATTTAAGTCTCCAACCATAGACATCTCAAAGGTAGAGATCATTTCATGTATAAACAATTCAAGCATCTTTCCACATATAGAACCAAATACAATATCATCAACATATATTTTAGCAATCATGATGTCATTTCCAGAATATTTAATAAACAAAGTTCTATCAGCTTCACCTCTATAGAAACCGAATTCAACTAGGAAATCAATAAGTCTACCATACCATGCCCTAGGTGCTTACTTTAAACCGTACAAAGCTTTCTTTAATTTATAAACATAATCAGGAAATTCATGATTTTTAAACACTTTAGGTTGTTCTACATAAGCTTCTTCCATAAGAATTCCATTTAAAAATGCAGCCTTGACATCCACTTAATGCAATTTTATGTCAATATAACATGCAATGACAAGTAATAATCTTATTGATTCAATTCTAGCCACTGGAGCAAATGTTTCATCAAAGTCAATTCCCTCAACTTGAGTATAGCCTTGTGCAACTAAACTAGCTTTGTTTCTTACAATATTACCTGATTCATCAGTTTTATTTTTAAACATCCATTTGGTACCAATTACATTCATGTTTTCTAGTTTAGGTACAAGTGTCCAAACATAATTTTTATCGAATTGATTAAGCTCCTCATGCATAGCATTGATCCAGTTTTCATCCTTCATAGCTTCAGCAATATTTTTAGGTTCAGTAAGAGAATGAAAGCATTCATAATTTTTCTTGTTACATAAAGATGATATACAAATTGATCTTACCACATGCCTTGAGTCAAAACTTAATGTTCTCCTTGTTTGTACACCTGATTGTGTTTTACCAATAATTTGTTGTTGTGAATGATTTTTGAGTATTCTGGAAGATGGTACAGTAGCTGGAAGAGGAACAGTTCGATTTATTTGTGTATGCTGATGTGATGTTTCAGATGTGGACACATTTAGAACAACATTTTCAACTGGTTCAAAAATATCAGAACTTTGCATCTGCTCAATAAGATCTGCTACATCATCTTCAATGTTATTATCTACAAGACGTGCATCATCATCAAACACAACATTTACAGACTCTTGAATAGTATCAGTCCTAAGATTATAAATTCTATAGGCTCTACTGTTTCTAGCATAACCAAGAAAGAAACCTTTATCAGTTTTGGAATTAAATTTGTGAAGCTGGTCTCTATCATTCAGTATAAAACAAAAACATCCAAATACATGAAAATATTTCAGGTTAGGCTTCTTATTGTTCAAAAACTCATAAGGTGTTTTAGTAGAATTAGGTATTAAGAAAACTCTATTTGAAATATGACAAGCAATATTCAAAGCTTCAGCCCAAAATCTTTTTGAAAGTCTTTTGGAGATGAGCATAAGTCTAGCCATTTCTTGTAGGGTTCTATTCTTTCTTTCAGCAACACCATTTTGCTGAGAATTTTTAAGAGAAGAAAACTCTTGTATTATACCTTTATCTCCACAAAATTTAGTGAATAAATTGTTTTCAAACTCTCTCCCATGATGAGACCTAATCTTTTTCACCTTATTGTTATCAATATTTTTGAATTGTTTATAAAGGATTTTAAACATATTAAAGGCAGCTGATTTCTCTTTTAAGAATTCAATCCATGTAAATCTGGAATAGTCATCTACAATAATATATGAATACCTTTTAAACAATCTGGACAATCAAACAAATACAAGCACTCCAAGCAAAGTGAGATCTACAAGCAAAATATAATCAAGCTCTCTTTCAAGTTAGTCTAGAGAAACAATTCACTGTTAGGATTACTAATTAGAAGAATTTATGTCTTTACATAAGTTGGAACTCATTGTATTTCCTTTTAGTACTTTGTGTAGAGTGTCATCTGTGTGAGACCTAAACTTGAGTGCGTCTAGAATTTTGAGTGAACTTAGTGTGAACTCTTAAAAGTTCCACTACTTGAGTGATATATCTGTGCGACTTCATCAAGTTAGGGAGAACTAGTCTAACTAGGAAATAGATATTTTGTGTAAACTGTGTATTGTTCTAGTGGATTTGGCAATGAGTGCACAACAGTGAATGATGTAGGAGGATTACAAACACCTATGAACCACTATATATCTTGTGTCTCTGCATTATCTTTCTTAAAATCATTCATAATTTATCAAACCGCAACTACTACTTTTCTGGGTTGGAGGTTGCAGACTTTCTGATCTTTCTTTTGACTATCATACGTTTTCATAAAAGTTATTCCTATGGTATCCGATGCATTGTTATCTTAGAGCATTTCATAAGTGTCAATTAGATACCATTTTCTTTGATCAAAATTAGACACTCTAGAAAAGACCAAGTTTTTATAGCTTGTACTATCAGTTATATGTTGGCTGTATAGTCCACAAATGAGAAAACTGTCAACTTTTAAGTTTTATATTAAGCTCTTTAACAAACTAAGAATGTTTAGAACATCATTGTGTTTTGAAAAGAAATTGAAGAAGGTCTATTCACCTTCCTTCTAAACCCTCTATCACTTGGGGCCAACAAACACCAACGTCCTAACAACATATTACAAGACTTAACGAACATATGAAATTGACGCAAGATGACCCATTAATTTTTGAACGAATGATGACAATTTTTGCAAATTGATAAGTTGGGTGACCATGGATGCAAACAAAGACTCATTTGGAATGAAACAAGAGAGTTTTCAGACTATTTTTAAGGGGCTCCGTGTGCTATGGGGCGATCAGAAGTGCATTAATCTCCAAAGCTTTAGTATATGTTTCTTTCATCTATTTATTGTTCACATTATTCACGATAATTATTTACTTCATAAAAAGGTTTGTAAAATAAAGTTGACAAGTGATAAAATTAAGCATCTTACTTGAATATATAATTTATAGAAATGGTATTTTTTATTAAATATATGTTGAATAGATTATGCTAAAACATGACAGATATTACAACTATAATACTACATAAAACACAAAGAAAGACATCTAAAAGATACTGATTCATAATATTTTGGTCCCATCTGAAAATGGTTCAAGAGCATCATCCTTTCCATTGAAATAAAACTCAACTGCAGCTTCCATTCTTGGAAGTTTATCAAGGTGATAATTTATATGAACAACAACCGGCATTTGTTTTCTTAAATCAGGATCCTTTCTAACGGTCTTGAAAAGAACATTGCTATTCATAAATAGATATGTATCCATAGCTCTCTTCACAGCGGTAAGACCAACATAACCAGGATGCGAGGGGAAAAAGAGCTCTTCGTTATAAATCGCCTGATCCCAAGCAGTGGGTCTTTGTCTCAGGCTCTCAGTAACCCGATCCAGTAGCTCAATTGCGGGTATGGTTGCCCGTATATAGAAAAATCCCGAGTTAAAAGCCCATATTCGGGTCGTGTAAACATAGCGAGAATACTCCATTTCAGGATCATCATAAATATGGTTATACCCGTACGCCGACCATGTGTCGTGGCCATCAGACATGGACTCAACGTCCGAGTCTCTGTACAAATGGTCGAATGGATTCTGCAGGAATATTACGTCAGTATCTGCAAGAAGAACATTGTACCCCATCTGAAGAAACTCCTTCAACACTCGAAATTTCAAGGCAGAGACGACGGACCCCAAGTGTGATCTTCCCGCGGTGTCGAAGCCTTCATCAGGATCCCTTTTGTAGAAGGAGACGTTGTTTGATTCGCATAATTGTACGATTCCATCGTCTAATGCCAGTACAAGGTAGTTAGAGATGCCTACTCTCTTGATGCTGGTGAACTGGATTTCGAGCATTGGTTGTACGTTTGAATTGGCTAGGATAACTATGACCTCCTTGTTGATAGCAATCTTGGATAATATTTCTGCAAGTTTACGATTTATGCTTTCATCTGGAGTCACTCTAGGGTTAATCTTATTACTCTTTACACTGTCGAATGGTTCAACCTTTTCTATGCGTTTCTTTTCTCGCTCAACTGCCTCTAACTTCTCATCTAGCTCCTTAACTTGTTTCTTCAATTCATTTATAATTTCTGACGATTCACACCGGGTCGAACTATCCTGTATATCAATCCACAAAATACCAATTTAAAAATTGTATAAATAATTCTTCTACATGACCAGTGTCTCTAGCTTGATCTAGAGAATATATATCATTAAAAGCTAGATGCAACCAATATACTAAAATCTATTTATATATTCAAATTTAAATAAAATATTGAATTCAAGTCCTATAAAATATTTAAAAATTTAATTGGGCCTAATCTTTTTCCTATTAATCCAGGACCGAAAGATAGAAAACTTAGAACCTAAATAAAAGGAATATAGGACTCACACATTTTAAATGGAAAAATTGTAGTTTTGGTCCCATGAGAATTTTCCAACGACAATGTTAATCTCACATTCTCTTTTGGTCCTTTTTTTTTTTTTTTTTTTGCATAAATAGTCCCAACCATTATTTTTTAGGACCAAAATTGTAATTTTATCTCATTCTCTTGGGACCAAAATTGTAATTTATTATTCTCTTGGGACCAAAACTGCAATTTTCTTGGGACTAAAAATGTAAAAAAAAACTACGGGACCAAAAGTGTTAGAAAAATGACCATTTTGCAAACCACTCATTCTCTTGGGAAAAAAATGCAATTTACCTCCATTTTAAATTCATATTTGACATCTTATAATTTATATACTTATTATTTATATACATTGTTATTTTTTCATTACTATTTTTTTCTTTTCACTTGCATGAAATTAATATATCTTTTACTTTTTAAATTGTGATTGATAAAAAAATATTGTTGGATAACTAGAAATTATAAGATGTCAAATATAATCTTAAAATGTATGAATTCTAAATTGATAGTTTATATCTTTTAGGTCCCGAATTGATAATTTTCTATCTTTCGAGTCATGTATCAATAGGAACAATCTTTTAAACCCTAAATTCTTAGTTTTACAAGCTTTTAGTTGCTGAATTGATTAAACTATAAA
>CM061055.1:27867824-28005824 GCA_030762865.1 Paraleonurus japonicus
AAATATATATAAAAAAATAATTAAAAAAATTAATAATCATGAGTTCAAACGAGTCCTCAAAATCCTTACACCACAAGTAATCCTTCTCCTATAAAATATTGAGAGTGACCCTTTAAGAACAATATGTTTTTATTTTCACTAGTAAATTTCAAATTTTCATAAATTTAGGTCGTAAACATTATTTCACACATTTAGATTTGTCAGTGTGTGAATAATTGATTACATTTGCTGAAGAAAAAAAAAAAGAAAAAGTAATGGCATACATTTACTAAAAAAATGTCCTACTCTTAACAAACTAAAATTTTATTATCTTTAAATTGCCACATCCCCTAAATTATGCCCTATAAATTTTTTAAACTACTGACCAAAATTATGTAAAAGCCGTATCTCGAAAAATAGTGATCCTTGCCCTCTACATTTTAAAAAGTGAACCGTTTGAACTTAAAAAATAATTAAATAAAGAATTGGTATTGTGTGAACAAGTTTAATTACAAAACTGATTTTAAATTAATACTTTTAGTGAAATAATTAATACATATAGTGAAACAAATAGTATTGCTAAATTAATAATTTTTAATAAAATAACTAATATCATTCAAAACTAATAGTTTATAATAAAATAACTAAATACCCTTTATGGTAAACTTGTTCACACAAGGAAAACATTAAAAAATTATTAGCAGGGTAATCTATATATCCACTCTTAAATTCACTTGTAAAACGTGATTAACATATTAGTCAATGTTTCTCTCTCTCTTTAACCATTATTTTTTATATTATTTATGTGTTTTCATTGGTTGCTAACCTTAAATCTAGTCTTCTCCTTTACAAAATACTTTTGACATAAATAATTGACGGATTTGATTTTATATGTCCATTGCTTATTTGACATGTCAACCGTCTAGCGTGTTATGCCATATATATATAGGGAAGCATACTATTATTTAATTAATTGTTTATGTGGCATCACATGATAAGTGGTGGACATATAAGTTTGTGTCCACATCTGGGCATATAATCAATTCGTGATTAATAATTGTAATAATGATATACTATTTCATATTCAAAATATATGTCATTTTAATGCACACATATTAAGAAATTATTGACTTCCTCCTACACTTTTCATTAATAGCTTGAAAATTCAACATTAGACTTTAGAGACTATTATTATCTAAGTTAATTTTAAATAATTTAAGTATACTTTAGAAAAAATATAATAACATTAAAAAGTGAAAAATGATACTTAAATTATAAAATGATATAAATAGATAAAATAACATATATTTTTGAGTAAGACGAAGTAGTAATTAATGAAAATATAACCTGAAGGGTAGAATTGTAGAAGAATGTGAAAATAGAGAGTAGCACACCCATTCCAATGCCGACACTAATTGTTACCGCTCTCAATGTTGATGATTTCTCTCTTCGCCCATTTGCCATTTCCACTTATAAATATATATATATAATATATATATATATATATATATATATATATATATATATATATATATAAAGATCATATATAAGAAAAAATAATGATGATTAAAATCAACTTAACTAAATCACCATTATTTTTTGCAATTTAGTTTTGAGAGAATAATTTGAAAATGTGTAGAGCGTTTTGAGAGGAGGAGAAGGGACATTTTATAATTGTCGAGGAAAATTATATGCAATGTATCTCATCAAATGTAGAGAGGGAAAAAAATCCAAATATAATTAATGCTAATATTTTGTTACTTAAATAATAATTTGTTTACCTTTTAATATATGATCTTATATTTTGTTTAAGAAAATATTATTTATAACTTTAAAATAGTATTCCCTCTTTTATGATTTATATTTTTCAAAATCAAATGACATGGATTTTAGTAAAAGTGTTGTTTATCTATAAATATATAATACACTATTGTATTTCTAATATAATTTTTCCGCCTTTTAATTTTGACCATTGATCTGAAATGCTTGATGAATCTTAACCTTTTGATTTATATGATTAAGTTTATGGTATATTTGACCATCATATTATTATCATAATAATTGTTAATCTTAACCATAAATATTTTTTCTTCTTTATTTATGTTATATTTGACTTTTATATTTAGTATTCCATCATTCACGTCTAATTAAGTGTTTATTTTAAGGTACATTTATTATTCACTCACCTATTATCCGCTCCCTGATTTCTATCTCTTGGGCAATCTTGTGAGATACTCCACGCCACTGTGTGAATCGCCGACCGATCTTGGCCCCCTCTTCCCTGATATGATGGGATCTCACTTGATTTTGTGCCCCTATATTTCTTTCTTCATTATTTATTCTGCTTTACTGCTTCAGATTTTTCCCCCAATTTTACTCGCGATTTTTGCCCTAGTTTTAATTTTGAATGATCTGGTATCTGGACTCTCAAGGGCGTGGAGATGCCCTTTTAAGGGCCTCTCTGGATCATACTATTATCATCGCTCCTCTTGGATTCACAAAATGGCCGATGATCTTCATATGCTATGGCAGCGATTCTCCTTGTCGGAGGTGGAAGGCTCGGAAATTAAGGTCGGGGATGAAATCCTTCCTAGACCTGTCAATGTTCTGGTGGGACGATTTATTTTGAAACGAAATATTGGCCCAACTGATCTTGGGATTGCTCTGCGGAGGATTTGGCGTCTAAGGTCGTCTCTCAAGGTTAGTACGGTTGAGGACGGTATTTTTATTTTTGAGTTCGGGGATTCTACTGAGTGCAACATGGTTATGTTCAAACAACCCTGGAATTTTAATGGGGCTTTGATCATTTTTGGTCGTCTTGATAGAAATTCTCGTCCAGCAGACCTTATTCTCAATGCGGTCCCTTTCTAGGTTCAAATTCACGGACTGCAACTTCGTCATATGACGGCGCAAGTTGGCAGGAAGATAGGGGAAAAGGTGGGTTTGGTACAGGATGTTGAGTGTTCGCTTGGTGGTGTGGCTTGGGGTCGATGCCTCAGGGTGCGAGTTTTGGTTGATGTTTCTAAGCCATTGTGTAGGGGGACAGTCATTTCGATGGGCTCCATTAAAACCACGGTTCTCTTCCAATATGAGAAACTTTCCGACTTTTGTTATGTCTGTGGCAAGCTTGATCATATAGAGAAAGATTGCCCGTCCATGTTTGCTTTCTTGGAGTCGGAGGTCAGTGCTTGGCGTCAGTTCGGTCCTTGGTTGAGGGCTGAGGGGAGGAGAGGCATCTCGATTCATGACTTTGACGGAGTGTTTCAATCCCCCACCCCTGACTCTCCCATTCTTAGGGGTGTGGCTGAGGGTTCTTCTCGCAATGCTTCGCTGGCAGGTTTATCTCTTCCTGATTTGCAAGGTCCAGTTTTGAGATCAGAGTCTGCCCCTATTCGGTCTGATGTGCCTGTGGTCGATGCAACTTTGAAATTGAAGCAAGTGTTGGCTGAGGTTCCTGCAGCGGAAGGATTACCTATTTCTTTACCAAGGAAAGGAACACAGACTGTTATTTTGGAGCCATCTCCTGGGCTGGGTCTGGACGGAGTGACGGTTACTCGAATAATTGGTACGGGTGAAGGGGACTCTGGCTTTACGACGCAGACAGAGGTGCTCAGTGGGATACATTGTATTGCTGCGACTAATCAGCATGTGGACTTTGTTCCTACTACTCTTTCTACTGATCATTTGGGTCCGGTTCAGTCAGGTACTAATGATAAGGGAAAGGAAGTGGTTGGTTTTAATGCGGTGCGTGGGAAATCTATCAAAACATCCTCTAAAAAGAGAGGGAGGCCTCCGGGTTCAGTAAATAAGGCTGGAGCTAGCTTGGCGACTTCGGGGTCATCCTCTAGCCTTGGCAAGAAACGACCGGCGACAGATTTTTTGGGCGAGGATGGTGCTCTAAAGAGAGGGAGGGCGGAAGATATGGAGGTCGAGGGGGTCCTGGAGTTCCCTACAAATATGTTGGCGGCAGCTGAGGACTCTCAGTCCCGCCAGGACCCATGAAGTGTATAGTGTGGAACGCACGGGGGCTCGGCAGCCGTCGTGCGTTCAACTCGCTCCATCGTCTTGTACTGGAGTGTAAACCTTCTCTTTTATTTGTGTCGGAGTCAAAAATTTCTAGTAGTTTAGGTTTATCTTGGAAGCATCTTTTGAACTTTTCTGGTTGTTTTGGTGTGGATGTGAATGGGCGCAGCGGGGGTTTGTTGCTCTTTTGGAATGATGACATTAATGTTACTTTACGTTCTTATTCTCGGGGTCATATTGACTGCTTGGTGTCTTCTAGTTTTGGTGATTGCCGCTTTACTGGTTTCTACCGGAACCCGAGTTCCCACCTTCGTAAACATTCTTGGGCTTTGTTACATAAATTATACTTGACTCCGCTTACTGGGAATTGGCCGTGGCTGATTGGCGGGGATTTTAATGAGATCCTTTATGCATCAGAGAAAAAGGGTGGGAGTGTACAACCGACATCACAAATGAAAGAGTTTCGGGACATTATCAATCTTCTTGGGCTACATGAAATCGAGGCAAGTGGGTCTTTTTTTACATGGCTTAATAAGCGTTGTGGCCATGGCCTGATTCTTGAGAAACTGGACAGATTTTTTGGTGATCAGAAATGGTTGGATAGTTTCCCTGATGCACGGGTGCGTAATCTGGAATTCTTTGGCTTTGATCACCGGGCACTGGAGCTGCAGTGGGGTCGACCAGGTCTTATTTCTACATCTTTGCCCTCTCGGTCCTTCAGGTTTGAGACCAAATGGATGATTGAAGATGGTTATGTTGATGTGATTAGGCAGGCTTGGACCTCTGTTGATAATTCTGTGGGATTGGTTGATCGACTTAGGATTTGTGGTCAGATCTTGGAGTCTTGGGCTAAGCAAGCTGTTGGTATTATTAGTACAAGAATTAAAAAGGTCAGGAAAAAACTTAATTCAATATTGGATAAAGAAGATGGGTTCTTGGATCGTGAGGAACTTGCGCAAGTGGAATCTGAGCTTGAAAAACTTTTGACTCAGGAAGAAATGCACTGGAAACAGCGGGCGAGAACCCAATGGCTTAGTGCGGGGGATCGTAACACTCCCTATTTTCATAACAGGGCTAGCCAGCGGAAGAAGCGCAATCGTATCTCGGGTTTGTTGGATTCCTCGGGTCGGTGGTGTACTAATTTAAATGATGTTGAGAGGATTGTTTATGATTACTATCAACAACTTTTTGAATCTAGTGTCCCGTCTGTGGAGGATCAGAATTTGGTATTGGATAATGTTGATCAGTGTGTCACGCCTGCCATGAATGCGATTCTTGATTGTCCTTTCACTGAGTTGGAAATAAGAACTGCTCTGTTTGACCTTAATCCTTCTAAAGCCCCAGGTCCTGATGGGTTTCCAGCTGTTTTTTTTCAACAGGGATGGGATATTGTCCAAAGGCAGGTTCTTGAGAAGACTTTGGAGGTTCTTAATAACAGTGGTGAGTTACGTTCTTGGAATGATACTGTTATTTCTCTGATTCCAAAGGTTAAATCTCCGAAAGCTATGAAGGATTTCCGGCCCATTAGTCTTTGTAATGTCATTTATAAAATTATTGGGCGGGCTATTACGAATCGCTTTCGTGGGGTTTTAGGGAAGATTATTGATCCGAATCAAAGTGCGTTCATCCCGGGTAGGCTGATTACTGATAATATCTTAGTTGGGTACGAGTGTATGCATTGGCTCTGTTAACTAAGAGTAAAACGGGTTATGCGGCTCTTAAGCTGGACATGAGCAAGGCGTATGATCGTATTGAGTGGGGGTATTTGGAGTCCCTTATGGTTCGTATGGGGTTCAGTTCGAGATGGGTGGAGCTTATTATGCATTGTGTCCAGTCTGTCTCGTATTCTTTCCGAATTAATGAAAAGGTAGTGGGTTCTCTTCGGCCATCTCGGGGACTGCGGCAGGGAGACCCTCTCTCACCCTATCTTTTTGTGTTATGTGCACAAGGTCTCTCGTCTACTATTACTACGATGGTGCAGCGTAATGAGCTGCATGGTGTTTGTATCGCTCGGGGAAGTCCCACGGTGTCTCACTTGTTCTTTGCAGATGATAATCTGGTCTTCTGCAGGGCCACACGGGGGGATGGTCTGGCACTTCGGGATTGCTTAAGCAAATATGAAAGGGCATCGGGTCAGATGGTTAACTATGAGAAAAGTGCGATTACTTTCAGTGACTCAACCCCGATTGCCTGTCGACATGAGTTTAAGTGCTTACTTAATATGACTGTGTGTGAAGGGCATCAGGTGTATTTGGGTTTGCCTACTTTTTCTCTTCGTAGTAAGAGGCTCCAGTTTGGTTATTTGCGCGACAGGGTTGCCAAAAGGGTGGATGGGTGGAATGAGAAGTTCTTTTCTGAAGGGGGAAAGGAGGTCTTGATCAAGGCAGTTCTTCAAGCTATCCCTACATATGCAATGTCTTGCTTTCAAATTTCGACGACCATTTGTGCGGATATTGAGCGCGATTGCGCTAACTTCTGGTGGGGTTTGAAGAAGGATGGTAAGAAACTCCATTGGTCTACTTGGGGGGAGCTGTGTAAGCCAAAACAGATGGGTGGCTTAGGCTTTCGGCAATTGGTGCTGTTTAACAAAGCTTTGCTGGCAAAGCAGGTTTGGAGATTAATTAGTCAACCCTCTTCTCTTGTTGCAAGACTTTTTAAAGCCCGATACTTTAAACATGTGGACATTTTGGATACTGATATTGGGTCTAATCCGTCATTCGTCTGGCGTTCACTGTGTTGGAGTAGAGCCTTGCTGGACCTTGGCCTGAGGTGGAGGATTGGACCGGGAAATTCGGTTTGGGTTTTCAGAGATGCCTGGGTTCCGTCTATTAATGCGGGCCATCCAGTTTCCTGGATAGCCTCGGGTTCCATGGTGGACAGATTTATTTTGCCGGATGGTAGTTGGGATGAGGAGCTACTAGGCCAGGCTTTTCTTCCATTTGAAGTCGAAGCTATTTTGCGGACACCTACATTTCCTTCTGTACCCTATGATGATCGGTATTGGATGTATGAGAAACGGGGTCATTACTCTGTGAAATCAGGTTATCGAGTAGCTTGGTCAACTTGTCGTGGCTTGTCAGACAATACTGCGGGTCCCAGTTCTGATAATTTCGGTTCCTGGTGGGATGATGTATGGGGTATGCAGGCTTCTCCTAAGATAAAAGTTTTCCTTTGGAAGGTTTGTAAGGGCTTTTTAGCTGCTGAGAGTAATCTTGCTGCTCATCATGTTCCTATTTCCCCTTCGTGCTTAGTTTGTGGCTTTGCTGATGCTAGTACGAAGCATGTTCTGTTGGAATGCCCGTTGGCTCGCACAGTTTGGAAGCGTCATAATTTGTGGGGAATTTTTAAGCGGAACAAACATTTATATATTATCGATGTCTTTGACATGGTTGTGTCGGATGGGATGGTGTCGTTGGAGTGGCTTGCAGTAATTTGTTGGGCTATTTGGAGGCAGAGGTGTGATTTGCTCCACAATAAACCTGGCTCTGGCCCTCTGCGGGATGGCCTTTCGCGGGGTTTGGAGACGAACTGGGCGGAGGCTTTTTTATGTGATTTTCAAAGAGCTCAACATTCACTTGCTATTTCCCATATGGCATTGCAATCGAAAGTCTCTCAGTGGCCGGCTAATAGGAGCATTGATGCCAACATGCTCCTGGTCGACGCCTGTTTTGATGAGGCAAAGGGGAATTTTTCGGCTGGGATGGTGGTTTTTGGTAAGGAGTACGAGGTGTTGGCAGCTAGGTGTTTAAAGCTGCGGTCGCCGGGCTCAGTTTTGGGGGCCGAATTGATGGCGATTCTGGAAGGCTTGGAGTGGTACAAGACCTGGTGTAGTGAGCCATGTTACTTGTTTTCCGACTCGTCGGATTCAATTAGTGCTTTAGGTTCGGAGAAGAAGTATTATGGCCCGGAAGGGGTTGTTCTAGAGGCTGACAGAAGGGCGATGGATGATAACTTAGTGTGGGGTTGTTTCCATATTCCTAGGCGAAGAAATGAAGTGGCTCATAAGTTGGCGACGTTTGCTTTGTCCTCCTCAGGTCCTTACGCTTGGATTGGGGTAGGTGTTCCTTCCTGGATTGAAGACCTGGCTCAGAGGGTTTATCTAGCTTAGGTGCTCTTTGAGTGTTGTTTTCTTTCCTCTCTTTAAAAAAAAAATAAGAATCACCTCATGGTTTATATTCATCCTTTTATTTTATTTTTTTAGTATGTTTCATTTTATATGTATTACTTGGTTGTAGTAGTTGTCTGTTCATAAAGTTTGAATGTAGTGTATATCATTCCTGATTGAAGAGAAGTTTATATTTCGGATATATATTTATATATATTACTCCTATATAATATAATCTTATGATATCTTATTTTTCTTGCAATAGTTTGGATATGAATCCATGTTTTGGCTTCATGCAGAATTGTTTGGTTTTTTTATAGTTTTGATTCAGTGATTGTAGACGGTTTTGATTTTCTGGTGACTTTTATTTTTAAAATCAGTTACTTTTCTTGATCATTTGAGAATTTTGGTTCGTTGCGAATAGTTTGGGAGACTCACCGAAGTCGCATTACTGATCTGGTGTTATATTCTTGTGTCAAATTCGTATATGAAATTATGATTATATTCCTAAAAAAAAAAGTAGTATTCAGTAAATAATATTAAATATCGTGCGAAGCACGGTTATGGGTAAAAACTAGTTAGTATTAAAATATGTAAAGTGAAGGGTAAAATAATTTTTTCAACTTTATTGGTGTGAGTAATTGAGTGAAAGAGATTTAATTATATATATAGTGGAAAATTGAGTGACATGAGGTGTACATAAGAGATGTTTATAATAGTTTAGTTTAACAGTGTAGAGTTATATTTTTTTTTGCGATTTTAGATATAAGAAACAAAATTTTAATGTCTATTTTTAGATATTGAATCATCTAAATTGTAATAATGAAAGAAGTAATAATTTTTTAGTGAAATTTATTAGTTTTCATTGTTTTTCAGATGCTTTATTAAAAGACATGTTATGTGCATACAAAGTTTTACGGTTATTAAAAAAAAATTGTATTTTAAGTAAATTGTACTATTGTTTGCTTCAGTAAAAATAATTAATTCGTTTATTAAAAAAATAATTAAACTCTTATATATATATTTATAACCTTATAAAGCTAAACTTAGGAAAGCTTATGTGGCAAAGCCACATTCTTCTATTTCTTATGTTGCGACTTTTTTCTTATAACATTACATCATTGAATTAAATATTTTACATAATATTCCATAACAAAGAATGTGGTAGTCATTTATGATCGTTTTAATTTATTTAGTGATATATATAAATTATATACATAGTCTGCAAAAATTTTAAATCAGATTGTTCAATTTGTATTTAAATATTTAAAAAATGTATATTTTAATTTATTTGATGATATTATATAAATATATTTAATTTATTTGATGATATATACAAATTATACAATAGTCTGCAGAAAGCAAGAATATATTTAATTTACGTTTAAAATTTTGAAATTTTAAATCAGGTTGTTCAATTTGCATTCATATATTTGGAAAGTATATATTTAATTTATTTAATGATATATACCGTTTATATAGATATATTTAATTAATTTATTTGGTGATATATACAAATTATATAATAGTCCGCAGAAAGCAAGCGTATATTTAATTTACGTTTAAAATTTGTCATATATTCATATAATAATAAAAACAGAATCAAATGTTAGGATAATTAAATAAATATATAGAATATATTTTTACATAATAATTTAAATTTAATATAAAAAATATTGTATATTATGTCTCTCGAATCTGATGGAAAACTATGCAAGTATACTACAATTGTTGTCAATTTTTTTTTTTTTTCAAAATTTGTAACTGCAATTGTAAACTTTTTGTTTGAATAATTAAATGGTGAACTCATTTGTGTTTTAAACATTTATTAATTAATAAAAAAATAAATTTTTATTTTTGTGCATGTTAAATTTTTATTTCAATTTAAATTTATTGTGTAATGTAAATAAATAAAAACAAAAATTAAAATTTTTAAATATAATTTTATTCAGACCCCGCGAAATTCGCGGGTCATATACTAGTATCTTATGTACTACTATTTGTGAATCTTCTCTCACCCCTTCAAAATTCACTATTTTAAAATACTCAAATTTTATGCATTTGAGTTATTTATGGTATTATTCTAATCTTAACCATCCATCTCCTTTTAATCTCAGCCATCAATTAGTTTTCTAATTCCTATATAAACTCCATATTCATCCTTACAAATCAACATAATTCTACCTTTTCATTATTTTTCGTAGATTCATTTGGTTTTTCTTCGTCGAAAAATATGATCTTCATCGTTCTCAGTTTTGTCGCTACCCCATTTCTTGACACTTTGATAATCATTTATTTAGTTTCAATTTGTATGAGTTTTTTTTTTTTTTTTTGTGTGTTTTATAATATATATTATACACGAAGATCTTATGTAATGATGTAAATTATTAAGTTGTAAATATGACTTTTGGATCATCATCTATTTAATTTCAATTTGTATGATCTGGTTTTTGTTGTTTTACAATATATATTCTCCACAAAGATCTTATCAATTGCATTTTGAATAGTAATACATACATTAGATGGAGTAGAAAAATAATTAAAAGAAATAGTTATACACGTAAAACTCAAATTCAATGATTTTGATAATAAATTTTAGTATGGAATTCAATGCTAAGAATTTTTTTCATTATAATAAGATCAACACAAAGAATTAAACCTTTAAAGTTTAATCCTCAAATGAGGCAAAGACCACAATTGAATGTCAACTTCGTTAACTAATTGCAAAAAGTTAAGTAACTTAATCAACAAATGAGGCATAAAATTTATCAAAAATCTTTCAAACATTAATTTCAAATAAGAATAAGAATGGAAAATATTGATGTTAGTGACGAGTGTTACTCAGAATGTGCCAACATTCTGGTCACAACATCAGAATTCGTCCTTCCACTTCCACTAACCCTTAACCCACGTTTTGTCTTGGTCAATGTCTTGTTTTCTTTCAAAATAAAGACTTACGGTAGTTACCGAAGTCATGCGTTTGAAAAGGCAAGCAAAGAGAAGTTATAAAGATCATGGGGAAGTTACATGGAAGTTACCTATTTTCAAGGGAGATGTGGAAGTTATCTTCAAACATTAAGAGTCCAGATTTATCTATATATACACGGCTGCTATGAAGATTAAAACTTGAAGTTGAGAGAAACACAATCTAGCATAGTCTATTTGCATAGATTATTGAGTTTATTGTATGTTTCTATCTCGATACTTTCGTTGGTGAATGTTCCAACATTTCACTCAACATTGGGTCTTTATTTGTATTAGTGATAGGTTAGATTGAATATTATCTAGTCACTATATACGTTGATTCATTCACGGTGTGGTTTATGTTTTCACCGATTGTATCACTTAACAATTACTAGTGATAATACGCCGTTTGACAGTATAGACTTATTTATAGTCTATACAAAATTTTGATATCCATCTTGCAAAGTGTTTAAGACTTCCGCTGTGTATTTCTGTTCATTTATTTTCGTCTGTGTTGTTCTCGATTGTGCCAACATTCGTGACAACATTCTGCAAAAACACTTACACACACCTTCAATTGGCACCAGAGCCGTTGAACTCGTTATCCTGAGTTTAGATCCTGTGTTTGGTGTGATTTATTACGAAGGATTATCCTATGACAGCTCCAATTAGGCCACCAGTTCTAACAATGTTTGCGAAGATTGTAAGTCCAGTTATCAAAAGCTTGAAAAGGAGTTAGAATCTACTCAGAAAGCCTTGAGGGACATGACTATTAAAGAGTCATTCAAAAGGATTTGGTGATAAAGCTTGAGGTCATACTAACAAGGAAAGATCTGGAGATATGCAACCTCAAAGAGCAGCTCAAAGGAACAACACTGAATTTCAAAAGATATTCAAAATGTTCAGCCAAACTTGATGAGGCACTGACAATTGGGAGTATAAGTAGACATGGTCTTGGTTATAATGGTAATATCACTCAGTTTTTAAACAATAATAAACCTGTTGTGTTTACAAAACCTTCTGTTGAACCTGAAAATTTGAAAAATGATTCTGAAAAGAAGGATGTTTGTCATTATTGTTTTACTGAGGGTCACAAACGACCAAACTGTTTTAGAATGACACAGGATAAAAAGTTTTCTAAAATGTCTTTGAAAATGTTGTCACATTCTGCTCAACATTCGAAACAAACAGTTCAAAAATCTTTTCAAAAACTTGTTCAAAAAACTACTTGGGTGAAAAAGTTAAATACTGTATGTAATGTTGTTTACACCTCTTTAAAAGCATGTGTTCCGGGACTATATTATTTTGATAGTGGGTGTTCTAGACACATGACCGGTGAGAAAAGTTATCTCACTGATTATAAGACATATGATGGTGGAAATGTTACATATGGAGGAGGTTCAAAAGGTAAAATTATTGGTATAGGTACATTTAATGTTCCTGGTTTTCCAAACTTGACAAAAGTCTTACATGTTAAAGGTTTACTTGCAAATTTGATTAATATTAGTCAATTATGTGATGATGACTTGCATGTAAAGTTTGATAAAAGTTCATGCTATGTGTTAAACAATGATGATAATTGTCTCATGGTTGGTAATAGATATGTGGATAATTGTTATCTAATTGATTCGAATCAAGCATGCTTTAATGTTCAAACCAATGAGAGTATACTTTGGCATCAAAAACTTGGACATGCTCATTATAGGAATATTGTCAAATTATTGAAATTTGATGTTGTTAAAGGTCTGCCTAAGTTACAAATACGTATGTCAAATGTATGTGGATCCTGCCAAAGTGGTAAACAAGTCAAAATGTCACATGAAATGTTGACACATTGTACTACGAAATATTGCTTTGAACTTTTGCATATGGATTTAATGGGACCAATGGAGACTGAAAGCATTGGTGGTAAGAGATATTCTTTTGTCATAGTAGATGATTATTCAAGGTTTACATGGATTGAATTTCTTAAGGAAAAATCAGATGCTTTTGGAGTATTCAAAATTCTCTATAAACGGTTTAAAAATGTTTATGACACTAAGGTAAAAAGAATAAGGTCTGATTATGGTAGGGAGTTTGAGAACAGCTTATTCACTAATTTTTGTGAAGACAAAGGTATAATTCAAGAGTTTTCTTCTCCTAAAACACCTCAACAAAATGGTGTAGCCGAAAGGAAAAATAGAACTCTATAAGAGATGACTAGAGTAATGCTTTTATCCAAGAAACTTTCAAAAAGGTTTTGGGCTGAAGCTTTGAATACTGTTTGTCATATATCCAATAGAGTTTATTTAAGACCTAATTCTACTAAAACACCTTATGAGTTTTTGAATAACAAAAAACCTAATCTGAAATACTTTTATGTCTTTGGTTGTGTTTGCTACATTCTGAATGATAGAGACCAGCTACACAAATTTGATTCAAAAAGTGACAAGGGTTTCAATCTTGGTTATGCTAGAAACAGTAGAGCCTTTAGGATTTATAATCTTAGGACTGATACTGTTCAAGAGTCTATGAATGTTGTGTTTGATGATAATGCAAGTCTTGCAGATAATGTCATTGAAGAAGATGTAACTGATCTTATTGAGCAGATGCAAAGTTCTAATATTTCTGAATCGATTGAGAATATTGCTACTAATGTGCCCACATCTGAAGCAACATCACCTCAACATCCAGAAATTAACAGAACTATGCCTTATCCTGCTACAGTACCATCTTCCAGGATTCTCAAAAGTCATCCACAGCAACAGATCATAGGTAAACCACAATCAGGTGTACAAACAAGGAGAAAATTGAGTTTTGATGCAAGACATGTGGTAAGATCTATTTGTATGACATCTATGTGCAACAAGGTGAACTTTGAATGTTTTCATTCTCTTAATGAACCTAAAAATATTGATGAAGCAATGAAAGATGAAAACTGGATTAATGCAATGCATGAGGAGTTAAATCAATTTGAAAGGAATGATGTTTGGATACTTATGCCTAGGCCTGATAATGTGAATGTAATTGGTACCAAATGGATCTTCAAAAATAAAACTGATGAATCTGGTAATGTTGTAAGAAACAAAGCTAGATTAGTTGCTCAAGGTTATACACAAGTAGAAGGAATTGATTTTGATGAGACTTTTGCTCCTGTTGCTAGAATTGAATCCATAAGGTTATTACTTGCTATTGCATGTTACATTGATATCAAACTGCATCAAATGGATGTTAAGGACGCATTTCTAAATGGAATTCTTATGGAAGAAGCTTATGTAGAACAACCTAAGGGGTTTGAGAATCATGAATTTCCTGATCATGTTTATAAACTTAAGAAAGTTTTATATGGTTTGAAGCAAGCACCTTGGGCATGGTATGGTAGATTAACTGATTTTCTTGTTGAATTCGGTTTTTATAGAGGTGAAGCTGATAGGACCTTGTTTATAAAACATTCTGGATATGATATTATGATTGCTCAAATATATGTTGATGACATTGTGTTTGGTTCTACATGTGAGAAAATGCTTGAATTATTTGTGCATGAAATGACCACTACCTTTGAAATGTCGATGGTTGGAGACTTGAATTATTTTTTAGGTCTTCAAATTAAACAATGCAAGGATGGTATTTTCTTTTGTCAAAGTAAATATGCCAAAAATCTTGTGAAAAGGTTTGGTTTTGTAACGACCTCAAATTTTTTTTTTTTTTTTTTTCTAAAACATTCGAAAATTAAGGTGGTCGTCACCAAAACCTCAAATAGTGAAAACTAGTGACAGCGGAAATAAATTAGTAAGTAGGGTTCACAAAGTTTTTCCCTACAATTAACTGGTCAATTTGAAAGAGGCAACAAATGCTTCAAGTTCAAAAACACAATATTTAAAAAAGATTGCACTGCGGAGATCGAGGGCTCACATCCATCTTCATTCCTCCTGTACGTTATTACCTGAAAAGGGAAGGGGGTGAGTGCTGGAAAACACTCCGTGGGTTCACTCAAATACCCACTCAAACATCACACAAAATATTGTATTAAAGATCAACTACTTGAAATAATGTACACCTTGAACATAACAACTGAGAGACATATTAATTTCAAGCACAACGTTTAAAAATCTCATAATAACAACTCATATTGCATTCTTCAAGTTTCAACAATCCGTTAACAATCAAGGGACATGCTCAACATCATGTAATGATAATACATAGATAATGTATACATAGTAGGTAATACACATAAGAGCACATCAATCTTGTTGGGGCACGCTTTACCCCGCTCGAGCATCTTGTCCGGGAGCTACCCGAAAGTGATCTTTCGATCAAATCTTGTACGGATTTACCCGTGATCTTAGCATAGCTATTACGGTATTATCCGCATAAAATACACCTTGTATGGTCTCAACCATGTATCATGCATCTTGTAATTTGAACGTGTATATATATGTATATATATACAAGCATTCAAGTACACATAAATCATACATCTTCACAATTTAGCATGCACACATGTCAATATTCTTGTATGCATAAACATATTCCTTATAATGGAACATGCACACATGCAAATAAACTTGTATCCATATTCATACATTTTCACATTTAAAAGAGTATGCATATTTTCGAACTCATCACATATTCATAAAGCATGCATCTCACATTTTAGCATGCATATACACAAATTCACGTAGGACCATTCATACAATAAATCATATGATTTAAGTAGGTAACAAGAAAGTTCAACGAGAGTTACCCCACCTAGTAGTTTGCACGAATTAAGCGGTATTGTTTCTCCTAGTTCCAAGCCTTCTCCTACTTCACCTTCCTCTAGTCCTACAACAACAAAAATTCTACCTCTTAGTTCTTACTAATAATCTAATTTAAATGATGGTCAATGTGTGTGATTGAAAGATGCATTTTAAGGAGGATAAGTGACTCAAAAGTAAACCTTATAATCAATTAAAAAGAAACATTTTCTTAGGAGTATAAAGGCTAACACAAATTAAAAAAATCTGGATATTTGATTAGTTTGATGAAAACTGTCATTTCTGAAATTCTTGGCATTTTGCCACTGATTTCGCTAAAAACGGATAAGAAACGAATATTTTACGTCCATTAGAAATTCTAGTAGCAGATTTGCAACTTTATTAAAACTTTGACCAAACATAACTGGAGCTCTATAAGTCCGATTTAAAAAAAAGAAAACTGTTCTGGAAAGGTCTCGTCACCAGCTTTCTAATGAGACCAGAATCGAAAGATTTTGATACTTGAGTGAAAAGATATAAGCTGTAGAAGTTGGTCCACCTATAAGGGCATCCTTCCAACTTTGACTGAGCATAGCTATAGTTCCAAGACTCCGATTTGAAAAAGGGAAAATTTTCTGGAAAGCTCTTGACAACAGCTTTCTAACAAGACAAGAATCAAAAGATTTCGACATTTGAGCAACGAGATATGAACTATAGAAGTTGGTCCGCCTATAAAGGCATCCCTCCAACTTTGACTGAGCATAGATGGAGATCCAAAACTCCGATCTGAAATCAGGAAAATGTTCTGGAAAGCTCTTGAAAACAGATTTCTAACAAGACAAGAATCAAAAGATTTCGACATTTGAGCAACAAGATATGAACTATGGAAGTTGGTCCGCCTATAAAGGCATCCCTCCAACTTTGACTGTGCATAGATGGAGATCCAAAACTCCGATCTGAAAACGGGAAAATGTTCTGGAAAGCTCTTGAAAACAGCTTGCTAACAAGACAAGAATCAAAAGATTTCGACATTTTAGCAACAAGATATGAACTATAGAAGTTGGTCCGCCTATAAAGGCATCCCTCCAACTTTGACTGAGCATAGATGGAGATCCAAAACTCCGATCTGAAAACGGGAAAATGTTCTGGAAAGCTCTTGAAAACAGCTTTCATATGGCGCCGGCCGATCGATCATCGGACGTCAGGTCGCCGGCCGGAAACTGGGCAGAAGCTGTAGTGGTGTGCGTGTGTGTGAGGTGTGCAAGGCTTGAGCTTACCTTAGAGTGAAGTGACAAAAATGTGGACAAAGGCTGCAACCTCCTATATATACTGCCCTACAAAAACTAGGGTTCCTCTATATGGGCCTTAAAGGGCCCTTATCTTATCATTTTGGGCTGGGTCACTCTCCTACATACTTAGAGCTTATTTTCCAACTTAAGCCCATAGCATTTGTTATTCTCTTATGAGTTTTACTACATAATAAATAATTCAAAGAGGATAATATTATATATCATGCATTTGCACATCTTATTAATATTTCACATAATTATGTATACATATAATAATAATAATGCTAATAATAATAATAAAATAATTTTAAAAAATAAAATTCTTGTGTGTTGTTACAGGTTTAGACAATGCTAAACACATGAAGACACCTATGGGATCGACACAAAAATTGTGTAAAGACAGTGTTGGCACAAATGTTGACCCAACATTGTATAGGTCGATGATTGGTAGTCTTTTGTATCTGACTTCTAGTAGGCCAGACATCATGTTTAGTGTTTGTTTATGTGCTCGTTATCAAGCTGATCCTAAAGAATCTCACATGAATTCGATTAAGAGGATAATTAGATATGTGGCAGGCACATGTGATTATGGAATATGGTATAGCAAAGACACTAATTGTTCTTTGATTGTCTATAGTGATGCAGATTCAGCAGGTGACAATGATGATAGGAAGAGTACAAGTGGAGGATGTTTTTACATGGGTAACAATCTTGTTTCTTGGCATAGCCGAAAACAAAATTGTGTCTCCCTATCTACGGTTGAATCTGAATACATAGCCACGGGAAATTGTTGTACTCAACTTCTTTGGCTCAAGAAGATGTTTGATGATTACGGTTTGGAGAGCAATACCCTTATTGTTTATTGTGATAATACAAGTGCAATTAATATATCTAAGAACCCTGTGCAATATTCGTTAACTAAGTATATAAGTATTAGACACCACTTTATTAGGGACCTTGTAGAAAAAGAAGTTGTAAAGTTGGAATACATTTCTACTGAAAAGCAAATTGCAGACATTTTAACTAAAGCCCTTGATAATGAGAGGTTTTCGTCTCTTAGAAAATCTCTAGGTTTATGCACTAATTAGACCTATATTTGCTGTGTGTTGTGATAAATGTGCCAATATTTGTAACAACACTAGAACAATTTATTTAAATTTGTCTAAGTATTGTAATATTTAGTGTTTTTGAACTCTCTTGTGTAAATAGTATTAGAACCTGTGATTAATATAAATTGTCCTGGACACACTTCTCTCAAATGCAATTAAATAAACTCACAATTAGATGCTATGTCACTAAGTAACTATGGAGCACGGAGTTGACTACTACGATGTTCTCTTTTCAAAATGTGACTTGAATGCATCAATATATTCACAATCCATTGAGTAATTATGGGACACGGAGCTGACAACTACGATGATCTCTTCTGGAAAAATGGATCAATGTGAATAAGTGAGAAAAGCAAAATATAGTGCAACATAAATGAATTTATTTAATGTAAAAACTGTGTTGAGAAGTGTGTGTGCTGACATTCAGTGAATAACATTCTAGTTCTCATATGTATATTTACCTCTACGAGTTTGAAAATTTTCGAATATTATTTTATGGAGATTTATTTATTTTAAATTATTCCCAGCAATATTATATAGTCTAAATTAATTTAATTGTGCAGTTATTTTATCTAGAATTAGACGGTTTTTAGCATGTCTTTGAAATAAACTTTCAACATTCGGTAATGCCCTATTTCTTAGGGATGTGATTAAATCTTATCTTTTAACTCCGATGTGTTCACAACTTCTATAATCTTTCTCTTCCCTATTTAAGGTCCTTAATACTCAGTGTGTTCTATATATTATATCAAAGTTTCGAAATTAAGCACAAGTGTTTGAAAGGTATTATTGATTATACTTTGTGGTGTTAGTTTTTCTTCAGCCTATTTATATTCAAATTTATTATTTTATTAATTTAATTTGAATAGTGTTTGCAGGTTATTAATATGACTGATCGAAAAGACCTCTCACCTTCACAATCCAAACACTCAACCTCTCCAGCATCATCTTCTACCTCGAGAAACCTTCGACTTCTAGCTTCAATGGCCATCGACAATGTGTCTGAAAATGTTGGCGCATCACGCCCAACATCACCCTCTTCTATTAGGGTTGGCTCTGTCGATGTTCCTCTCCCACCTACTGAAATTCCTTCTGAAATCCCTGATATCCAATCCACTGAAACTCCGATTTTGGGTGGAACGCCACAAAATCCGATTAGCGGCGAAGCTAGCGAAGCCCCCGTTCTCGAAACATACCCAATGACGGTTGAACTAGCTGAAGGAGCCACCTCTGATCAAATCATCTATGCATTCAAAACCCTCACTAAGCATACGATTTACCCTATTGTCAAGGTAGGCGATGTGGAAATTGACTTCCAACAGTACAAACACCTAGTGTTTACACCGCCACAATCACCACAAGATGCTCCAATAGATGACCCATCAACAGATTCGACTGACACTGGTGAGCTCACTGCTCGCTTTGAAACTGTTCGACAAAAGGCGTCAAGCTCTAGGGAACGTGGTCAGAAACGTAGTTCTTACCGAACTATGGGTAAAAGGGTCGATTACTCGGAGAAAGGGAAGAATCAGAAACACGATGATGGTGTTGCCTCAAAGCCAATACAAGTCTTTGATTCTGACTCACCTGAAGAAGAAATGAGGGAAGCAAGCCTAGAGAAGGAGACCAGCGGTCAAGCCTCTGTTCCGGTGCTCAGACCGAGGGGGAATACTGAGGATTCTGAAATGAATCAAACATTGGTAGAAATGGATGCTCGTTTAGAAAGGAGAAGCAAAAAGAACAATGAACCGCAGGATGTGCCGAAGGATGTTGGCACACCAATGGACACATCATCCTCTGATTCTGAGTCCTCTTCATCTGAAGCTAGTAAGGCAAAATTTGATGAGGTACATACTGATTATTCTCTGCATGTGTCTTCATTTGATTCTAATGATAGTTATCATGGAGTTGATAGTGAGAAATTTAGGACTTTGAGAATTCGAGTGATAGTTGGGAAAAGAATAATTAAGATGGATGATTTTGTCTCTATGAATCTTGTTGGATATTTGACTGACAGATCTTTGATGCATTCCCTTCAGTTTGCTACACCTTATTTGATTGATTGGGTATATGAATTTTATGCTAATCTGAAAGTAAGAGTTTCTGAAGTTAATTCTAGGCACTATGGGAAAGTGAAATTTAGAGGCAAGGTTATAAAGGTAACTCCAGCTATAATTAATTCTGTCTTAAGAACTAGAGATGATGAGGATCCACAGGTGGATAATTTAGATGAAGTAATCAGTGTAATTACTGGAGGAAGGATTACTGTTTGGAAATATAGGATGAATTCGTCTGTTTTGACAAGTCTTTACAGTGTTCTTCACAAGTTAATTGTTTACAATTGGCTGCCTTCATAAAACACAACCACTCTGACCTCGGAGCAAGCTGTCCTAATGTACAAGATTGACCATCTTTGGAGGTTTAATCTTGGGAAGACTATTTTTGACAATATGATGATATATTCGGGGAGAATATCAAACAAAGGACTACTACCTTATCCTAGCCTAATTCACATGTTGAATTCGGCTCAAGGATTTCAGAGAGAAAATAATGAGATAATAAGCTCGTTTGCACTAAGTCTGGCAATATCTCATGTTCTAAGGTCTGGACCAAGAGTTATTGATCTGCCCTACAGAGATCCAAATGCCCCTGAAGTTGAAGTTCCTGTTGATCAACCAGCTGATGTGCCGAGAGATGTTGGCACACACGCTGCCAACATACCACAATTAAAGCCGCAGTTTATCCGAGATCAAATTGCTATGACAGATAATTCAATTAATAATGCCAAGTGTCTGTTGAGCAACCTTGAGATGCACAAAAGGGTCTGGGAAGCACTTCTTTCTACTGTCACAGGGGGAGTAGGACCTGATGTTGCTGCTGCTCAAGCTGCCGATGTTGCTGCTGAACCGGCTGCTAGGGATGGAGATGCTGTTGGTATGAATGCTGATGTTGATGCAACTGGAGGAGGACCAGATGCTGATATCTCTGGAGCTGGAACAAGTGCAGCTCCTGATGCTGAAATGGGAACTGATACCTAGGATGTGCCGGATAATGTGCCCACAATTCCAACCAACAACGATGATGGACCCAGCAGTTCAAACATGGACGTTGATGCTGAAAAGATAGATGCAGTAGATTGGAATGATGAAGATCTCAGTGTGCTGTATGATGACTTGGTTGATTGGGGACATTGATGATCCGAGCGAGGGGGAGCTTTCAAAGATGGAGAAGCTTGAAGAAAGGGGGAGTTCGTGCAGACTTATGAAGATGCAGCTGTTATACTTGACAGCCCAATCCTCTCCTAATCTTCATTTATAAGTTTTATCTGTTTTTGTAAAGACTCAATTTATTTTCTGTTTTTATGTTTATGTCTTTTCGAACTTATCTTATATTTTAGGTATGTTTTGGAACTTAATATTGGTTTGGTATTTAAGTTAAGTTTAGTTTGGTTAAGTCCTTGATACTATGTTCTGATTTTATTTTGTTTAAGTCTAGTATTTGTTATGTTCTTTGTTTAGGTTTCTTATAATTTTTGTCTTAAGCTCTGATTTATTGTGTTATATGTCAATATGTCTTGTTGCTCTGTTATATTAGTTAGTTTATTTGTTATTGTTTTATGTTGGCTCTGATTTTGGTTTTGTTAAGTGTTAAGTCTATGTTATGTTTGTATTATATGTTTTAGTGATGTTATATGTTTAAGTGTTATTCGTTTTTGGCTAAGTAACAAGATGTCATTTACTTGATGTTTATTTACTTATCTCTATTGTGTACATATTCTGTACAATGGTACAACATCAGGTGTGTTTAGGCTTGGCAACGGGGCGGGGCGGGGCCGGGGGGACATTCCCCATCCCCGTCCCCGCGAGATCGGGGATTCCCCGTCCCCGTCCCCGCGAACTAAACGGGGAAAATTTTCCCCCCATTCCCCGCCCCGCCGGGGATTCTTGTCCCCGCGGGGATTCCCCATTCCCCGCTTTATATTTTTTTTAAAATTTTTTAAAATTATAATAATTAAAATAAACAATATAAAAATACATAGAAATATCAAAATTATTTCTAGACCAACAAAACAAAACAATAAAATCAATTTAAATTTAATATAATTTTTATCTAAGAATTTTTTTTAATATAATCGATACAATTCATTATTTTTATATTGATTATTATTTAAAAATCATATAAAACATTATATATAATAAAATAATATATGTAATATATATATATATATTAAATACTATCGGGGCCCCGCGGGGATCGGGGCGGGGATCCCCGCGGGGCGGGGAATACTGTCCCCGTCCCCGCCCCGTCCCCGCCTACGGGGAGTGTTTTTTCCCCGGCCCCGGCCCCGTGGGGAATTTAAACGGGGATTCCCCGCCCCGTTCGGGGCGGATCCCCGCGGGGAACGGGAATTCCCCGCCCCACTGCCAAGCCTAGGTGTGTTCCAGTAGAAAGGTCGAATTGGGGGAGATTGTTGATGTTAGTGACGAGTGTTACTCAGAATGTGCCAACATTCTGGTCACAACATCAGAATTCGTCATTCCACTTCCACTAACCCTTAACCCACGTTTTGTCTTGGTCAATGTCTTGTTTTCTTTCAGAATGAAGACTTACGGCAGTTACCGAAGTCATGCGTTTGAAAAGGCAAGCAAAGAGAAGTTATAAAGATCATGGGGAAGTTACATGGAAGTTACCTATTTTCAAGGGAGATGTGGAAGTTATCTTCAAGCATTAAGAGTCAAGATTTATCTATATATACACGGCTGCTATGAAGATTAAAACTTAAAGTTGAGAGAAACACAATCTAGCATAGTCTATTGGCATAGATTATTGAGTTTATTGTATGTTTCTATCTCGATACTTTCGTTGGTGAATGTTCCAACATTTCACTCAACATTGGGTCTTTATTTGTATTAGTGATAGGTTAGATTGAATATTATCTAGTCACTATATACGTTGATTCATTCACGGTGTGCCTTATGTTTTCACCGATTGTATCACTTAACATTTACTAGTGATAATACGCCGTTTGGCAGTATAGACTTATTTATAGTCTATACAAAATTTTGATATCCATCTTGCAAAGTGTTTAAGACTTCCGCTGTGTATTTCTATTCATTTATTTTCGTCTGTGATGTTCTCGATTGTGCCAACATTCTGCAAAAACACTTACACACACCTTCAGAAAATTTATCCATCAATCATAAACTGATTTGTGGAATCATATTGATTAAATTGTGTATAACTCATAATCTTCTAATTAAAATATTTACATTTTTTGATAATTGTGGCTATTTTTTACTATAATAATTATTTTTGTCTATTTTGATTTGTTATAAATATTCTTTAATTCATTTATTAGTCTACCATATAATTAATTCCATAAATGTCTTCTTAATCAACAAATGAGGCATAAAATTTGTCAAAAATCTTTCAAACATTAATTTCAAATAAGAATAAGAATGGAAAATTTATTCATCAATCATAAACTGATTTGTGGAATCATATTGATTAAATTGTGTATAACTCATAATCTTCTAATTAAAATATTTACATTTTCCGATAATTGTGGCTATTTTTTACTATAATAATTATTTTTGTCTATTTTGATTTGTTATAAAAAAAAATTGAGTAAATATTCTTTAATTCATTTATTAGTCTACCATATAATTAATTCCATAAATGTCTTCTTAATCAACAAATGAGGCATAAAATTTGTCAAAAATCTTTCAAACATTAATTTCAAATAAGAATAAGAATGAAAAATTTATTCATCAATCATAAACTGATTTGTAGAATAATATTGATTAAATTGTGTATAACTCATAATCTTCTAATTAAATTATTTACATTTTCCGATAATTGTGGCTATTTTTTACTATAATAATTATTTTTGTCTATTTTGATTTGTTATAAAAAAATTGAGTAAATATTTTTTAATTCATTTATTAGTCAACCATATAATTAATTCCATAAATGTCTTCCTAATTTAATGTTTGTTTTTAGAAAATCTATAATCATTATGATTATAATTATATCAATTTTTTTCTAATTATAATTATATCAATTTTTACCTTATATTTATATATCTTACATTCAATGCAATTTTTAATTGTTATTATGCTTTTTTTTAAATAACAATTTTGCTGAAATTTTGTTAATATTGGAAAGTGGAAACAATGGGTCGACCAACTATTCTAAATAAACTCCTTAAATATTCCCAATTATTTCCAAGTTATACTAATTGTATAAAACGTTTTCAATTCTTTTCAATTTTAGAATTGTTCTAAAATAAACTAATAATACCATATATCTCCAACTGAATCTCATCATAATTTTTGTATAGATATCTTTCAGTTTATAATGAATTCATTTATTTATTTATTTATTGGTGGATAATATATTTATAAATTAATGAATATTTCGTCGGTGTTGTCCTTAATTTTCAGAGCTAATTATGTGTTTAATTATTCATTCTAATCATAATAGTTTGAAACAAATATTACAGGTTTAGATTTTTTTCCGTTATTGTTATCATATAGAAGTAAATTTATTGACTTTGCATATTCACACTTATTAAGAAGATATTTAAAATATTAAAAATTATTCAAATTATTTGTTAAGAGTTATTATAAAATTAAGAATGAAATATTTTAACTTAAAAATAAATTATGCATGATTTTTCAATATAAATTATATCATCAATATGTTTATCTGATTATATTACGTGTATATTTTTAAATTAATGTATCTAAAATTTTATGTAAATTTATTCTATTATTATTAAATATTTTCAAAAAAAATAATTATAATTATTATTTTGCTGAAATTTTGTTAATCAATATTGGAACTAATTGTTTGACCAATTGTTTTACATTAACTCCTTAAATAATTATTATTGATTCTATTGTTGAAAGGATTTGGCGGTTACGTAATTGAAGGAGACCAGGTCACGTATAGGCAGGAAGAATGTTTTTATGCAACTTTCTTCATATTCAAATTTTAGATGGACTGATTAGAGGCATAACTTTCATCTAATTGATCAATTCACATTAAATTGAGAATTTGTTAACAATAAGATTATGGGCATGCAATTGGAAATTCGTTAACAATTTGGTGTACTTAACTGATTTATTAAGTCATTAGAAATTTTGAATGGAGTCATTATGTGCATGCTAAAATATATTAATAAAAATTAAAAATTTTAGTCTAAAATAATCAAAATAAAAATTTTCAATCATTAAAGTTTTGATTAAGAGTAGTATAATTAATTAAAAAAAGTTGCATTATATTAAAATATATATATCTATTACCTTATAAAGCTAAATCTAAAAAAGCTTATGTGGCAAAGCCACATCCTTTTATTTCAAAATCTCTCTCTTCTCATTCATTTAAGTTTTTTAAATTAAGTTATTTCAAAATCCCTTTTTTCTCATTCATTTAAGTTTTAAAAATTGATCCCAATCATTTATTTATAATTTTTAATCTTAACCATTGATCTCATTCCATATTATTTTATATAAATTTCTAAGCTCTCATTTGTTTCTCACTAAAAATCCTAAATTTTTTCTTCTCTCCTTTTATTTTATCATATTTATATTTTAATTCTGTAATTTCATCATTTAATAATGAGTTGTTAATCACTTCTTTTTTTTTTTTTTTTTTTTTTTGATTGCAGAACACATATAACATGAGATTATCTTCATAGTATTTAGTTTTTTTATTTTTTCGTTGTTTTATAATGACTTGTTAGTCTTTTTCTTTGTGTTTTTTTAATTTTATTGCAGATACAAGTTGCAGATTATTGAAAATGAAAGTATCTTCATCATATTGTTTTTTCTTTCTTTTTGGTTAAAACTAGATTATGATTTTCTTTCTACATGTTCATATGTTCGTTTATTGAAGTTTTGATCTATATATATATATATATATATATATATTTTTTTTATTGTAGATTGCAAACTAATGATTGATTCGATCAGCTGGACGATCGACAATTTAGAAGACTATGAAGAATGTTTTATTTTTATTTGTATCCATTAGAATTAAAAATTTTATTATTTTTTATAGGATTAATTAATTTATAAATTCTGTTTAGAGTGATTTTAAATTTGTGTATTATAAATATTGATAATTATATATCAATCAATTTATTTATTTACAAGTTTTTGGCAATATAAATCTATTTTATTTGCATTTAATTCAAAGTTTTTGGGAATTTTTTTTTACAGAATTCATTAAGTCAAAATCTACATTTGAAATTGTAGGAGTCATAATTTATATTTAATTTATCATAATTTATGAATCTATTAATATTTTACAAAAATATAAAATTGAGTTCCTACTTTTTAGGATGTATTTTAGGAGGAGGTTGAATGAATATTGTAATGATATATTTGAAAATATAAGGGAAAATTACAAATAGGTGTAAAAAATTAGCAAATTTACAAACAGGTGTAAATGTGCAAATTTTTGTGCTTCTGTGCAAAAAAAATTTATGCTTTTGTGCAAATTTTTTACACCTAGTTGTAATAAGACTTACCTCTTTCTACCTTATTGTAAATGACCCAAAATATAATGTTTAATTTAAATCAAATCAATAATAGAATTAAAATTGAATTAATTATAAATTGATTCAAAACATATCAAATTGGTATTAATTATAGTCAAGTTTCACATTAAAGTACTAATCGATAATTTAATTTCTATTAATTATGCAACATATGATAGTTTATAATTTATTATCTCACAAATTTATTATTATTTTATTAAGTGAACATACAAAATCTACATTTAAAATTTTAAATAAATAATATAATTTTTAATTAACACTGAATACCATATCTAATTTTTTATACTAAATTAAATTTAGTATATATTTAATTAATTTGATTTACCATAAATTAACAAAAATATAAATTTTATTAACAAAAGAGAAATTTGATTAAAAGCAATTAATCAAGTCAAAAAAAATCTACATTTGAAATTTTAAATTATCTTAAAATTAAATAATAATCTATATGTTTCCTCTTAAAAAAAATATCTCATACTGTATATATGTATTTTTATTTTTATTTTTTTTAAAAAAAATAATAATTTAGACATTTTATAACCACGGAGATTGAATTTCACAGGTGTTGCAAGTTCGGAGAATTTGGAGTATTTTAAATATTTTAGGATGTTTATTAGGAGTATTCAAAGAGCATACAAAACTTAAGATATATTTATATTATATATGTCACAAATATTTATTTATATATTGTGACTATTTAATAAATATATATTTATATATATCCTTATGGTTTTAGTTTATATGTAATTTTTTTTAAATTATATTATTAATCATTCCAATATTTTCTCTTTCATGTCATTGACAATTTCCTACTCCTAACGTGTCTTAATACAAAATCTTCTTCTTTAATTTCTAATTTTCTCATAATTTTGAATTTTTAAAATTTTGAATTAATTTTTTTAAAAATAAATGATTTTTATAAGAGTTTAACTTGAGAGGACAAAATTGTTATTTTTGATGGGTTAGGTATACAAATATAAAATTATAACCTCAATTTTTTAATTTTGAGCAATATAAATTGTAATGACAGAAGTATATATTATATATTAAATTTATGGGTCCATTACTCTTAGGTACAATATTGGAAACCACATTACTCTTAGGTACAATTTTTTTTCTAATTACTAGGAGATACAATATTTTGGTTATTTTTTCCAATTTTACCCTTCATTTTCAATTGTGCAGAAACTGTCCATTTTTTGCTAACATCATCATAACCAGAATGTGCAGAAATTAAATAATTCAAAATTGCATTTATTTCAGAAATCAAATAATTCAATTACATTTGTTTTTTAAATCAAATAATTCATAATTTGCGTCCGTGTTCTGCACATTATTTTTTCATTGCAGCTTTCTATTTTCCCTTTTCATTCAAAATTATCATTCTAAATATAAATGAAAAAAATGTGCAGAATCACCATTTCCAAGTTGACTCAATACACAAACAAAAAAATAAAATGTGCAGAATCACCTCATTCAAATTTCAAAATTAAAATACGCAATACACAAAACAAAATCACCATTTTCATATGCAGAATCACCTCATTGCAGAATCAAAATCACCATCCCTATGAATTGTGGCTGCACATGTGCAAATAATTTTGCAAATGTGCAGATGTATTTGCAAATGTGCAAAAAATTAAACATATACATAAAATCAAAAATCAAACCACCAATCAAACCACCGATTAGGAAAAAAATCCCAAAAAACTTACAAAAGAACTTATTGATTTCCAAACTTACAAAAATCCCAAAAAAATCACAAATCTGTTCTTGATGGACACTGCAATTGATATTTTTTTACTTGCCGCTCTCGTAGATCTACACGGCAAGAGCATCCGTCTCGCGGGGGTGGTCATCGTCGTCGTTGCGGTGGTCGTCTCGGTAGCAGTGGTCGTAGTTATCGCCGCGGTCGCCCTGGGTCATCGCCGTCGCGTCTCTGATCGCGTTCCGTCTCACGGTGGTCGTCGTCGTCGTCGATCTTGGGTTGTGGCGGCTTCTGGCTTGGTCGGCTTTTAGAAAGAAGTGGTATGGTCTGGCTTTTTGAAAGAATGGATGTCGGATTCCGCGGTGGTTGGAGAGAAATGAGAATTGGAGAAAAAGAGAGAGAAAGAGAGAGAGAAATGGGAGGCAGACGGTACCTCTGATTGATTGGGAAATGAGAAACTTGACTTTTAAGGGTAATATTGGAAATGGAAACTATTGATTGTATCTAATTGTATTAGGATTTTGAGATTGTATCCTAGAATAATAAAATTCTTAACATGGTATCTTAGAGTAATAATTCCTAAATTTATTTAAAATTTTACATTTTAATGATGCTAGATGCATGTTATTTTTCATTTAAAGACAATTTATGTTGATCATACAAAACTAATCCAAATTAAATAATTATATAATTATATTATTTTTAAAACATTACTACCTTTTAAATAATTAAATAATTTTTTAAATATTATTTAAAAAAAATATATAAAATTCTCTTCAATCCCGCGTATACGCGGGTTTTGTGCTAGTATATATATATATATATATATTTCAGCCCGCGTAACAAGCAGGTTTCATACTAGTAATATATATATATATATAGAATGTGTGTAGGACAAATTGTATGTGAGATAATAGTGTAAACTAAGAGTATTTTTACTTATTATTTTCTAATCATATCAATTTTATTTTTGATTAATTAATTACTTTACAACGAACTTAAAAAGAGGACAAATCTAACTATGTGCTACAAAGGAGCATTAGGCTTTTCCAAAACTCAAATTATTGTATGGATCCAAGAAAGATTTAATCTTATAAGTTTGTACATTTATAAGAAAATCTCTATGTTTCATATAATTAATTGTCATTTTAAAATTAAATTTTATTCTAAATTACATTTGTTTTAACTATTTTTCCACATTTCTACCAAATTATCCTCATACATATAACTAAAAGATCTATTTTTGCGTTCAATTATTTAATCTCTTTCATCAATAGCAAAGTTTTATGTATTTTATATACACCGTAAATTTACGGTGTTTTAATGATATTCTTAGTCAAATATTTGATATTTTTTTATTAAATATTTAACACTTTAAATGTTATTTTTCGATTATGATACTTTTGGTCGAATATGATATCATTGACCCTCATTCTTGATACTCCTAATGAGATTATTAATACTTTTAATTAAATATTTGATACTTAACCTTTTCAAAATGCTAATACCGACGTAGCTTGTAGTGACAAGAAAAAAAAAAAAAACTTTTAAAAAAATAATTCTACTATTCATTAATATGTCAAAATTTTATATTTCTTAATTTAATACAAAAATTTAAAATGCATGAAATACAATATGTATACTACATCAGTTCAATTTCTCAAAACCCTCTAGTTTTCCTTTTAAAAAAAAAAAAAAAAAAAAAAAAAACCCTTTTGTTCTCCTTCCTAGGTGGGTGTTTGCAGACCCAATTACATGAAGAAAATCACCTTTGTTTAAAAAATATATATATTTTTATAGTGTTTGCAACTATTTATTTAAGTATTTAAAATCAATTTTGACAAAATAAGTTTTACTTGCTTTTGGATTTTCTAAAAACAATTCTCATTGAGAGAAGATAAAAATAATAATTACCCACGCTATTAGTAAAAGTGATTATTATTATTTTTTTTTGCAAACACCCACTTTTTCAATTTAATTTTTATTTTCAAAACACTCTTCAATTTTAATTTTATTTTTACTACAAAAATCAATTAATATTACTTTTTTTTTAAAAAGTAATTAGAGTTTCAAAAAACACCCTAAATTTTACCTAGAAAAAATGTTTTCAAGCTGCAATCTTGGCTATCCATTTAATAATATAGATTTTCTAAATATAAAAAATAAGTCAAAGTTTTATATACAATGGTTGCATAAAAGACTTGCTCAAAAATGATAATCAATTTTGGCAAGCATATTTTCGGTAGTATTTCAAACAAAATTATGGCAAGTAAATAAAAGTAATAGGACCACGCCATTATGACCAGCAACACCATTCAAAATATAACAAGTAAATAATTTTTAAAATAACTAGATTTTTAACATCATATCTAAACAATTATTAAAAAATTGTAATTTTTTTCTTTTCATATGTACATACATTTTACATATAATTTATGTTGTTCATACTTTTATTACTAATAATGGTTGTAAAAATAAAATATTGCATAAAAAATTACACTATGCCAAAAACTGGCTACGACGACGGTGAATCCCCGTTGTCGTAGGGGTTTTTTCACCGTCGTCTATCAACCCGATGTCTTAGGGTCTGGGTATTCGACAACGGTTTTTCACCGTTGTCGTAGGTATTTACCACAACGGTTAATGAAGTTATGACAACGGTTTTTCACCGTTGTCATAGGTATTTACGACAACGGTTAATGAAGTTATGACAACGGTTTTTCACCGTTGTCGTAGGTGTTTACCACAACGGTTAATGAAGTTATGACAACGGTTTTTCACCGTTGTCGTAGGTGTTTACCACAGTAGTTAATGAAGTTATGACAACGGTTTTTCACCGTTGTCGTAGGTCTTTACCACAACGGTTAATAAAATTATGACAACAGTTTTTCACCGTTGTCGTAGGTGTTTACCATAATGGTTAATGAAGCTATGACAACGGTTTTTCACCATTGTCGTAGGTGTTTACCACAACGGTTAAAAACCATTGTCATTACTTCATTTCACCATTGTCTTAGGTTTTTACCACAACAGGTTACTACCTACGACTACAGTTTTTTTTCGTTGTCTTAGCCATTATTGTAGATTTTTTTCCTTGTGAATTATCTAATTGGACAATAATATAAAATTAAAAATAAGCATTAAAATAGAAATCAATTCATCATCATACATTGTTTAAACATCAAATTAACTCATACAATGTAAATAGTCTAGTGTTAAACTACAATAACATATCCAAATGTCACAAAAACTAAACTAAAATAAAAATAACAAACTTCTAATCATCACCCATATACTCTGAAAGGCAATCGGCTCACTCCTCCCGCACGTCGTCAATTTTTTTCCGAGTAATCCTTTTAAGCAAAAATGTGAAAATACAAATAATAAAATTAAATAAGTATTATTTTTAGGATCCAAAAACCATCCAATCAAATATTCACCAAAAACTCACATAACTATGATCAACACAAATTATTATTTTTGCATTCCACAATTCATTTTTTTCGAGAGTAAAACCCTTTAAATATTATTGAAATTCTTCAATAAACACAAAATCAAACAATTTTTGGAGAACTAAAAAACACTCATATCAACTATTATGAAGGGTTGTTGATTGATTCATGAATTCAAATTCCATCAAATTTCAAACAATATCAAGACTTCATCTTTTAAAAAAATAGCTTAAACATTCCATATTCATGCAACAAAACAAATAATTGAAACAAAACATGCATTCCAATAAAAAATTATGATAATATCAATCTAAGCCCATGTAAAAGAAAATGAATCAAAAGGGCTAAAAAAGGCAAACAAAGCATTGAAAAAGTCTTATTCTCAAACTTAAAATTTAAGGCTATTTTCCTAGCTTCCTTTATGGCAGGACTCCTTTGTTTAGGGTTAACATTTTATACTTTAATAGGTTCACTTTGCATTCTAAAAACTCAAATAGGCAAACTTAAAAGCAGAGAAAACTGATTTCTCACTCAGAAATATATTTCAATGCAACTAAAGCAAATTAAAACCAATTTTACAAGATTATAACTATTAAATTATTACCCAAATAAAAATGTAACTAATACTCAAATTACTCAGTTATTTTTCTCTCAAATAAAATAGAAAATCAAATCAAATTTCTAGAATACTGCTACTGCACTAATTTAAAAGAATTAATTGGCAAACTTCTCTGTAAGGGAAAACTGATTTCAAATCAAAATATTTCAAACAACTAAATATCAATTGACCCATAGGGCAATTAGAGTTCACCATGATCCACTTTTAAAGTCAAATATATACATTTCAGGCTTCAAACAAAAGTACTAGCTATCCAACATTTATTTAGTTACACCTTTATCAGATGAAATTTTTATACAGGTCATTGATTTAATGAACCAAGGCATGAACAGTTTTCACCAGTAAATGCAAATGTTATAAAATATAAACCATCAAAACTAAACAAAGAAATGAGGTTATTTTTTCAGTAAGATCATTTAGGATGTAAGCATCTATTAAAAAAGATTGCAAAAACATGAACAAGAAAGAATACCAGATTATCTGTCTCAAATTCTGTCCCAAACATTAAAACCTTTATGACCTGCTCATGACAATTATATTTGCATTCTCAAGATTACTGCAAAATTGCAAGCACAATTTAAATTTGCAATAATCAGAGAACTGTAAAACAAGCATCAACTAATCAAAGAGACTGATAAAGTAAAGCCATATGCATAAGTTTGACATCACAATTTCTTGAATAATTAACAAACTAAGAATGCTCTCAGCTCTGCCTTATCAGTTACCATTATCAAGGAGTTATGCCCAAATCACGTTTTCCATGCATGGAACATAAGAATATAGACAAAAAGATAATCAAAGAAAACACCATATGGCAACATATGTGTAAAATGTCTAGTAACAATTCATTTTCAGTTACTGAATCATTAGTTCATAGTATAAAATTGCACCCACAATTTCTGGGCATATAATTTAAACATGTAATTTGATCATTAGTTAATTAGCTGAATGGGAACATGTGCCTCATTTTTAAGACATTCAGAAAGTTCTAGTGGAACATCAGATGTGATGGGTTTCATATACAACCATGGTAAATTAATTAGAAAGTCAAATCAGAAAAGTCAGAGATTAAAGTAATCAACTCCATTTAGGCAGACTTAGCAAAGTAAAACTTGCTTCCATTATCCTAATTTCGAACTTGGCCTTTTGAAACACAAACCAGGCAAGTCAACGTTTGCAACCACACAGCAGTAAAATCAAACCACACAGCTTAACTACTTTGGCCTTCATAAATTAATTAAGTTATTTTAATTAGAAGACAATGACTAGGTATTACGTGTTTAGTCAGCATTAATACTGGTTTAGGTTTAATAGCAACAGGTATGTTGACATTCTAAGAATATATTAGCATTTTACTTTGCCAAAATTTGCAGGCAATCATATACACAAGACACACTTGTCCTCAACCATTAATCTCATATTAAACTACGTGACATACTTGAAAGAACTTATCTCATTGTTGTAAGTAGTGCATTTAATTAGTCAGTAATGGTTGAACAACTAGTATATGAAATAGAAGTAGCTTGATAATTTTTTTGATTCTGATACATTTGTAAAGGGCTGTGTTTGCAGTTGCCCATGGTATACACAAATCAACTCATTGCCAGAAATTGTAAATAAGCACATTTAATTATTTGAATAAAGAGAACGAGCAATTTCTGAAAATGCAATCAAATCATCATCAAATTTCATAATAAAAAACTCAGTACTCAGATTCAAGTCATCATATAGGAAAAAACACACCTATTTAGCAGAAGAACAGTAGAAATGGGAGTGAATCAGCAGCGGAAAGTGGTTCAAGCATTTCATCGAACAATGGAGATGCATTAGATCTCCATTAATAGCATCTGTAAACCCGCATAAAGGCGATCTTTCAGCAAGTTCATAGCAACTACAGTCACTAGTATTGTAATTATAAATAAAAAGAGTACTTATACATGGCAATTGATTAGATGTAAGCAAATACAGATCTACGAATATTTCACTCAAAACACATCAATATCAAATCAACATATTCACGATCCGATCAATAAATCCACAGTAAATAGTGATTTAACGATAAGCATATCAAGGAATCAAAAATGAAACTGAAAAGGCAGATCCAAAAATTAATTCAAATGAACTCTTACCTGCGGCGCCGGTGATGAGAACACGCAATGGATATTTCGCCATTTTCTTCTGAAAAAAAAAAAAAACGATAGATCTACGACCTAATTAAGGAATCGATGAAAATGATGAAAGTATATAGTATTTCGAGAGAGCAGTGAAGAGATGTGAGAAAATACACAATTTCCCAAACTACACTCTTTACCTAAAGAAGACATCAACAATTGAAAGCTCTTCAGATTTCCCAGAATTTCATAAAACCATAAAAATTCACCAAATTATGAACCAAAAATCACTAAGAAGTTAGGGCTCGTCGCGAAATTCAGGGATTCGTCGCAAAAATTAGTGTCGCAAACAGAACCTGAGGTGGAGATGGTGACGAGGTGGCGGGGAATGGTGGTGGTGGCTTCGGCGGTGGGGGGACGCGGTGGCTCGACGCGAACTTAGGGCACGGTTGAGGGCTCACGAATGGGGGTGGCTCTGATGCGAACTTAGGGAACAGAGGAGTGGGGTGACGAGCGGTGGTACGAGCGGCGGAAATTTGTTGGTGGTGGCTCCGGCGGTGGTGGATCCGGCGGGGGAACGCCGGTAGTGAAGGTTGAGCGTGAGTTGTGTGGCTGAACAATTCTGATATCTGAGGAGTAAAAAAAAAAACATTAAGTGTTGTTTATATACTCCATAAAATTAGAAATTTAAAAAAAAAAGACGACGGCAGAAAGACAACGGTTGCTTATACCCGTTGTCTTTTGGTGCAGACTCTGAACCTAAGACAACGGTTTTACCTAAGACAACGGGTTTTATACTTAAGACAACGGTTAAAACCAAAAACCGTTGTCTTTTCACCGTTGTCGTAGGCCATTTTTGACATAGTGTTTACAAACAAATATTACTGAAAAATTATGAAAATACATATGTAGTGCATGGGTAGTTTTGCTAAATAATTCAAATACTATGATGACATTAAATAAGTAGATCCATATTGCTTCAACGTAGTGTGCTTTCAAACCTTATACCGAAAAATACGATATATTTATACATAATTTAGTTTACTAAAAAGTTGTTCAATAATTAACATGAAAAGAATATAAATTTTATCAAATGCTCTAAATATATATTCAGTGTTTATTAGAGTTTAAGAGAACATTAATATTGATAATTCGAAAAAGACACTAAAAATATTAAAAAGAAACTAATTAGCTATCTACAAAACCAACATAATAACTGATATATTCTATTTCCGCAAAGTTGAAATTGTGTATCTGCAACGAAAGATCAATGGAAAGATAAACACACACAAATGGAAACATCATTTACAATAAGAAGCTCAAAACTTAATTAGTTGGCTTTGAGGGTGGAGGTGAGCTTAATTCTCTTCCAAAGAAGGTCACCTCAATCGTATTTTTTCACTATTCCAAACACACGCATCATTCACGTCGTTTCAGAGGTAGGAATATTATGAATTCTCAATCTGCAATATGATTGGTGGGTTACACATGAATTAATAATTTCGCATGTCCCTCCCAAGTTTCCAGTGGCAGCGACAAGATGATCTAGTGGAGGCTATAGAGCAAAGTCAGAACCATCGAGAAAGTGAAAAGATGGACTGAGAATGAATAGGAAAAATGAACTAAACACCACCGAAAAATGGATAGACGCAAGGTTACAAGCTAGTTTAGTGACTTTTCTAAATATTATAGATTAGACAAAGTCTACTTGAACAAGAGTTCATGGTGAAACTTGATCCATTATTTAAAGAGTATCTATTGTAATAACTGAAGGGTATTACCTGTATTACTAAAGAGTTCAATTGTGATAACTGAAAAGTATGTCCTATATTAGTAAAGAGTATCTGTCATGATAATTGAAGGGTATTAGTTATATTACTAAAGGGTCGTGATAACTGAAACATATGACTTATATAGTTATATTACAACAAGACAATATTACAAAGAGTATTAGCAATGATAACTGAAGGGTATGACCTATATTATTAAAGGGTATTAGTTAAGATAATTGAAACGTATATTAGATCTACTTTTTTAATGTGAATCAAATTTCTCCGTGAAACTTGGTTTACAGGAGACTCACTCCACAGATTATAGATTTTAGATAAATAGATTTATATCTTGTGATCAGTGTATAATATAAATAGAGTGTATCTCCTGTAAACCAAGTTTCACAGTGAAACTTGATCCACATTGAAAGAACAAATCAATTTACCTTTAAGTTATTCAGATTAATACTCTTTAGTAATATAGGTAATACCCTTCAGTTATCATGACTGATACCTTTTAGTAATATAGGTAAAACCCTTTATTTATCACGGCTGATACTCTTTAACAATATAAGACATACTTTTCAATTATCATGACTGATACCCTTTAGTTAATATAGGTAATACTCTTCCACTACAAAAAAAAAAAACAGGATTTAAAGAGGGTTTTAACGAGGGCTAGGGGGTTAGCGAGGGCATTCACGAGGGAAAAAAGCCCTCGCTAAAATGCTCCTCGTTAACATATCTCTCGTCTCGCCCCTCGTTAACCTTCAACCTAATAAAAAAAAATGCGGCCAGGGGGAATCGAACCCGCGACCCTGGCCGCGGACCCAACCCACCCCAGCCACAATAATCCTGAATTTTAGTCACAGGCGGGTTTCGAACCCGCGACCTCCGAGCAAGGAGGCATAAGGGGCTGAACGCTTTACCGTTTGGGCAAAGCTAGTTATTCGTTATATTTTTCCTTTGAAATATATTTATATCATATAATTGTTATTATTATCACATATATATTCAATTAAATTGTTAATTATATATTTACTATATATTATCGTGTTTATAATTTGTAATATTATCACATATATATTCAATTATATTATATATTATCATGTTTATAATTGTTATTATTATCACATATATATTCAATTAACTTGTCAACTATATATTATCATGTTTATAATTGTTATTATTATCACATATATATTCAATTAAAATGTTAACTATATATTTATTATATATATTATCGTGTTTATAATTTTTAAGGTTTTATTATGTATAATAATAATATTAAATTATATTATATATTATCATGTTTATAATTAATATTATTATGGAGAGAGATAAATATGTAATTAAATATATTAAACTATGGCATTTTTATCATGTTTATAATAGTATAGGGATATTATAAAATATATATTGGATATTAAAATGACACTTTTAACGAAAATGGAAATATATATTTACTATATAGTATCATTTTATAATTTTTATTATTATCACATACATATTCAATTATATCATATATTATCATGTTTATAATTGTTATTATTATCACATATATATTCAATTATATTATATTATCATGTTTATAATTGTTATTATTATCACATATATATTCAATTAAATTGTCAACTATATTATCATGTGTATAAATATGTACTCTTAAACAATTAAAATTTATACTCTTAAACAATTAAAATTATTCATCATCTTAAACAATTAAAATTCATACTAATAGGCAACCCAAAATAATAAAAATCAACTAAAGTAATGCAATTTATTATACAAAATAAAATTTCTATTATTATTATAATAATATTATTATTATTATTTATTTTTATTAGGATTTGTAAAGTAATGCAATTTAGTATACAAAATAAAATTTCTACATGAATTTTGATCAATGAGCACACTAGTTTTATCCAACATTGAGTGGGAAGGAAAAATGAACAAAGTTATTGAGAGTATAAAATAAAGAGTAGTTTCTCACTCTCACTCACTACAAACCTTGTCCCACATCGAATGAGAATGAAAACTGAACACAATTATTAGATATAAAATGAGGAATAGTTTCTCACTCTCACCCACTACAAGTTTTATCCCACATCGAGTTGGGATGAATAATAAATATAGTTATTAGGTTATAAAATGAGTGGTAGTTTCCAATTCATTTGTGAACACTACGTAATTTCACATATAAGTTTAATAATAAAAAATAAAAAAAATTTTAATAATATTTGGGCCTTAGCGAGGGGGGCTTGGCCCTTGTTAAGTTTATGGGCTAGCGAGGGGGCCTGCCCTCGTTAACTAGCGAGGGGGGCTCTGCCCTCGTTAAGTTTATGGGCTAGCGAGGGGCTCGCCCTCGTTAACTAGTTAGGGGTCCCTGGCCCTCGTTAATTTTTGGCTTGCCGAGGGCTTAGCCCTTGTTAATTAGCGACGGGCCGTTTGCCCTCGTTAACTAACGAGGGGCCCATTTCCTTCGCTAACGCCCTCGTTAAAACTTCCCCTCATCTCGGCCCTCGCTAACTAACGAGGGCTTTAATCCCCTCGCTAAATGCCCTCTTTAAAATGTGTTTTTTTTGTGGTGTTCTGTTATTACAATTGATACTCTTTGAAATGGATCAAGTTTCACCGTAAAATCTTGTTCATAGTTGACTTTGTCATATAAATATTATTATTACACACCAAAATAAATAATGTCAAACGACATCTTCTCCTAGTTAAAATTTTTTTAAAATAACGACAGTTTTAATAATTTTTTAAAAATAACGACATTTTCTCCATAGTTAAGGGCTTATGTGGCATTTTACAAATTTACGTTTTATTTACTCTATCATGAAATCATATTAAAATTTTAAAATATTAAGTATTTGATTAAAAATATTAATATTCTTATCGAGATTATCAAGAATAAAGGTAGTAGTATCATGATATTATTATTTAGGAGTATAAAACACAATTAAATTTTTTATTATTTAAAATTTTCAATTTAATATAAAAATTTAATATTATAATATTTAAAATTAAAGTATCAAATTTTATAAATATAAATTAAAGTATCAAGTATTTTACAAGGAGTGTCAAAATATTTAATTAAAAAGTTGTTCTCTTGTGAGATGAATGCATGCATGCACCCAGATTTTTTTACAGCACTTTTCAGTTAATTTCGTTGGCACATTTCAATAATCTAACACCTAACATTTTTCTGTTATTATAACTAGCATTTTTTTATTTATAGAAAGTGAGATTTTTTCAGTTATAACACACAATATTTTTTTATGGTGGATTAAAGTGCATTCATAAAGTGGGTGCATATGAGACTAAGCATTAATTAAAAGTATCAAGAATTTGATAACAACTCATGAAATTTAATAGTGATTCATATCATAAATCATATAAATCTATCTTATATATTTACTTCACTTTAGATATTAAAAGATGAGTCCCCACATACTACGCGAATTTTCATAAAAGTCAATTAATATCATAATATATTATTGTTGATGTTATGACGAGTGTTACTCAGAATGTGCCAACATTCTGGTCACAACATCAGAATTCGTCCTTCCACTTCCACTAACCCTTAACCCACGTTTTGTCTTGGTCAATGTCTTGTTTTCTTTCAGAATGAAGACTTACGGCAGTTACCGAAGTCATGCGTTTGAAAAGGCAAGCAAAGAGAAGTTATAAAGATCATGGGGAAGTTACATGGAAGTTACCTATTTTCAAGGGAGATGTGGAAGTTATCTTCAAGCATTAAGAGTCCAGATTTTATCTATATATACACGGCTGCTATGAAGATTAAAACTTGAAGTTGAGGGAAACACAATCTAGCACAGTCTATTGGCATAGATTATAGAAACTACAATAAATTCTATAATCTATGCTAGATTGTGTTCCTAAACGTTTTGATGCTAAGATATGTGCTATTGAAGAAGCTAAAGACACTGATGTTATTACTCAAAATGAGTTGGTGAGTATTTTGAAAACGTATGAAATGAATTTTTCTCAAAGAGATAATGAGAAATCTGAAAAGAATATTTATGTTTTCAAAGGAGAAACATCTTCTAGTATTGATAAACAACCGTTTGTTACTGAAATAGATTCTGATGAAGATGTTATTGATGATTGTGCCGACAATGCTGATAACATAGCTTTCTTAACTAAGCAGTTTAATGCTTTTTTGAAAAAGAGAGCAAATAGACTTAGAAATAATTTGCAAATTAAGAATCAAGATAGAGATCAGATTGGTAGTTCACGTCAATTGCTTGATAAAAATAGAAATGTTAATCAACCTAGGTAATTTGATAGAGGTAACAAGATCAAATATAATCCAGAATATAGGAAAAATGTTAAATTTGATGCATGTTCTGGTTTTGGTCATTATGCTAATGAATGTGCCAACACTCTTTTGAGAAAAATGGTAAATTTCAATGCTACCTTAAGTGATGAGTCTGATTGTGAAGATGATTGATAAAAATGAAGAATATATTTTTTTCTGCAAGGATTATATATGATGATACTCTTGATGATTTCTTTGGATGATTTCGATGTCGAGTCAAATGTGCCAAAATTTGAGGAAACATTGGAGGTTCCAGAATTTAATTGTTTCTCAAGTTCTTGTGTAGATGAAGCAGATACTTCTAACAATGTTTGCAAGGATTGTAAGTCCAGTTATCAAAAGCTTGAAAAGGAGTTAGAATTTGCAAGGGACATGATTGTAATATCCAGTTATCAAAAGCTTGAAAAGGAGTTAGAATCCACTCAGAAAGCCTTAAGGGACATGACTATTGAAGAGTCATATCAAAAGGATTTGGTGATAAAGCTTGAGGTCATACTAACAAGAAAAGATTTGGAGATATGCAACCTCAAAGAGCAGCTCAAAGGCACAACACTGAATTTCAAAAGATATTCAGAAAGTTCAGCCAAACTTGATGAGGCGCTGACAATTGGAAGTACAAGTAGACATGGTCTTGGTTATAATGGTAATATCACTCAGTTTTTAAACAATAATAAACCTGTTGTGTTTACAAAACCTTCTGTTGAACCTGAAAAGTTGAAAAATGATTATGAAAAGAAGGATGTTTGTCATTATTGTTTCACTGAGGGTCACAAACGACCAAACTGTTTTAGAATGAGGTAGGATAAAAAGTTTTCTAAAATGTCTTTGAAAATGTTGCCACATTCTGCTCAACATTCGAAACAAATAGTTCAAAAATCTTTTCAAAAACCTGTTCAAAAATCTACTTGGGTGAAAAAATCAAATACTGTATGTAATGTTGTCTATACATCTTTAAAAGCATGTGTTCCGGGACTATGATATTTTGATAGTGGGTGTTCTAGACACATGACCGGTGAGGAAAGCTATCTCACTGATTATAAGGCATATGATGGTGGAAATGTTACATATGGAGGAGGTTCAAAAGGTAAAATTATTGGTATAGGTACATTGAATGTTCCTGGTTTTCCAAACTTGACAAAAGTCTTACATGTTAAAGGTTTACTTGCAAATTTGATTAGTGACGGTGTGCGTACGTGTTTTGCGAAATGTTGGCACATTCGAAGAACAACACAGACAAAAATAAATGAACAGAAATTCACAGCGGAAGTCTTAAACACGTTGCAAGATGGATATCAAAATTTTCGTATAGACTATAAATAAGTCTATACTACCAAACGGCGTATTATCACTAGTAATTGTTAAGTGATACAATCGGTGAAAACATAAGCTACACCGTGAATGGATCTACGTATATAGTGACTAGATAATATTCAATCTAACCTATCACTAATACAAATAATGACCCAATGTTGAGTGAAATGTTGGAACATTCACCAACGGAAGTATCGAGTATGAAACGAACAATAAACTCTATAATCTATGCCAATAGACTATGCTAGATTGTGTTTCCCTCAACTTCGAGTTTTAATCTTCATAAGCAGCGTGTATTTATAGAATTCTGGACACTCTTAGTGCTTGAAGATAACTTCCACATCTCCCTTGAAAATAGGTAACTTCTATGTAACTTCCCCATGATCTTTATAACTTCTCTTGCTTGCCTCTTTCAACCGCATGACTTCGGTAAGCGCCGTAAGTCTTCAATCTGAAAAGAACAAGTCAATGAACAAGACAAAACGTGGGTTAAGGGTTAGTGAAAGTGGAAGGACGAATTTCGATGTTGTGACGAGAATGTTGGCACATTTTAAGTAACACTCGTCATAACATCAACAATCTCCCCCAATTCGGCCTTTTCTTTGGAACACACCCGATGTTGCAACAAAATGCGAGAATGTGTACACAATAGAGATAAGTAAATTAATATCAAGTAAATGACATCTTTTTACTTAGCCAAAACGAACATAAATAAAAACAATAAATACTTAACATCACAAGGACTTATACTATGAACAAAACATAGACTAAACAAAATCAGAGCTAACATAAAACAATATAAAATCAGAGCAATAAAACAAAGACAAAATACTAGACTTAACAAAACTTAAATCAGAGCTTAACCATAAAACACATTAATACAAAAATCAGAGCTCTAAGACAAAAAATACTTAACAAAAAAAACAACATAACAAAAATAAAATCAGAGCATAGTATCACGAACTTAACTAAATACCAAAATACTATTAAGTTCATCAAAATAGCTAACACGTAATATAAGTTCGAAAAGACATAAACATAAAAACAGAAAAATAAATTGAGTCTTTACAAAAATAGATAAAGCTTATAAATGAAGGTTTAGGAGAGGATTGGGCTGTAAAGAATAACAGCTGCATCTTCAAGAGTCTGCACGAACTCCCCCTATCTCCAAGCTTCTCTATCTTCGAAAGTTCCCCCTTGCTTAATGTCCCCAATCATCCAAATCATCATACAGCACAATGGGATCTTCATCATCCCAATCTACTGCATCTATCTTCTCAGCATCTACGTCCATGTTCGAGCTGCTGGGTCCATCATTGTTGTCTGGATTTGTGGGCACATTCTCCGGCACATTCTGGGTTTCTGTTTCAGTCTCAGTACCAGGAGCTGCACTTGTTCTAGCTCCAGATATATCAGCATCTGGTCCTCCTTCGGTTCCATCACCATTAGCATTTCCATCTTCAGCCTGTTCAGCAGTAACATCAGCAACATCCGCAGCTGGAGCATCAACTTGAGCAGCAACATCAGGTCCTACTCCCCCTGTGATAGTAGAAAGTAGTGCTTCCCAGACCCTCTTGTGCATTTCAAGGTTGCTCAACAGACATTTGGCATTAGCGACTGAATTTTCAGTCATAGCAATCTGATCTCGGATGAATTGTGGCTGTAATTGCGGAGTGTTGGTAGCGTGTGTGCTAATATTTCTCGGCACATCGGCTAGTTGATCAGTAGGAACTTCAGGTTCAGGTGCATTAGGATCTCTGTAGGGCAGATCAATCACACGTGGTCCAGTCCTCAGTACATGTGAGATCCCTAAACTCAGAGCAAACGAACTTATTATCTCTGAATTTTCCCTTTGAAACCCAAGAGCTGAAATCATCATAAAAATCAGACTAGGATACGGCAGCAGTCCTTTACTTGACACCCTTCCAGAATATGTCATCATATTGTCAAAAATTGTCTTCCCAAGATTAAATCTTTGCAAGTGGCCAATTTTGTACATAAGTACAGCTTGTTCAGAAGTAAGGGTAGTGGTGTTGGATGATGGCAGCCAATTGTACACAATTAGCTTGTGCAAGACACTATATAGACTTGTCAAAACCGAGGAATTCATTCTATACCTCCAAGCAGTAATCCTTCCCCCAGTGATAACACTAATCACTTCATCCAGGTTATCAATAGGAGGATCTTCATCATCCCTAGTTCTAAGAAAACTGTTAATCTTAGCAGGAGTAACCTCAATCACCTTTCCCCTAAATTTGACCTTTCCATAATTCTTGGAATCGACCCTAGAAATACTGCCCTTTAAGTTTGCATAAAATTCATATACCCATTCAATCAGATAAGGAGTGGCAAATTGAAGTGCAAACATCAAAGATCTTTCTTCCAGATAACCAACCAAATTCATAGAAACAAAGTCATCCATTTTAATTATCCTCTCTCCAACAATCAGTCTAGTTCTTAAAGTCCTAAACTTATCACTATCCACACCATTATAGCTATCATCAGAATCAGATGAAGTCATATTCAGAGAGGAATCGGTATGTACCTCATCAGATTTAGCCTTACTTGCTTCAGATGAAGAAGACTCAGAGTCAGAGGACGATGTGTCCATTGGTGTGCCAACATCCTCTGGCACATCCTGCGGATCATTTCGCTTTTTGCTCCTCTTTTCCAAGCGAGCAGCCATTTCAGCCAATGTTTGATTCATTTCTGAATCCTCAGTACTCCCCCTCGGGCTGAGCACCGGAACAGAGGCTTGACCGCTCGTTTCCTTCTCTGGACTAGCTTCCCTCATTTCTTCTTCAGAAGATTCAGAATCAAGTACTTGAATCGGCTTTGAAGCAACACCATCATCATGCTTCTGCTTTTTCCCTTTTTCAGAGTAATCCACCCTTTTGCCCATGGTTCGATAAGAACGCCTTTTCTGACCGTATCCCCTGGAGCTTGTTGCCTTTTGTCGAACGGTTTCAAAGCGAGCAGTGAGTTCACCAGTATCAGTCGAGTCAGTCGACGGGTCTTCTCTTTGGAGCATCTTGCGGTGATTGTGGCGGTGTAAACACTAAGTGTTTGTACTTGCTGGAAATCAACCTCCACGTCGCCTACCTTGACAACGGGGTAAATAAATGCCTTAGTGAGGGTTTTGAACGCATAGACATCTGATCAGAGGTGGCTCCTTCCAGTTAGCTCAACCGTCATTGGGTAAGTCTCGAGAACGGGGCTTCGCTAGCTTCCGCCGCTAACCGGATTTTGTGGCGTTCCGCCCAAAATTGGAATTTCGATGGTTGTTCGACGGGAATCTCGGCATGTGTTGGCGATATTGGCACATCCAACGATCCAACCCTAATTGATGTGGGTGATGTTGGGACTGGTGCGCCAACACATTATCGGAGACATTTTCTCGAGGCCATTGTTGCAAGAAGTCGAAGGTTTCGAGAAGAAGATGAAGTTCTTTGGAGAGTTTGAGTGTTGTGAAGGTGAAGAGCCCTTTCCATCAGCCATGATAATTAATACTCATAAAACACTATTCAAATTATATTAATTAAATAATCAATTTGAATATTAATAGGCTGAATAATACTAAGTAATATAATCAATAATACCTTTGAACTTTTGTGCTTAAAATTCGAAACTTAGATATAATGTATAGAGCACACTGAGTATTACGGTCCTTAAATAGGGAATAGAAAGATTGCAGAAGTTGTGAACACATCGAAGTTAAAAGATAAGATTTAATCACATCCCTAAAAATTAGGGCATTATCAAATGTTGGAAGTTTATTTTAATGACATGCTAAAAACCGCCTGAAAATAACTGCATAATTAATTAAATTAGACTATATAATATTGCTGGGAACAATTTAAAATAAATAGATCTTCATAAAATAATATTCGGAAATTTTCAAACTCATAGAGGTAAATATACATATGAGAACCAGAATGTTATTCACTGAATGTCGGCACACACACTTCTCAACACAGTTTTTACATGAAATAAATTCATTTGTACCATCTAGAACGGTGGCCTAATTGGAGCTGTCATAGGATAATCCATTGCAATAAATCACACCAAACACAGGATCTAAACTCAGGATAGCGAGTTTTATGGCTCTGGTGCCAATTGACGGTGTGCGTACGTGTTTTGCGAAATGTTGTCACGAATGTTGGCACATTCGAAGAACAACACAGACAAAAATAAATGAACAGAAATACACAGCGGAAGTCTTAAACACGTTGCAAGATGGATATCAAAATTTTCGTATAGACTATAAATAAGTCTATACTGCCAAACAACGTATTATCACTAGTAATTGTTAAGTGATACAATCGGTGAAAATATAAGCTACACCGTGAATGGATCTACGTATATAGTGACTAGATAATATTCAATCTAACCTATCACTAATACAAATAATGACCCAATGTTGAGTGAAATGTTGGAACATTCACCAACGGAAGTATCGAGTATGAAACGAACAATAAACTCTATAATCTATGCCAATAGACTATGCTAGATTGTGTTTCCCTCAACTTCGAGTTTTAATCTTCATAAGCAGCGTGTATTTATAGAATTCTGGACACTCTTAGTGTTTGAAGATAACTTCCACATCTCCCTTGAAAATAGGTAACTTCTATGTAACTTCCCCATGATCTTTATAACTTCTCTTGCTTGCCTCTTTCAACCGCATGACTTCGGTAACTGCCGTAAGTCTTCAATCCTGAAAGAACAATTCAATGAACAAGACAAAACGTGGGTTAAGGGTTAGTGAAAGTGGAAGGATGAATTCTGATGTTGTGACCAGAATGTTGGCACATTCTGAGTAACACTCGTCATAACATCAACAATTAGTATTAGTCAATTATGTGATGATGACTTGCATGTAAAGTTTGATAAAAGTTCATGCTATGTGTTAAACAATGATGATAATTGTCTCATGGTTGGTAATAGATCTGTGGATAATTGTTATCTAATTGATTCGAATCAAGCATGCTTTAATGTTCAAACTGATGAGAGTACACTTTGGCATCAAAAACTTGGACATGCTCATTATAGAAATATTGTCAAATTATTGAAATTTGATGCTGTTAAAGGTCTACCTAAGTTACAAATTCGTAGGTCAAATGTGTGTGGATCCTGCCAAAGTGGTAAACAAGTCAAAATGTCACATGAAATGTTGACACATTGTACTACGAAACATTTCTTTGAACTTTTGCATATGGATTTAATGGGACCAATGGAGACTGAAAGCATTGGTGGTAAGAGATATTCTTTTGTCATAGTAGATGATTATTCAAGGTTTACATGGATTGAATTTCTTAAGGAAAAATCGGATGCTTTTGAAGTTTTCAAAATTCTTTACAAACGTTTTAAAAATGTTTATGACACTAAGGTAAAAAGAATAAGGTCTGATCATGGTAGGGAGTTTGAGAATAGCTTATTCACTAATTTTTGTGAAGACAAAGGTATAATTCAAGAGTTTTCTTCTCCTAAAACACCTCAACAAAATGGTGTAGCCGAAAGGAAAAATAGAACTCTACAAGAGATGGCTAGAGTAATGCTTTTATCCAAGAAACTTTCAAAAAGGTTTTGGGCTGAAGCTTTGAATACTGCTTGTCATATATCCAATAGAGTTTATTTAAGACCTAATTCTACTAAAACACCTTATGAGTTTTTGAATAACAAAAAGCCTAATCTGAAATACTTTGTTGGTCCCAGAGAGTTGAGTTGATTAAAACCTTGAGTAAGCTTCCTAGAACAAAATCTAGAAAGGGGGGGTTTGAATAGATTTTGTAGATTTTTTAAATCTTCCAAAACCAATTCAAAATATCAGATTAAGCACAGCGGATTAAGAATAAATTCTCAACTTCTTATAAGATCAAAAGCAAGGTTGAAATACTGATTTTAGTTATGATTCTGAATTTAACTCTTGATGAAACACAGTTGTAAAATAAACAGAAAATTAAAGAAAGCAAGAAATAACACCAGGATTTATAGTGGTTCGGATTTTAAAATCCTACATCCACTCTCCTCCTTCAACTTGAAGAAGGGACTCTGCTTACTGCTTACTTTCTCACTTCCAGCTTACAACTTTCAACTTGTACAACTCTTCAAATCTTCAATCTCCTAGACTCTTCTTCTAGAAATCTAACTGTTACAGTGTATATTGAATTTTGAAGATTACAGAAAAAGTGCTCTAAAAACACTTAGAACTTTTTGAAACTCTCTAGATATTCTTGTGAAAAGATTGTGAAATCTGAGTAGTGACTTGTGTAAATCAAATATGCATAAGTGTTCTCTCTATCATCTGAAAAATGAAAAACCTAGACCTATATAAAGTCGAAAAACCAGTTAGTTTGTTAGTTAGTTCTAACAAACTTGAAACTGCTTAACAAACTTAACTGCTCTAGACCTCAGCTGATTCTTCATACTCATCTGCGGTGACTTGGTGAAAACTTGCCTTTCTTATTCTACTCGGCTTATCTTGACCTCGTCCTGAGCTCTTCATAATTGTCTCCTGCAGATGACTAGACTTGAGCTTGTCTCCAGATGACTAGCATGTTATCAAACCTCAGCTGACTAGCTTAAGGAAGACCCCGTCTTGATCAGCTTACATCCTCAGCTATTTTTCAGTTTGGCTGATTAGTCTGATCTGCTCTTTAACTCATCAAAACCTCTTGATCCAACAATTTCCCCCTTTTTGATGAAGTTAAAACCTATAAGAAGGAAACATACTCACAGCTGAAGTTAGTAATAGATCTAGTTAAATCAATCAGATAGATATAGTACAATTTCACACTTCAACAGATTCAATCACAATAAGAAATTTAGGTCTTTTAGACTTTTTAGAAGTAAAAAAAATTTTAACAAAAGATTTTAACTCCGAGATATAAGAATTTCTCAGATGTTTTATACTTAGAAAAATTAAGAAAATTTTAATTCTGAGATATAAAAAATTTCTCAGAAAAAAAATTTAAGAAAACTAATACACAAAGTTCACATAAGACTGAATACATTCATTCACAGACATTTACAGATTACAAAATAAGAGAACTGATAGAAAATAAAAGATAAGGAAAGAAAAATCCTGTTCTATCGATTCCCCATCGATCGCCACGGAATGTTTAGCCAGCTGAAAATCCTCGCTCTAAGCTGTTTCAGATCATCCTCATCTGTGAGCTCGGATTCCCTTTCTGCCTTGGCCACAACTGTTCTGACCCATTCCAGATCAGGAGAACCATCTTCTTTAAGCTTGGGGGTGACTGCTTTCGAGGGTCGGGTGCGATCGGATCTTGATTGAACACATTATGTGCCTCATCGAGCAGCTTCCCATAAAGATCTGCATCCTCCTTCTCCATCCATTCATGCCAGCAGATGTCTTCATTAGCTGCTCCAGATGGCGATGCCTTGAGAATGTACCAGTAATACATCCACTTAGCATCCAGGGCTTGCTTTTTATATTCATTAGTGAACTTCCCGAGACCATCTTAGGAGGAGCCGTGGTGCGGTGGACGGGGCGGAAATCAGCCTTCATTTCTTTGCTTTGGACACCCACTTCCGTGTATCCTGTCCCACTTCATTTCAGCTTTCCCCATCTTCTTGACCTCTTCTTTTCTCTCTTTTCAAACATCTCCTTCTCAAGACTCGATTCTTCTAATCGCTCGGTGATAAGTTGGAGAAGTCTGGTTCCTTTCTTTTGCGCTCGGCTGATCGGGGCTGATCATCCGCTCGGGTGATGGAGTCTTCTCGATCGTCGCCGCTCACTCGCTTTTCCTTTACCTTTGCCCTTGGGCTCTGGGTTTTTCAGATTCTTTCATGCTAGCCAGCCAGCTTCTCGATCTTCTCCTCTTCTTCCTTCTTCCTTTTCTCCTCATCCTCTCGGATGGCTTCTTCAATCTGCGTCACCCTCGGTTGCAAGGCGCCCAACTCATCTCGATTTGATTTTGATCTCCACCTTGGCTGCCTCCAACTCAGCTGTGTGTCCGCCTTTGTATCAAGTCTATCTGTTATTGACATGACACCAGTGTGAGGGTTTCCATTCTCGCTCTCTCGCACCTTCCCCCTTTTTAACTTCATCCTTGATGGATCAAGCTCATCCTCAATTCTTTGCACAACGCCGTCTCAAGTCATTCTCGATCGAAGTGAGGGTTGAGACCACGACTTCGTTGTCACCGCAGTCTTCTCTTTCGGTGCCTTGACCTCGTCTTCAAGCGCACTCGATGCAGAACAACAGGCAGTCTTTGAGATTGGCTGATAAATTTCTGGTCATGTTGACCTCAAGAATCTGCATGTTGGCGAGCATAGTATCTGTGTGATCGCTCGAATCACCTTTCTGGTTTTCTTCTCCATCATCCTCTGGACTTGGCTGATAATTTTTCTTTGTGGAGTTGCTCAAAAGCCGAGGAGATGGCAAGAATCGGTCTGTCCTCTTCCTCTCGAATCGGATGAGGAAGAGGTGGTAGGAGAAGTTGGATCGGGGGAGCTCATGGGAATATCCCCAAAAATGTTTGAGGTATCCACATGAGGTTGGTGGGATAGAAGAAGTGGGAGTGTCGATGGTGGGGGTGGGATTTCTGGTGGGGGAGATGATGGTGGGGGTGGAATTTGAAGTGATGTGGTAGGGGAGGAGATTGTAGTGATTGGAGTAAGATGAGTTGGGGTTGGGGGGAGATATGGAGATGGGGGTTGGAGAAAATACTGGTCCAGATAAAAAGGACAGCATATGAGATGGGGATGGTGGAGGAGATGAGGTTTGGATTTGAGGGAGAGGAGATGAGGTTTGGATTTGAGGGAGAGGAGATGAGGTTTGGATTTGAGGGAGAGGAGATGAGGATTGGATTTGAGGGAGAGGAGATGAGGATGGACTTTGGACAGTTTCGGGAGTAGGCTGTTTTAGAGGCTCTGAGGTGCCAGCCTGGGACACCTCTTCATTGCCAGTTTGGGTTGGAGATGGAGAGGGGGAGAAATGTACCTGACCTCGGCTGGGGGAGGGGGTCCCTTCAGAACTTATGAGCTGGACCTCCTCCAGCTGCACCACTTGAGCTGCAATTTGCAGCGTGGATACCTCCTCCGGAAGGAGAGTGGGCTGATCAGCAGACGATCCTCCCAACTCAGAGGTTTTCACCAACCTTCGTCTCCTTAGTGCCTTCTCCTTGACTTCATTGGTCTGTTCAGCCTCGGCTGAGCTCACAGACGGCAGCTCCACCTCCACATCCTCTTCCTCCTCCTCCTCAGCTTCCTCTTCAGCTGGAGCTTGAGCTCTACCCTCAGCTCCACCTTCATCAGAATCAGCTGGAGCCCCGAGTGGCTCATCCTTGGTCAAAATCCCTTTTTGTTTAGTGTAAGCTCGGACCCCATCTGACCAGTTTATTTGAGCTGACAGCAAGTCCTCCATAATCACAGTCACTTTGTTAAAGAGACTAGTGATTGACTTCGCCTGCCACTTTCCATTAACCACCTCCAGACGTTTTCTCTCCGTCTCCAGCCTCTCCAGAAACAAACCAGCCCAGTTGGCCTGAACCCCATCAAGAATCGTTCTCATGACGCAGAGTCTGGGTCTGGTCAGCCCATCGTGGGAGCTCTGCTCACCCAATATCACCTTTGTGACAATGGTCATCAGAAGGCGATATCGGCGTCGGAGCATCCTCTTCTTCAGCTCCGATCGATTTTCCTTCATGGAGTTCCGGGCAATCATCTCAAACGATTCTACCCATTCATCAGATTTGTAGGTGAGGGGGTTCACACCTTCATTGCTAGTATCAAATATCCTAGCCACCTCCGCCGGAGAAACAGTAAGTTCTTCTCCATATACCCTAGTCCTAAACACTCCCTGTTCATATGTCCCATTGACATAGAACTCCAATCCTCTCATATCCAATGTCTTATTGGAGGGGGATTTCTTGGAGCAAAACGTCCTCAATCCAGCCCTCTCCAATAAAGACAGGATTTCCCTGGATTCGGCATCGGTGGTGGTGTCGAAGTCGACATACATTTCCGACTTCACCTTCTTTGCATATGTTTCATTTTGTACATCCACCATTGTTGAAGTTATGCCTCTAACAGAAATGCTCATATACGATTTTTTAGAGAGAATAAAATTTGCAGAGAATTTTTTTTGATAAGAAGTGAAAGTGAAAAGGATGAATTTGGAGAAGAAGATGTATTTATAGGGGAATAGATTGGAAAGAGAAACCGCCATTTTTGAAATCTTGAATTAATCTTAGCCATTTATTCAAAAAGTTTTTACTGAGTATTAATCAACGGTTAAAAACTAAGATAAGCGATTAGGATTCAGCGCGTGAATTATAATCGCCTTTGGAATGCGTAAATAGTTACTTTATAGACTGTTGATTTGACAGATGTAGGTTACTTTATGCAGAGAAGTAAGTATACCTGACGTCAGCCTAGGGCTACCTTACTTCGCCTAAGGGTTTGTAAATCAGATGAGTTTGAAAAACAGACAAGTTTTAAAAACAGATCAGTGTAAAAACAGATGGGTTTTAGGAAATCATCTGATAAAGTAACCTGTCTAATTCTGAAAACCAACAGTTTAGATGTAACTATTTAGCAATTTTTAAACCAGGTTTAAACAAAACATATTTAGAATTACTTTTCTATAACAAAATTTTTAAGAAACAAATCAGACTCAGGTTAAGAATAAAGAAGTTTGAATAAAAGAATGAATCAGTGTTATCTGTGACCTGTTCCTGCAAAAACATAAACTCAAAGGAAACCATCAGAAGCTTAAGGTAAATCAGATAGGATGTAAATAGTCATCTGTTTTCTTCAGGAGTTCAGCTGACTATTATGTCCTTGTCTGATTTACTCAATGTTAGATAAGTAATTATCAATTCAGATAAGGTCAATATGACTAATCCTTGATTCTTGATTCCTAAAAGGAGATCAATGATATCAGCTACCTGATTGCCCTTTGACACATATCTAGTCTGATAATTCTTTCTAGACATTAATTTAAAGAAAAGAAAAAGAATAAGGAAACAAATGCACACAATTAGAAATCAGCTAATGATGCATCAAGTAATCCTAATTCTAAACACATTTCTTTGAACTTAGTCTCAGCTAATGGTTTTGTAAGAATGTCAGCTTTTTGTGATTCAGTGGCAATTTTCTCAATTCTAATGTCATTCTTTTCAACATGATCCCTAATGAAATGATGCCTAATATCTATATGCTTGCATCTAGAATGTAAAACAGGGTTGTAAGTCATTGCTATTGCACTATTACTATCACAGTAAATAGGAACAACTGATGTTTGAATATTGTAGTCTCTAAGTTGTTGACTAATCCAGAGGAGTTGAGAGCAACAACTTCCAGTTTGCCATATATTGGCTTGAGTTGTGGAGGTGGCAACAGATGTCTGTTTCTTAGATAACCAAGAAATTAATTTGTTGCCTAAGAATTGACAAGTTCGTAAGTGGATTTTCTATCAATCTTACATCCTCCAAAGTCTGAATCTGAATAACTTTGTTAGCTCAAAGTTGTCATCACCGGGTACCATAACCCTACTTGCAAGGTTCCTTTGAGATATCTAAGAATTTTCTTAGCAGTCTCCAGATGAGTTTTCTTGGGATTAGACTGGAATCTTGCACATACCCCAACCGCAAAGGCTATGTCCGGCCTACTTGCAAAGTGAGATAGAGAAGAGATCCAATCACCCACGATACTCCGTTGCATCGGTGGGTATCCCCGCTCATCCGAATCCATTGAGAAGTTAGTTGCCATAGGTATTTTTACTTCTTTGCTAGTAATCATTCCAAATTTCTCAATCAGATCCTTAGCATACTTAGACTGATGTATAAATATACCCTTACTCATCTGTTTAATTTGTAAGCCTAGAAAGTATGTCAATTCTCCCATCATTGACATTTCAAACCTGTTCTTCATGAGAATGCTAAACTCTTCACATAATTTCAGATTAGGTGAACCAAAAATTATGTCATCTACATAAATTTGAACTAGTAAGATGTTGCCATCTACTTCCTTTCTAAACAAAGTTCTATCAATCTTACCTTTGGAAAAACCATTTGATGTTAAGAAATCAGATAGAGTATCATACCAAGCTCTGGGAGCTTGTTTCAGTCCATATAGAGCTTTGTTGAGTTTATAAACCTTGTTATTGATCTTAAACCCAGGAGGCTGCTCTACATAGACCTCTTCAAGTAACACACCATTAAGAAAAGCAGACTTAACATCCATTTGAAAAACTTTGAAAGACTTATATGCAAAGAAATGCCAAGAACAATCTTATTGCCTCTAATCGCAACTGGAGCATAGGTTTCATCATAGTCTATTCCCTCAGACTGTGAATAACCTTGTGCAACCAGTCTTGCCTTATTTCGAACAATAATATTGTTCTCATCTGTTTTATTTTTAAACACCCATTTGGTGCCTATAATCTTTCTGTGTAAGGGTCTTTCCACTAGATCCCATACATTTTGTCTTTCAAATCGATGCAGTTCTTCCCGCATGGGTTTGTTATCCGATTTGGGTCGATAATGCTTCCTCAATAGACTTGGGTTCAAGAAGCGACACATAACAACCGAAAAGACTTTCGCAGTCTAACATCATTCGTGTCGCACACTACTAGATGGATCTCCTATAATCGATCAGATGGATGATAGCTTCTCATCCTTTTGCCTATATGAGGAGAAGTATCCTCATCTTGAGTCTCGATTGGCAACTCATCCGACTCAACCTCGGTGACGTTCCCCCTTCATCGGTGACTCGTGGCCGATCGGTGATGTCAAAGGTGTCGATTCGAAGGAGTCTCGATCAGAAGTTGTCTTCGATTATCGGATGGGGATTCTTCTTCATCGATTCGAGTCAAGAGTAGGTAGATAAATAGTTCTATGTTTAGTCTTGGATAATTCAATTTTATCTAGATTTTCAGAAATTTGATTCACTTTTTCTGAGAAGGAATACAACTCATCAAAAACAACATGAGGAGTTTCCTCCACACAAAGGGTTGTCTTGTTAAAAACTCTAAATGCCTTTGAAGTATTAGAATATCCTAAGAATATTCCATCACCGCTTTAGCATCAAAAGTTCTTAACTTAGATTTCCCATTGTTATGAATGAAACACTTACAACCAAAAGCTTTGAAGTATGAGATCCTTGGAATCTTACCCTTCCAAATCTCATAAGGAGTCTTACCCTTATCTTTGACAACTAAGCACCCGTTTCGAGTATAGCAAGTGTGTTGATAGCTTCACCCGAGAACCTATGAGGGGTATTATACTCAGCCAACATGCTTCCGGGCTGCTTCCTTCAAAGTTCTATTCCTTCTTTCAACCACTCCATTTTGTTGAGGAGTTCTTGCTGAAGATGTCTCATGAATAATTCCAAACTCATTGAAGAAATTAGATAAACAAGAATTCAAAAATTCTGCACCCTTATCACTCCTTATTTTAATAATATTAACTCCCTTCTCATTCTCGAATTTGTATCGAACAGATCGGGAATCTTGTTCATAGTCTCATTTTTCTTGAAAAGAAATATAACCCAAGTGTATCTAGAGAAGTCATCTACTACAACAAGAGTATATTTCCTTCCTTTGAAGCCGAGAGGTGTAACAGGTCCAAACAAATCCGGATGAAGGAGTTGCAACACTCTTTCGGATGAGGAGGAGTTAATACTCTTAAATGAGTGTCTAGGCTGTTTACCTTTTTGACAAGCATCACATTTAAGATCAGTTGATAAAAGTTTTTCAGGTAATCCCTTAACAAGGTTCTTCTTCTTGACTTACTAAGGGTCTTGAAATTGAGATGACTAAGCCTTTTATGCCATAGCCGGTGACATTTTCTCCACCCTTAGCCATCGACAAGTATCTTGGGAACAACTATTAAAGTTGGCCACATAGACATTACCCCTGTCTCAAGCCGAGTTAATAGTACCTTATCCGAGGAATTATCCAAAATATCACATTTATCTCTTGAAAACTTTTCTGAGAAAAACCTTTATCACAAAGCCGAGAACAGATAATGATTATGTTTCAAACCTTCAACAAAATATACCTCGAGATACCTGAATATCCTTGATAATCAAAGTACCTACACCTTTAGTCCGACCACAATTATTATCACCAAATACAACTCTTGGACCATCAATACTTTGAAAATTTGATAATGACTTCTTGTTATGGGTCATATGTTGTGAACGACCACTTTGTCAATGTACCATATTGAAGCTAAGATCTCTTCCTTAAGTGATGATCCCTGTGAATCCTGTAAAACAGATTAGTTTTGAGGTACCCTAGTGATCTTGGGTCCTTTTGGGTCAAGAATCACTTTAGGAATCCAAACAAACATCTCATCTGCAGACAACAAATCAGACTCAGATTTTCTACCAAATCTGTCTACAATAATATCATTTTTAAATGACAACTTGTTGTATTCAGATTGGATAATTTTCCTAAACTTAGGAAATGTAGGATAACATTTGCTCCTCCCATCAAAAGAATTAGAATAAGAAAATCTTCTTATTTTGGTTCTTGGATTCCTTCTAGTCTGATAGGGATTCTTCATTTGAATTCTTGGTTTCAGATCGAAGCTGTAGTCCTTATCGACTAGTTGGTTTCCATGGACCAATTTTAATATCCTTTGATTGAACAGATGCTTTCACAAATTTCCTAGGTTTTTGAACATCGATTTATTGTTCCTATCATAACCAAGTCTGTCTTATCATGAGATTTCGGGAAGTATTAAAAATATGATCTATTACCGATTGTGAATTATTGAGTGACTAATTTTGAAGACAAGCTTCTCATTGTCTTTCTTAATTAATTCATTTTCAAAGACAGACTACTTCAAATTTATCTTTTAAAGTTTTCAATTCATTTTCTAACCTTTCGGGTAAGTTTGGTGATGTACTAGCTTGATCGATGAAAACATTCCCCCTTGAATGTTTCCTCGGTCTCGAGCTGTTCATCACCTTCTTGCCTTTATTTAGAATTTGAATCGATCCTTTAAACTTAAATTCTCTCTCTCCAGCTGTTTATAAGCAGCTAAAGATGTTTTTAAATCTCTCAATAATTCATGTATAACAGTTTTGGTCATGATCGGATGCATACCGACAAGAATCATTATCTCGAAGATGAATAGTAGATTACCTCATTAGCCATGAGACAGATTTCATCATCGATCCAAAATCGATGAGGATGATGAAGATGATGATGATTTCTTTGGCTCTTTTTCTTCAGCCAACAAAGCTCTTTGATCTCGCAAATCTCTCTGTCTCTTTTCTTTCTCTTCTCTTCCCTTTCTTTAGGAGTCGATTGAGGACAAGTCATAGCTGAAATGTCCTGGCTTGTTGCAAGTATAGCAAATATCACTCCTATCTCGATCGGGGACGGAAGTATTTCTTCCGACAGTGATCTGTATCTTCTTGTTTGGCTCTTGTTTTTGTCATCATCGAAGATTTGTCTACCTTCCTATCTCGATCTGGATCTTTATCTATCTCTACCCGCAAATCTCAATTTATTTCTCTTATACTTCATTCTCAATTTATCATACCTTTTTGTAAGTAAAGCCATCTCGCTCTTTCAAGGATAGATCAGCTCCTACAGCCTCTCGTTGACATCTTGTCTTCTTTACTAACAAAGGCAACAGATTTGGATGAGGTGCTTGACTCCATCTCATCTTCCTCATCTTCTATCCGAATATCATACTCTAAAGCTTTAAGATGAGAAAATAAAGTATGGTGAGTAATAGAGGATAAATCTTGAGTTGCTTTAAGGATATTGGATTTTTCCTCCATCTCTTGGTTAATGATCTCAAAATCTTGTTGTTAATCTCCTTTTCTGAATAATTCTTTCCAAGATCAGCTGCTTTGTTAAGAAGATTGGTCAACCTCATATCAAACTGATCCACAGACTCATTTTCTTTCATCTTGAATGTTTCAAATGTATGCAATCTGATCGTAGCTTGTTCTCCTTCACTTGGTCGAACCTTCACAAACATTAGCTAAGGTTTGCCACATTTCTTTGGCTGTTTTACATCTCTTAACCTTCTCTATCCAATCTTTACTCAGAGTCTCTATGATTTTTGTTCTAGCTACTTGGTCAAGATTGTGGACCTTCCTTTCATCATTAGTCAATTCAGAACTCTTCTTCTCTTGCCTAGTTCTTGATTAATTTGCCCTCTGCTCCGTCTTTGGTGCCTCCATGGAAAAACTTTATAGGACCTTCCTCAAGAACCTCTTCCATTCTATCATGAATGGCCTTTAGATGATTTTCCATCCTAAATTTCCAATAATCATACTCTTCAATTGAAAATTCAGGCAGATTCCTGGACTTATTACTTTTACCTGATGACATGATGAAACAAAGACAAAATACTCCACAAAAGCTTATTAGTAGCACTGTTAGAAATGAAAGAAAATGAAGAAAATCAAGATTATTTCAGAATCTTGTTCAAGACCTAAAATCAATATCAGAACAGCTTAACACTGCTCTGATACCACTTGTTGGTCCCAGAGAGTTGAGTTGATTAAAACCTTGAGTAAGCTTCCTAGAACAAAATCTAGAAAGGGGGGGTTTGAATAGATTTTGTAGATTTTTTAAATCTTCCAAAACCAATTCAAAATATCAGATTAAGCACAGCGGATTAAGAATAAATTCTCAACTTCTTATAAGATCAAAAGCAAGGTTGAAATACTGATTTTAGTTATGATTCTGAATTTAACTCTTGATGAAACACAGTTGTAAAATAAACAGAAAATTAAAGAAAGCAAGAAATAACACCAGGATTTATAGTGGTTCGGATTTTAAAATCCTACATCCACTCTCCTCCTTCAACTTGAAGAAGGGACTCTGCTTACTGCTTACTTTCTCACTTCCAGCTTACAACTTTCAACTTGTACAACTCTTCAAATCTTCAATCTCCTAGACTCTTCTTCTAGAAATCTAACTGTTACAGTGTATATTGAATTTTGAAGATTACAGAAAAAGTGCTCTAAAAACACTTAGAACTTTTTGAAACTCTCTAGATATTCTTGTGAAAAGATTGTGAAATCTGAGTAGTGACTTGTGTAAATCAAATATGCATAAGTGTTCTCTCTATCATCTGAAAAATGAAAAACCTAGACCTATATATAAGTCTGAAAAACCAGTTAGTTTGTTAGTTAGTTCTAACAAACTTGAAACTGCTTAACAAACTTAACTGCTCTAGACCTCAGCTGATTCTTCATACTCATCTGCAGCTGACTTGGTGAAAACTTGCCTTTCTTATTCTACTCGGCTTATCTTGACCTCGTCTGAGCTCTTCATAATTGTCTCCTGCAGATGACTAGACTTGAGCTTGTCTCCAGATGACTAGCATGTTATCAAACCTCAGCTGACTAGCTTAATGCATGACCCCGTCTGATCAGCTTACATCCTCAGCTGTTTTTCAGTTTGGCTGATTAGTCTGATCTGCTCTTTAACTCATCAAAACCTCTTGATCCAACATACTTTCATGTCTTTGGTTGTGTTTGCTACATTCTGAATGATAGAGACCAGCTACACAAATTTGATTCATAAAGTGACAAGAGTTTCTTTCTTGGTTATGCTAGAAACAGTAGAGCTTTTAGGATTTTATAATGTTAGGACTGATACTGTTCCAGAATCTATGAATGTTGTTTTTGATGATAATTCAAGTCTTGCAGATAATGCCATTGAAGAAGATGTAACTGATCTTATTGAGCAGATGCAAAGTTCTAATATTTCTGAATCGATTGAGAATGTTGCTACGAATGTGCCCACATCTGAAGCAACATCACCTCAACATCCAGAAATTAATAGAACTATGCCTTATCCTGCTACAGTACCATCTTCCAGGATTCTCAAAAATCATCCACAACAACAGATCATAGGTAAACCACAATCAGGTGTACAAACAAGGATAAAATTGAGTTTTGATGCAAGACATGTGGTAAGATCTATTTGTATGACATCTATGTGCAACAAGGTGAACTTTGAATGTTTTCATTCTTTCAATGAACCTAAAAATATTGATGAAGCAATGAAAGATGAAAATTGGATTAATGCAATGCATGAGGAGTTAAATCAATTTGAAAGGAATAATGTTTGGATACTTGTGCCTAGGCCTGATAATGTGAATGTAATCGGTACAAAGTGGATCTTCAAAAACAAAACTGATGAATCTGGTAATGTTGTAAGAAACAAAGCTAGATTAGTAGCTCAAGGCTATACACAAGTAGAAGGAATTGATTTTGATGAGACTTTTGCGCCTGTTGCTAGAATTGAATCCATAAGACTGTTACTTGCTATTGCATGTTACATTGATATAAAACTTCATCAAATGGATGTTAAGGCCGCATTTCTAAATGGAATTCTTATGGAAGAAGCATATGTAGAACAACCTAAGGGGTTTGAGAATCATGAATTTCTTGATCATGTTTATAAGCTTAAGAAAGCTTTGTATGGTTTGAAGCAAGCACCTAGGACATGGTAGATTAACTGATTTTCTTGTTGAATTTGGTTTTTATAGAGGTGAAGCTGATAGGACCTTGTTTATAAAACATTCTGGATATGATATTATGATTGCTCAAATATATGTTGATGACATTGTGTTTGGTTCTACATGTGAGAAAATGCATGAATTATTTGTACATGAAATGACCACCACCTTTGAAATGTCGATGGTTGGAGACTTGAATTATTTTTTAGGTCTTCAAATTAAACAATGCAAGGATGATATTTTCTTTTGTCAAAGTAAATATGCCAAAAATCTTGTGAAAAGGTTTGGTTTAGACAATGCTAAACACATGAAGATACCTATGGGATCGACACAAAAATTATGTAAAGACAGTGTTGGCACAAATGTTGACCCAACATTGTATAGGTCGATGATTGGTAGTCTTTTGTATCTGACTTCTAGTAGGCCAGACATCATGTTTAGTGTTTGCTTATGTGCTCGTTATCAAGCTGATCCTAAAGAATCTCACATGAATTCGGTTAAGAGGATAATTAGATATGTGGCAGGCACATGCGATTATGGAATATGGTATAGCAAGGACACTAATTGTTCTTTGATTGACTATAGTGATGCAGATTGGGCAGGTGACAGTGATGATAGAAAGAGTACAAGTGGTGGATGTTTCTACATGGGTAACAATCTTGTTTCTTGGCATAGCCGAAAACAAAATTGTGTTTCCCTATCTACGGCTGAATCCGAATACATAGCCACGGGAAATTGTTGTACTCAACTTCTTTGGCTTAAGAAGATGTTCGATGATTACGGTTTGGAGAGCAATACTCTTACTGTTTATTGTGATAATACAAGTGCAATTAATATATCTAAGAACCCTGTGCAACATTCGTTAACTAAGCATATAAGTATTAGACACCACTTTATTAGGGACCTTGTAGAAAAAGAAGTTGTAAAGTTGGAATACATTTCTACTGAAAAGCAAATTGCAGACATTTTTACTAAAGCCCTTGATAATGAGAGGTTTTCTTCTCTTAGAAAATCTCTAGGTTTATGTACTAATTAGACCTATATTTGCTGTGTGTTGTGACAAATGTGCCAACATTTGTAGCAACACTAGAACAATTTATTTAAATTTTTCTAAGTATTGTAATATTTAGTGTTTTTGAACTCTCTTGTGTAAATAGTATTAGAACCTGTGATAAATATAAATTGTCCTAGACACACTTCTCTCAAATGCAATTAAATAAACTCACAATTAGATGCTATGTCACTTAGTAACTATGGGGCACGGAGTTGACTACTACGATGTTCTCTTTTCAAAAGGTGACTTGAATACATCAATATATTCACAATCCATTGAGTAATTATGGGACACAGAGCTGACAACTATGATGATCTCTTCTGGAAAAGTGGATCAATGTGAATAAGTGGGAAAAACAAAATATAGTGCAACAGAAATGAATTTATTTCATGTAAAATCTGTGTTGAGAAGTGTGTGTGCCGACATTCAGTGAATAACATTCTGGTTCTCATATGTATATTTACCTCTACGAGTTTGAAAATTTCAGAATATTATTTTATAGAGATTTATTTATTTTAAATTGTTCCCAGCAATATTATATAGTCTAATTTAAATATTTGTGCAGTTATTTTATCTAGAATTAGACGGTTTTAGCATGTCATTGAAATAAACTTCCAACATTCGGTAATGCCCTATTTTTTAGGGATGTGATTAAATCTTATCTTTTAACTCCGATGTGTTCACAACTTCTATAATCTTTCTCTTCCCTATTTAAGGTCCTTAATACTCTGAGTGTTCTATACATTTTATCAAAGTTTCGAATTTTAGCACAAGTATTCGAAAGGTATTATTAATCATACTTTGTGGTATTAGTTCTTTCCCTCAGCCTATTTATATTCAAATTTATTATTTTATTAATTTAATTTGAATAATGTTTGCAGGTGATTAATATGGCTGATCGAAAAGACCTCTCACCTTCATAATCCAAACACTCAACCTCTCCAGCATCATCTTCTACCTCTCGAAACCTTCGACTTCTTGCAACAATGGCCGCAGAGAATGTCTCTGACAGTGTTGGCGCACCAGTCCCAACATCACCCACATCAATTAGGGTTGGATCGTTGGATGTGCCAATATCGCCAACCCATGCTGAAATTCCCGTCGAGCAACCAACTGAAACTCCAATTTTGGGCGGAACACCACAAAATCCGATTAGCGGCGAAGCTAGTGAAGCCCCAGTTCTCGAAACATACCCAATGATGGTTGAGCTAGCTGAAGGAGCCACCTCTGATCAGATCGTCTATGCGTTCAAAACCCTCACTAAGCAGACGATTTACCCTGTTGTCAAGGTAGGCGACGTGGAGGTAGATTTCCAGAAGTACAAACACTTAGTGTTTACACCGCCACAATCACCACAAGATGCTCCAATAGATGACCCGTCGACTGACTCGACTGACACTGGTGAGCTCACTTCTCGCTTTGAAACTGTTCGACAAAAGGCGTCGAGCTCTAGGGGACGTGGTCAGAAAAGGCGTTCTTACCGAACCATGGGCAAAAGAGTTGATTACTCTGAGAAAGGGAAGAAGCAGAAGCATGATGATGGAGTTGCTTCAAAGCCGATTCAAGTGTTCGATTCTGATTCTTCTGAAGAGGAAATGCGCGAAACAAGCCCAGAAAAGGAAACAAGCGGTCAAGCCTCTATTCTGGTGCTCAGCCCGAGGGGGAGTATTGAGGATTCAGAAATGAATCAAACATTGGCAGAAATGGCTGCTCATTTGGAGAAAAGAAGCAAAAAGCGAAATGATCCGCAGGATGTGCCGAAGGATGTTGGCACACCAATGGACACATCATCCTCTGACTCTGAGTCCTCTTCATCCGAAGCTAGTAAGGTAAAATCTGATGAGGTACATACTGATTCCTCTCTGAATATGTCTTCGTCTGATTCTGATGATAGTTATCATGGTGTGGATAGTGATAAGTTTAGGACTTTGAGAACTAGACTGATTGTTGGAGAAAGGATAATTAAGATGGATGATTTTGTTTCTATGAATTTGGTTGGTTATCTGGAAGAAAGGTCTTTGCTGTTTGCACTTCAATTTGCCACTCCTTATCTGATTGAAAGGGTATATGAATTTTATGCCAACTTGAAGGGCAGTATTTCTAGGGTCAATTCTAAGAACTATGGAAAGGTCAAATTTAGGGGAAAGGTGATTGAGGTTACTCCTGCTAAGATTAACAGTTTTCTTAGAACTAGGGATGATGATGTTAGGATTTGAATTTGTATGTTTTGATGATGTTCCTAAAACCTAAGTGTAATAGGACCAGCTGAATCTGATTAGTCAGCTGATGATCTAGATAGGGTTTGTGTCTTAGTATAGTTAAACTTGCTAGGCTTAACCTGAAGCTTCATATTGATTGAGAACTGAAGGCTACTGATAAGAAGACTTAAAGATCTAAGAGATATCTCATTCGAAGTCATTTAGAAGGGCGTCGTGAAGATCAAGAAGAGATGATAAGAGTTATGCAAAAAGAAGTATTGCCAAGAAAGGTTCAAGTGAAGATAGCAAGGTTGGAATCCATGCTACAGCAAGCTTTAAGATGTGCTGAAGCAAGGTGTAAGGTTGCTAGAGTTGACTTCAAGAAATTCATCAGGGTTAACAAAAGAAAGAAATATATTTCAAAGATATCCGAAGTCAATCAAGTGAAGATTTGATTATCAATCAAGATCAATCACGGCATAATTGATTGGTATCAGACAATCAATTATCCAAAGTCAAACAAATCTTCCAACGATCACTTACCATTTCTTTGAAGACCTGATTGACAAATTAGCCTAACGGCTAGTCAAATTCAGAATCATAAAAACTGGAGTGAAGGATTTTTTGAACACACACGCGCGAGAAACATCAAGAACAATTCCTTCACTCATTGCAAAACACGCTTATTTCTTCATACCAGAAATCAATCTAACACGTTGAATTTCCTAAGAGATTTATTTTTGGTCAAGGAAGTGTAAATCACCTTTCATTATCTCTGTACGAGAAAAGGTTGATTGGTTTTTATCTAAGAGTTAACACTCGAGGATCATCTTGATTGTACCAAGGGCAGGAACTTGTTAAACTTCCTATGGTCGAATCCTCAAGGAGATTAGAGGAGACAAGACCAGTTTCGGTGGATAGTAAGGCCCCTGTGGGATCAGGGAGAGTGGACGTAGGATCGTTATATCCGAACCACTATAAAAATCTCTGTGTCTTTACTAGCTTTCTGCATTCATACATATAACTGCTCATTCATCATCGTTTCAATAAACCTGCACTGAAACTTGCTTTGTATTCATCACCAAGGTTTTCATTAAAAAGGGTTTTTCAAATACACACGAGTTTAGCTTCCGCACCATCAGAAGACTTCGAGTTTCCGAAGTCTGCTGATTTCACTTAGCACACTCTGAGTACCTTGCTGCAGAAGACTTCAAAGTCTTCTAACCTCACACTCAGCTCACGAAAAGTTGTAAAAGGTTTTGAGTGTGGTAAAGTCTATTCAACCCCCCCCCCCATTTAGACTTTCCACCTCCTTGCACATCTCGTCCGGGACCAACAAGTGGTATCATAGCAGTGGTTCAACCGACCACTGGCTTTGGTTACCAATAGTCTTTGAGGAAAGACTGTTGTGGTCACCTGAGCAGATCTTTTTGAAAAACTATTTTCATAAAACTCATTGCATTCATTGCATAATTGTTTTTATTACTAACAATGAGTTCCCTTAAGAGCAGTAAAAGAAAGCTACCAGAGTTCTCTATTGAAGACTTTGACTACTGGAAATTCCGCATGGAAAATCATCTTGGTGCAATCCATGATAGGATGCTCGAGACACTAGAAGATGGACCGATAAAGTTTTACTTTGAACTAGTAAGTTCTGGGAGCGGTGGAGCAGAAGCATCTACTCGACAGAAGATTGAAAAGAAAAGGAGTGAAATGTCAAATGATGAAAGGAAATTATTTAATCTTGACCAAGTTGCTCGGACAGAGATCATAGAGACATTAACTAGAGAACTTACGAGAGAAAGTCAAGGCGTGTAAGATCTGCTAAAGAAATGTGGGAAACTTTAGCACTCATGTGTGAAGGATCGGAGCAGATTAAAGAGAACAAGTTGCAGTCCATTCTACATTCATTTGACACCTTCAAGATGAAGCCTGATGAGACAATAGATCAATTGGACTTAAGACTGACAAATATCATCAATAAAGCAAGCTCCTTGGGAAAATCATACACTGAGAAGGAGATCAACAACAAAATATTGAGATCTCTAACTAGCAAATGGAGAGTCAAGATTACAGTGATTAAGGATACAAAAGAATTGAGTAAGATTAGTCATCATGAGCTATTTTCGCATTTGAAAGCTCATGAATATGATCTGAAACAAGAAGAAGACGAGGATGAAGGAAATTCAAATTCCACGGGAAAGGAAGTTGCTTTCAAGGTCACTTCAAATCAGTCATCTAAAGAGCCTATTGGAGAGGATTTAAGCCCTGAAAGAACAGATGGCTTTCTTGACCGAGAAAGTTTGATAAAATGAACTCAAAATTTGGGAAATATAGAAGACATTGGAAGAATACAAAGAAAGCTGGTTTTGAGATCCAGGAAACAAATCTTGAGACAAGAGATCGAAGACTCCAAAGAAGACAGAAGGTTCAAGACTCGAAAAAGAAGAAGAGAAGATAGTCCAAAAGAAGAGATTTTTCTCCTAAAAGGGATTCTAGTCCAAGAAAATCTTCAAGAAGTGATGCTTGCTATAATTGTCATAAATCGGGACATTTCGGTTATGATTGTCAGATTTAACTCCAAGAGAAAGAGAAGAAAAGAGATTGATGAGGAACATAAAGTTTCTTTGACAAGCGTGCTTTAGTGGTCAAGAGGAGGATACTCTTTCAAGTGATTCAACATCATCTTGAGACTTCTCTTGAGACAATGATTTGTGTCTTATGGAAAAAGGAGATGAGGTACTTTCGATTCCTGCTCTTCGTCTCGCTTCTCGTGTGTCTTTTGCGAGAAGAGTTTGACCATAACTTTGTTGATAAGTTAATGGAAGATCTCAAAACTGCTATAAATGCTTACAAATGTGTGGAAAAGGAGAATGTGAGCTTGAAAGAAAAAATTGATCTATTTACACAAGAATCTATTAGCAAGACATCTGAGACACTAACAGATCTTAATCAGATAACTTCAGAAGAGTTAAACACTCTTAAAGTGAAGTATACTGAACAGGTCTCTTTGGTAGAAAGGTTGCTTGCCGAGAATCTTGAGAAAAGCGATCAGTTGAAAATTCTACAAGCAAAATTCGATGAACTTTTCCATCAACATGAGCGTATAAAATCAAGTGAGGAACGTTTAAGTTTGAGGTTGGATCAACTGAACAAAGCTTCTCATGCAGTTCAAATAATAGTTGAATCGTCTCAAACACCTAACGTAAAGAAGGGAATTGGTTTTACCATTGCCCAATCCTCACAGGTTCAAACAAGTGTACTTAAGAAGAGTACACATGTTAAGGGTAATGATTTGGTAGGAGAGGGTTCCAAACCTAAACCTACTGATAAGGGTGAAAAGGTTGCTGACCCAGCAAATCAGTTGTATGGGAAGAAGAGTAGATATGCTCAACAACCTAAACAACCGATGAGGTATCAAAAGAAGGGGGAATCCCAACTTAAGAAACCTCAGCAAAGTCAGAAAAGTAGACATCAGCCGAAACCATCTCTGTGGAGACAGTCTCAGCTGAAGACTACACAATCTAAGCAAACTTCAAAGCTTGCTAAACGGTCTACTAAGTCTTCTGTGCCTGTGAGATATGAATCTTTTGATGGCTCAAGTAGAACGTACCCTTATCATCAAAACCCTCGGACCATTGCACAGCGGCTGATCACTCCATACAGAAGACCTCAGAAGGGTCAGAAGTCTTCTGGAAGGAACACAGTCGACACCCATAGGCATACATTCAAGAAGGCACCAAAGGATGAGATTGTCTATGTTGATATGTATGGAAGAAGGATAAGATCTTGAATATGATAAGAAGAGTCTATTCCTATGGATTCCTAAAGGCGTGCTAACTCTCAAGGACCCAAATCTAAAGGGTACCTAAAACTTAACTAAACGTGCGGGGACGCCGTGAGACATGAAAGAGAGGTTGCTGGAAATACTTTCCCGGTACATCGACAGTGGGTGTTCGAAGCATATGACTGGAAACAAGCAACTCTTGAGCTCAATAAAGTCACAAAATGGCCCACGGGTGGTATTTGGAGACAATAACTTTGGGATTACCAAAGGTGTTGGGACTCTATACATTGGAGATGTACGTGTTGAGGAAGTTTTCTATGTGGAAGGATTAAAACATAACTTGCTCTCAGTTTCACAATTCTGTGATAAGGGATACTCTGTTAAGTTTTCTAGTTCTCTGTGTGTTGTTCTAAGTGGTTTAAACGATCAGGTGCTCTTAACTGGCCTGAGAAAGGGCAATGTTTATGTTGCAGAATTTCAGAAATGTTCTAGTAATACATGCCTTGTAGCAAAGAGTACTTCAGAGGCCAGCTGGTTATGGCACAAGAGACTCAGTCATATAAATTTCAAAACGCTAAACAAAATAGCCAGGAAGTCTCTTGTAGAAGGCTTGCCAAATGAAGTTTTCTCAAAAGATTATGTGACTCATGTCAAAAAGGAAAGCAAACTAGAGCCACTTTCAAGGAAGTTTCTGTACCAACGTCAAATAGGGTACTACAATTACTCCATATGGATCTTTTTGGTCCTGTATCTCCGTTAAGCTTCAGTGGTAGAAAATATACTCTGGTGGTGGTGGATGACTATTCAAGATTCACATGGGTGATATTTATGTTCAAGAAGAATGAAACCATCACAAGGTTACCGGAATTACTGAAGAGATTACAAAACGAGAAAGGAGAAAGTGTTGTAAGGATTAGAAGTGACAAAGGAACAGAATTCCTAAACTCTCACATAGCGACGTATTGCAAAGAAGCAGGAATTCAACATGAAACGTCTGCGGCTCGCACTCCACAGCAAAATGGTGTTGCTGAGAGGATAAATAGAACACTCAAGGAAGCTGCCAGAACAATGCTAGTAGAGTATGATGTTCCTCAGAGGTTTTGGGCAGAAGCTGTGAATATAGCATGCTACACTCAGAATCGAAGCTTGCTAATCAAAGAACATGGAAAGACACCATATGAGTTATGGAAAGGTAGAATTCCTCATGTTTCTTTCTTTCGTGTTTTTGGCTGTAGGTGTTTCATTCATGACAATGGCAAATCCAAGTTAAAAACCTTTGATGCCAAGGTTGCTGATGGAATATTTTTAGGATATTCCAGCACAAGCAAAGCCTATCGAGTTTTTAACAGGAAAACTCTTGTTGTGGAAGAAACACCCCATGTGGTTTTTAATGAATCTATTGTTGAGTTTAAGGACAAAGGACTAGAAGAGTCTCTAGCAGAAGGATTTGGGAAACTAGAACTCAAGGATAAGACAAGATATGTCAAGGTTCAAGTGCCTACTTTAGACTCAGATTCTGAAGATGATCAGCAAACTTCTACGGCAGCAGACTCAAACAAGACAAAGTCTGCTGAAGAAACCTCTAAGGCTGCTGATGATTCACCCAAAACACCAGATGTGAATGTGTCAACTCAAGGGGGAATGACGCAAGATAATGTTCCAACAATATCTTCAGAAGAATTACACGTATCTAACAGAAGGAATTGGATGACTGATCATCCTAGTGACTTAATCTTAGGGAATCCTCAAGATGGAGTAAAGACAAGAAGGAAAATAAACCTAGACGGTTTATTTAGCTGTTATGTCTCTCTACAAGAACCTAAGAATATTGAAGAAGCACTGTTGGACACAAACTGGATAGAAGCTATGCAAGATGAACTGAATCAATTCACACGACAAGATGTGTGGGTACTCGTTGAGAGACCAAAACATCAAAAAGTGATTGGCACGAAGTGGGTTTTCAAGAACAAGAAAAATGAGAAAGATGAAGTCACCAGAAATAAAGCAAGGCTTGTCGCACAAGGTTACTCACAGTCAGAAGGAATTGACTATGACGAGACATTCGCACCTGTAGCCAGATTGGAAGCTATAAGATTATTCCTTGCGTACGCAGCATACATGAAATTCAGAGTATATCAAATGGATGTAAAGTCTGCGTTTTTAAATGGAGTTCTTGCTGAAGAAGTATACGTTGAACAACCCCCGGGTTTTGTTCAAGGAAATCAAGTCTACCGTCTAAAGAAAGCTCTATATGGACTAAAGCAAGCTCCTCGAGCTTGGTATGACACACTATCACAATTTTTGCTTGATCATGGATTCAGTAAAGGAAAGATAGATAGAACCTTGTTCAGAATTGAAGAAGAACAAGATATTCTATTAGTACAGATATATGTGGATGACATCATTTTTGGATCTCCAAACAAGAAGCTTTGTGAAAAATTCAGTAAATTGATGCAAAGTAAGTTCGAAATGTCTATGATGGGAGAAATGAATTATTTCTTAGGTCTTCAAGTCAAGCAAACTTCTAAAGGAATATTCATAAACCAAGCAAAGTATACCAAAAATATGCTAGAAAAGTTTGGAATGTTAACAAGCAAGGATGCAAAGATTCCAATGGTAACAAACTACAAGATGGATCCAGATGAGGATGGTGAAAGCATTGATCAGACCATGTACAGAGGTTTAATAGGTTCCTTGCTGTATCTAACAGCAAGCAGACCTGACATTTCTTTCGCAGTTGGAGTATGCGCTAGATTTCAAGCCAATCCAAAGAAAAGTCATTTGGATGCAGCAAAGAAAATTCTGAAGTATCTCAAGGGTACAACAAATGTAGGTCTTTGGTACCCTGCTGATGACAATCTGGAACTCAGTGGATATTCTGATTCAGATTATGGTGGTTGTAGAATTGATAGAAAATCAACCACGGGCACATGTCAATTTCTTGGAAGTAAGCTGGTTTCTTGGTTTTCTAAGAAGCAAACTTCAGTGGCTACGTCAACTACAGAAGCAGAATATATGGCTGCCGGGAGTTGTTGCTCACAATTACTTTGGATAAGTCAACAATTACAAGACTATCACATTGTCGCTAAAGAAATTCCTATATTTTGTGATAGCAACAATGCCATTGCTATTACTCAGAATCCAGTACTTCACACAAGATGCAAGCATGTGGATATACGCCATCATTTTATTAGAGATCACATCGAAAAGAAGAACATTCAAATGGAAAAGATTCATACAGATCGACAGAGAGCAGATATTCTGACGAAACCATTGGCAGAAGCACGGTTTAGAGATCTATCTGTAGAATTAGGTCTACTGGATCCAGGAAAATCGTGTTAACATATTGCTGAAGTATGAAACCTGCTGAAGAGAATATTAAGCTTGCTGAAGAAAGCATTAAACTTGCTGAAGAAAAGATAAAGCTTGCTGAAGAGAACTTCAAAAACTTGCTGCAGAAAGTTCTAAAGCTTGCTACTACGGTACTCAGTGGTATCAGTTGATTACAATATCAACTGATAGATATGTTTCTCTCTCTTTCGTTTTGCCCTTGTTTATTTGTTTATCAAATATTTTGGTTTAAAATATTCCTTAGTCTATGTGGTTAAATTAATTTTCGGAATATTTTATTCCTGAGTTTATCCTCAGCATTGGGAAGTAATTCTGTGAATTGTCAAATCAAATCTTTTCAACCACAAATTATGGGGTAATTTTTCCTTAAAAATATTATTTTACATCCTATTTCTGCGGACCCGAAAATCTTCTAACTTTAGAAAATACCTTTTTCAAATCCAGAGCTGAGGACACGCACTTTTCGGAATTCGAACCATTGAATCCGTAACCGTTCGATCTGATCGTGCAATATGCAAATCAACGTTCAAATTTTATTTTGTAATTTAAAATTTAGCGGTTTCCTTCTTCTATCTTATAAATTGTTTTTCTCGTCTCTCTCTCTTTCTCATTATTCCTCGATCTTCATTCTCTGTTTTTTTCTTCTTCTGAAACTCGATCTCTCTCTGCTTTATTTTCAATGGCTCCAAAACAATCTTCATCTTCGAAAAAGGTTGCAGGGAAACACAAGACTCTAGACCCTTTGGCCCTTTCGGAGAAAGTGAGAAGTGAATTATCGGTGGATTTTCGAACTACTGGACAGCGGGAAGCAGTGGAGATTCTAAATCTCTTATCTGATAGGGGTTTGTTTCAGTACTATTCGGCTCATTCTTCAGAACGACGGACTCTTGATGCCTATGTTGTTCAGTTTCTGGTTCGTGGTGATTTTGGACGGAACAACATAAAAACGACAGTGTTTGCTCAAAGTTTGACCATCAGACGGCAGGATATTCATGAACACTTGGGTTTGTCTCTTCAAGGCATTGATCCAAAATCATATATGGCGGAAAATCATCTCGAAGCTTTTCGTTCTCTAGCGAAAACTTCATGTCGTCATCATGTGTCGGATTTGAAGAAAGCTTATCTCAAGCGGAAATATAGATTGTTATTTGACATCATGGTGAAGGTGATGTTTGGTGAACGCCAGAGTATGGACTCAGTTAGTCAGAGGCATCTTTGTGCTTTAAAGGCGATTGTGGATGGAGTAGAGTGTGATTGGGTCAGTAAATTCTTTGAGATTCTGCAGAAGGAAAAGAATAGGTTCTTTCGGACAGAGGTGGACGGACATCCAGAGGTTAAGGTATGGGCTGTGGAACAGTATGTTTCTATGTCGAATAAGATTACAGTGCTGCTGGAGAGGATGATGCCTAACACAGCGTGGGATCCTAAGTGGACGAAACCATACACTAAGGCAAAGTTTATGCTGAATAAGGATGAGGAGCTCAGTGGTCCTCCTGATTCTGATGATGATGAGGATCAGGCTGAAGTTGAGGAAGAGCCTCGCTGCTTTGTGTTACCGATTTTGGCGATTTGCCCTGCGGCTATTGATATTGGGAAAGATGAGATGATGAAGGATTCGGATAACCCAAAGCAAGTTCAAAGGTGCTAGTTCGGGGAGAAGACTTTGAAGTCTTCTCGGTAGCGAAGATCGATTCCGATCTCTCAATTACCACAGAGAAAGGCGAAGAGGTTCACTGTGGCAACTCGGAAAGATTCTGTGAGCAGTCGTACCAGAGGAGCACAGATGCCTCCTAAGGTATCTCCTGGAAAGAAAGGATCGTCGGTGGTGGATGCAATGGAGGTTGATGATTCTCCGATTTCGGATGCTGAAGAGATGGTCTCTCATGAATCTGCTAGTGAGGAGGAACAGGTACCAATTCCGTTTCCTTCTCTTTCTGAGATTCTTTCTTCTTGAAGCTCATTTGCACCGATGGAAGTGGGCGATGAGGTTGCGGGTATGGGTGCCGCTTCGGAGCCTAGCACCCAGGTTGCTGAGGGTGATCACAGAGAGAATTTGATCGGAACAGATCCGATAGATTCAGTCCAAATGATAGACCTTGCTGGTAGGTCACGTGGATCGTTTGAGAAATGTTTGATGGCTTAGGCTGCTACTTGGGTGGACAGCAAGTTTCCCAGATTACAGAATTTCCCAGAGGAGCGTAGCTTGCTAGTAGATATCTGGTATGGAAAAATGCAAGGCTTGGAGCAATAGATGATCTCATTCTTCCGCAAATGAGATTGGACACAATGAGTTTTCTCTGTGGGAGTTTGAGCTACGACCAAGGCTGGAGTAGCAGAGCATTTGATCTAACCACGAGATCATCGATTGCTTGCCTAGTTGCTCGATTGTTAGATGAACCGGAGCTGCGAGAGGATGGTTACATTCCTCCCTTTACGATGATCGAAGAAATCGGGAAAGGTGTATCTTCTATCCCTCCTCCTCTTCCCGATTTTACATCCGCACGTTTGCCCAACTTTATGCCCTGTTGTCGTTCATGAAGACTTGTATAACTCTTACTCTTCAAAGTTTCTTTGAGTTAACACAACAAAGTATGCTTCAATGTTTTCTGTATTGGCTGCTAAATACACTCCTCTTGCTGAGTCTATTGAGTCGTCAAAGTCCTACATCGAGGCTGCCATTCGAGACGGCCCCCTCTTTGATCCGTCAAACCGCGCCGATATGTTTTTTCGAGCAGCAGGAGACTATCATCGAAACTCTTTCTGGCATGATGTTGAACAACATAAATGAGGTTAGAAAGCACGTTGAAAGTGTGAAGGCTGAAGGTGAGAAAGCTGAAGCTACTCTCAGGAAGGTGTTTGCTGAAAGAGAGACGATTGAGGACAGATTTCGGACAAAGATGGAGGATCAGTTAACGAGACTCAGTGCCATGGAAGCACAGTTAAGAGAAGGAATTGATCAGAATGCGGCTATCCAATCATCTATGCTGGACATGGGAAAGCAAATTGCGACTGTACAAGATGCGAATGCTAAATTGACGGAGACGGCTACAGCTACTGCGGTTGTAGTGTAATTTGGTATTAGTCTATCTTGACTATAAAGTTACACTAGTACATTTTGTATGTATTGAGCAGGACCATATGAGGTTGTTCAATTTGTACTGACTATATAAAAGAACAAGACCTCTGTTGTTATGGATGTACGTCTTCTTAATCCCTATATAATAATGGGCACGTGTACTCAATGTATGTTTCTTTGATTTACCAATGGGTGAGATTTATTAAATCAATAGACTCGGTGAATTGGGAGATAGCATTGTTTATATGGTGTGCTGTTGATTATAGAAGGAATCCGTGTCCTAATTATTTAGGATGATGATGTCCCCTTGAGGAGCTCATAAAGATTATTATGTAAACCCTGCAGGTGGATTTAATCCGACATAATAATAAAGATGAGTGGTACTACTCTTGGAATTAGATATAAATTAATTAAGTTGTCAGTAATTTAATTAATTTATGGACATTCGATATCTTAAACACGGGAAATAAACGTACACATAATAAAGGAGCCCATATAATAATATGGGATTAGGACGGTAATTCAATTATAATTCTTTAGTGGACTGAGTTATAATTGATGGGCTTAAGTAAAGTGTTCGGACTGAACACAGGATATTTAGGCCCATCAGGAGGCCCAACCCTAATTCCTCCTTAGGGTCCCCTGTTGTAGCCTATAAATAAACCCTAACATCGAGTCTCCAGCGTGTGAAAAAACGTGAGATCAGAGGGAGGCGGATTCGATTCCTTGGAGGATCGTCGACCACTCGGCGTCCAAGGGAAAGGGATAGGAATACGGCAGAAGACCGTGAGGTTCGAGGCTCATCCTTCGATCGCAGATTCGACCTTAGAATCGGGTTTGTCTTCACCTATTACGGTGAATAAAGGTACAATTCTTTCCGCTGAGTTTGTGTGATTATGATTCCGAGTCTGATAGTTTCGTAGAGTCGGCGATCGGTGGTTCCAACAATTGGTATCAGAGCCGTGTTTTCTGACTCTATGCAATTGATTCGGTTTTTCATAGATCTGATTTATTTGGATTGCATGATTATTGTAAATCTTTTATAATAGGATTTCTTGATCTGTTATAATAGGGTTTCTTAATCTGATATTGAATAAGATTGCATGGTATTTATAAATCTGTTATATTAGGGATTCGATGTTAATCGTAGTCTTTTTTGGGTATGCGAATATTCTGATAATTTTTGCAGGAACCCTAAATCCAACTATTATGGTCAGTATGTATGTTTATGCATGTATTAAACCCTCGGACCTGTCGAGGTTTTTATTTTGGGTTGGTGAATGATTGTAATAGTAATTACCACGGCGGTCTGTCGTGTAGGTTTTATTTCGATCTAGATGATGTATAGGATCGTTGGATAAAACTGTAATAGGAACAGGTTAGGATGGTCGTTGGAGGAACCAGTTCGATAGCAAAGAATCGATTTAACCGAGCGGCAGAGTCGATCCCGTATTGCAGGCGCGCCCGCACCCGTTTGTGAGAGAACATTCAAGCACATGGGAGCATGAAAAGAGGCCATAATAGTTGGAATTTTATTTTCCATGTTTATTCTTTCTCATATGTGTTATTGTGTTTAACATGCTTTATATGTTTCATATTTCGTGCATATTAATATCCCTCATGTTAAATAACTAAGTGGGAGAGGGGTTATTTTTCAACAAATCCCATAGCCTCCATTTCTGGTTTGTAAGTGATGCATTCAAACATGAACGTTGGTTTTAAGTGCCTTCTTCCATATCGGATGTGTTTGTTTGCGGACCACTAGATCAAACTTCCTTATGGATAATTATAAGTAAGTTATTTAGGAGCGTGTTATCTTCTCCATCCGAAGAGGCACAAACCTAGGTAATTGACTTGGTATTAAGAAATGGTATACACTTAGATGCATATAAAAAAGTATCCTCCCCATCGGAGTAAGTGTTTGTTATTTGTATGGCTAAAGACAAACCAACTATTAATTTTTATTTTGTTTGACAAAATGATGAAATTAATGGTTAAAACCTCCTCTTGCAAATGATTGAATTAGTATACGTCCACACTATCGTGGCATACAAACTTCACGGTGTTTTGAGGTGTTGGTGAATTTAATTGTATTGTTTGAGGGAAACAATATTGATTTAAATTCTTAATTTTGATCATAATGAATTTACGTGTTTCTCGGGATTTATCATGGCTTTCAATCCACTTGCTGTTATTCTTAAAGAAAACAAACTTACTTGGTCCTAATTACATTGATTGGAAAAGAAACTTGGACATTGTCTTGATCTTCTTTGAAGAGTACAAGTTTGTACTCACCGAGGTTTGTCTGAAAAACCCGATGAAAACTCTAGTGAAGAGGAGAAAGAGGCTTATAAGAAGTGGGTCAAGGCAGATGAGATGGCGCGGTGTTACATTTTGGCTTCTATGTCAAATGTGCTGCAACATCAGCATCGAGGCCATGACCTCTCGCTTATGAGATGATGCTCAATCTCAAAGAACTCTTCGGACACCGAGTCGGGCTGAGGCAAGAAGCCATGAGAAACTTAATGACGACCACCATGATCGAGGGGACACCCGTAAGGGATCATATCCTCAAGATGATGGCTCATTTGAATGAGATGGAAGTCCTTGGAGCTGAAATCGATGGGGAAACCCAGTCGATATCGTTCTCCGGTATTTCGCCTAAAAGTTTTGAGCAGTTTCGCACGAACTACAACATGAACAAAAGGTTGTATTCGATGGCGGAACTTCCGGCGTAACTCAAGCAAAGAGAAGGGTTATTTCGTCAAGCTTCTCAAGCTTATATTCTTTGAAAATGTTTCTACATCTAAGCCAAAAGGCAAAGTGATGAAGAAAAAAGAAACAAGCTGGTTTGGCAAAGAAAGCGGGTGAACCAAAGAAAATTGGTCCACCAAATGGCGTGAAGAAGCCTAAGGGCAAATGCTTTTTGTGCAAGCAGCCAGGACATTGGAAGGTAGATTGCCCCGTAAAAAGGAAAAAGAAGGTATATCTTATTCACTAACTATTGAAACATATTTAGCGGTGTTATCTACCGGCACTGGTGTGTAGATACGGGAGCCACCGATCATGTCGCAATTCTTTTGGGGTTCCAGAAACCAGGCAGCTTAGTGAGGGTGAGATTACCATCTACATGGGCGACGCTACGAGAGTAGCAAATTGTTGCGATGGGAGATGTTTATTTATTTTTTAATAAGAATAAGACTTTGGTTTTGAGAAATTGTCTTTACGTACCTTGTTTTAGAAAGAACTTGATTTCAGTTTCTAAGTTATTTTTGGATGGATATTCTGTTTCTTTTGATAGCAAAGTGGTTGTCAAGAAAAATAGTGCTATTATCCTGCTCGCACGTTGATTGGCAATTTATATACTCTTAATCCAATAACTCCCACAAAGCAACAAATGGAAATTAATAGTACATCTTCTAACTCAAATAAGCGAAAAGAACCTTCAAAAATGAACCAAACATATCTTTGGCATCTAAGATTAGGTCACATTAACTTGAGTAGGATTCAAAGGTTGATAGCCGATGGACCTTTGAGTTCATTGGAAGTGGAAAACTATCCGACCTGCGAGTCCCGCTTGGAAGGAAAAATGACCAAAAGGCCTTTTAAAGCCAAGGGGTATAGAGCCAAAGAAGTGTTGGAATTGGTTCATTTCGATTTATGTGGTCCTATGTCTACTCAAGCAAGGGGTGGTTTCGAATATTTTGTCTCTTTTATAGATGATTATTCGAGATATGGATATATTTATTTGATGCGCCGCAAGTCTGAGTGCTTTGATAAATTCAAAGAGTACAAGGCTGATGTGGAGAAGCGTCATGGTAAATATATCAAAACACTACGATCTGATCGTGGTGGCGAGTACCTCTTAGGAGAGTTTAGGAATTACTTATCGAAAGCCGGGATTCAATCCCAATTGTATGCACTGGTACACCCCAACAGAATGGTGTGGCGGAACGAAGGAATAGGACACTCTTGTAAATGGTTAGATCGATGATGAGCTATTCGGAATTGCCGAGTTCGTTTTGGGGGTATGCCTTGGAAATGGCAGCGTACATTTTGAACTTGGTTCCTTCTAAGACAATATCTTCTACTCCCACAGAATTGTGGAATGGGCGTAAGCCTAGTCTGAAACATATTCGGATATGGGGTAGTCAAGACACATGTGAAAAAGGAGATCTTGATAAGTTGGAATCTCGCAAATGAAGTTCGGCTGTTTGTGGGCTATCCTAGAGGAACGAAAGGTGGTTTGTTTTATAGTCCTAAAGATCGAGGGTAATTGTTAGCACAAATGCCCGATTTTTAGAAGAGGACTATGTAATGGACCACAAGCCCATGAGTAAAATTATTTTAGAAGAAATAAGGGGAGAAACTTCTACCTTAGTACCAAGAGTACAAGATGAGATACCACATGTGTCGGCACCATCTCGCTACTAATGATACACTATTACCACAAGTGCCTCGTCGTAGTGGGAGGGTTGTTAGACAACCTGATAGATTCATGTTTTTGGGAGAGTCTTCGGACTTAGTACAGTGAACACGAATCGGATCCCCGGAGCTATGACGAAGCACTCCAAGATAAAGATGCGAGAATCTTGGGAAAAAGCAATGAAATCTGAATTAGAATCTATGGATTCTAATCAAGTCGGGAGCTAGTAGAACCACCAAATGGTGTAAAAGCCATTGGCTGTAAGTGGGTCTACAAAAGAAAAAGAGGATCGAGACGGGAAAGTAGAAACTTTCAAAGCAAGGCTTGTAGCGAAGGGGTACACTCAAAAAGAAGGAATCGATTATGAGGAAACCTTTTCGCCGGTAGCCATGCTTAAGTCTATCCGGATTCTTTTGTCTATTGTTGCTCATATGAATTATGAGGTTTGGCAAATGGATGTCAAGACAGCTTTCCTTAATGGAAGTCTTGAAGAAAACATCTATATGAAAGCAAAGAAGGATTCATCGCAAGGGGCAAAGAGCATCTTGTGTGTAAGCTTAATCGGTCCATTTATGGGTTGAAACAAGCTTCGAGATCTTGGAACATCCGTTTTGATGAGGTAATCCAGTCTTATGGATTTATTCAATGTCCGGATGAGTCATGTGTATACAAGAAGAGTGACGGAAACGTGGTGGTATTTCTTGTATTATACGTAGATGACATCTTGCTCATTGGCAACAATGTCAAGGTGTTGTCAGACGTAAAGGTATGGTTGTCCAAGCAGTTTGATATGAAGGACTTGGGACAAGTTGGACATATTCTTGGGATCAAAGTTATAAGGGATCACAAGAAAAGAATGTTATGCTTATCTCAAGCTTCATACATTGATACTATCTTGGCTCGTTTTAGCATGCAAAACTCTAAGAAAGGTTTTCTACCTTTTCGACATGGAGTACCTTTATCTAAAGAGATGTGTCCTAAGACACCAAAGGAGATAGAGGACATGAAGGCAGTTCCTTATGCTTCGGCTGTAGGAAGCCTAATGTATGCAATGCTATGTACGAGGCCAGATATCCTTTTTTGCCGTAGGCATGGTTAGCAGATATCAAAGTAACCCAGACAAGGACATTGGATCTGCGGTAAAGCATATTTTAAAGTACCTGAAAAGGACTAGAAATTATATCTTTGGTTTACCAAGCGTATACTTTACTTCCCGAGGGTTACACAGACTCGATTTCCGGTCGGATAGGGACAACAAGAAATCTACCTCGGGTTATGTGTTTACCTTGGGAGGTGGAGCCATAGTATGGAGGAGTGTAAAGCGTAAATGCGTTTCGGACTCCACCATGGAAGCCGAGTATGTAGCAGCCTCCGAGGCAGCCAAAGAAGTCTGTATGGCTCGAAACTTCTTGATGGACTTAGAAGTGATTCCTAGTTTGCCTAAAGCTATCACAATTTATTGTGATAATGGTGGTGCAAATGGCAAACTTGAAGGAACCACGAGCCCACAAAGCAAGCAAACACATTGAGCGCAAGTACCACCTGATACGAGACATCGTAAACGAGGAGAAGTTGTTGTCGCCAAGATTACATCAGCGGATAACCTAGCAGATCCTTTCACAAAGGCTCTTCCAGCGAAAGCTTTTGATGGGCATGTTGAAGGGATGAGAATCGAGATGTATGGCAGCAATTATGGAAGCATAGTCTTTTAGTATAAGTGGGAGATTGTTAGGATGTATACTATAAGCCTAGCTTTTGTATGAACATCTTTCTTGAGTATGAACATCTTTTTTCATATGAGATTCATTATGATCAAAATACTTATTGTTTATGATTGTTATATATATCATTATTTTGTTGATTAATCTATACCGTAGATAACATGGTGTGTGGTGTCACACGTAAGATCATGTTATCGAGTGCCTTATAGATTATAAATAATAGCTCACAACCAAAATGGATTTGGACAAATCATTGGAACGGTTGTAGTGTAATTTGGTATTAGTCTATCTTGACTATAAAGTTACACTAGTACATTTTGTATGTATTGAGCAGGACCATATGAGGTTGTTCAATTTGTACTGACTATATAAAAGAACAAGACCTCTGTTGTTATGGATGTACGTCTTCTTAATCCCTATATAATAATGGGCACGTGTACTCAATGTATGTTTCTTTGATTTACCAATGGGTGAGATTTATTAAATCAATAGACTCGGTGAATTGGGAGATAACATTGTTTATATGGTGTGCTGTTGATTATAGAAGGAATCCGTGTCCTAATTATTTAGGATGATGATGTCCCCTTGAGGAGCTCATAAAGATTATTATGTAAACCCCCGGGTGGATTTAATCCGACATAATAATAAAGATGAGTGGTACTACTCTTGGAATTAGATATACATTAATTAAGTTGTCAGTAATTTAATTAATTTATGGACATTCGATATCTTAAACACGGGGAAATAAACGTACACATAATAAAGGAGCCCATATAATAATATGGGATTAGGACGGTAATTCAATTATAATTCTTTAGTGGACTGAGTTATAATTGATGGGCTTAAGTAAAGTGTTCGGACTGAACACAGGATATTTAGGCCCATCAGGAGGCCCAACCCTAATTCCTCATTAGGGTCCCTGTTGTAGCCTATAAATAAACCCTAACATCAGAGTCTCCAGCGTGTGAAAAAAACGTGAGATCAGAGGGAGGCGGATTCTGATTCCTTGGAGGATCGTCGACCACTCGACGTCCAAGGGAAAGGGATAGGAATACGGCAGAAGACCGTGAGGTTCGAGGCTCATCCTTCGATCGCAGTTCTGACCTTAGAACTGGTTTGTCTTCACCTATTACGGTGAATAAAGGTACAATTCTTTCCGCTGCGTTTGTGTGATTATGATCCTGAGTCTGATAGTTTCGTAGAGTCGGCGATCGGTGGTTCCAACAGATTGAGGACTGGAAAGCAGCAAAGAGAGATTTCATCTGCTCATACTATGTCTGTAAAAGTATCGGCGTCGGGGCCACTGCGAATGAAACATTCTTTGCTTGGATGGAGGAAAAGCACAGTGATCTTTGGGCAGATATTCTGAGAGCTTCTGTGGAATTCAACCTAAACCTTCAAGCGCCAGATTTTGAAAAGATTCCTACTCCAGTCACAGCAGATGGGAAGTTTGACCAGCTGAGTGTTCGCAGGACGCTCAAAATCTGCTTGGCTGAGGTCAACCCACCTATTGGAACAGATAACAAGGAACTCTATGATAGAGTGTATGAGTGGCTAAACGTTCCGACAGGGTTTTGAGGTATGACTGAGGAAGATATGGAGGTTGCTGGTTGGGAAGCTAGGTTGCTGGATGAAAAGCTGTTGATGTCAGTGTTTAATTTTGTTTGCATTTCTGTGTTATCTCTTGTTCTTTTTGCATTTCGCTTCTGTAATTTGTACTGATCTATATATATAAATAGAAGTGAATGTTTTGACAACTTCTTGTTGTCAGCTGGTTTTGTTTGAGATCTTTCTAAAGGTCTCTCTTTGTCTATATTTCGCTTATCTCTGCTTTTGTGCAGTTCTCAAAAAGGTTTTAACATCATCAAAAAGGGGGAATTTGTTAGGATTTGAATTTGTATGTTTTGATGATGTTCCTAAAACCTAAGTGTAATAGGACCAGCTGAATCTGATTAGTCAGCTGATGATCTAGATAGGGTTTGTGTCTTAGTATAGTTAAACTTGCTAGGCTTAACCTGAAGCTTCATATTGATTGAGAACTGAAGGCTGCTGATAAGAAGACTTAAAGATCTAAGAGAGATCTCATTCGAAGTCATTTAGAAGGGCGTCGTGAAGATCAAGAAGAGATGATAAGAGTTATGCAAAAAGAAGTATTGTCAAGAAAGGTTCAAGTGAAGATAGCAAGGTTGGAATCCATGCTACAGCAAGCTTTAAGATGTGCTGGAGCAAGGTGTAAGGTTGCTAGAGTTGACTTCAAGAAATTCATCAGGGTTAACAAAAGACAGAAAGATATTTCAAAGATATCCGAAGTCAATCAAGTGAAGATTTGATTATCAATCAAGATCAATCACGGCATAATTGATTGGTATCAGACAATCAATTATCCAAAGTCAAACAAATCTTCCAACGATCACTTACCATTTCTTTGAAGACCTGATTGACAAATTAGCCTAACGGCTAGTCAAATTCAGAATCATAAAAACTGAAGTGAAGGATTTTTTGAACACACACGCGCGAGAAACATCAAGAACAATTCTTTCACTCATTGCAAAACACGCTTAATTCTTCATACCAGAAATCAATCTAACACGTTGAATTTCCTAAGAGATTTATTTTTGGTCAAGGAAGTGTAAATCACCTTTCATTATCTCTGTACGAGAAAAGGTTGATTATTTTTGATCTAAGAGTTAACACTCGAGGATCATCTTGATTGTACCAAGGGCAGGAACTTGTTAAACCTCCTGTGGTCGAATCCTCAAGGAGATTAGAGGAGACAAGACCAGTTTCGGTGGATAGTAAGGCCCCTGTGGGATCAGGGAGAGTGGACGTAGGATCGTTATATCCGAACCACTATAAAAATCTCTGTGTCTTTACTAGCTTTCTGCATTCATACATATAACTGCCCATTCATCATCGTTTCAATAAACCTGCACTGAAACTTGCTTTGTATTCATCACCAAGGTTTTCATTAAAAAGGGTTTTTCAAATACACACGAGTTTAGCTTCCGCACCATCAGAAGACTTCGAGTTTCCGAAGTCTGCTGATTTCACTTAGCACACTCTGAGTACCTTGCTGCAGAAGACTTCAAAGTCTTCTAACCTCACACTCAGCTCACGAAAAGTTGTAAAAGGTTTTGAATGTGGTAAAGTCTATTCAACCCCCCCTTCTAGACTTTCCACCTCCTTGCACATCTCGTCCGGGACCAACAGATGAAGATCCTCCGATTGATAACCTTGATGAAGTGATAAGTGTAATCACTGGAGGGAGACAAACAATATGGAGGTATAGGATGAACTCCTCAGTCCTCACTAGTTTGTATAGTGTCTTGCACAAATTGATTGTGTACAATTGGCTGCCCTCATCCAACACCACTACCCTTACTTCTGAACAAGCTGTACTTATGTACAAGATTGGCCACTTGCAAAGATTCAACCTTGGGAAGACAATTTTTGACAATATGATGACATATTCTGGAAGAATATCAAGTAAAGGACTACTGCCATATCCCAGTCTGATTTTTATAATGATCTCAGCTCTTGGTTAACAGAGGGAAAATTCAGAGATAATAAGTTCATTTGCTCTGAGTTTAGGAATCTCACATGTACTAAGGACTGGACCACGTGTAATTGATCTGCCCTACAGAGATCCGGATGCCCCTGAAGCTGAAGTTCCTGCTGATCAACCAGCTGATGTGCTGAGAAATGTTGGCACACACGCTGCCAACATACCGCAATTACAGCCACAATTCATCCGAGATCAGATTGCTATGACAGAAAATTCAATCAATAATGCCAAGTGTCTGTTGAGCAACCTTGAGATGCACAAGAGGGTCTGGGAAGCACTACTTTCTACTGTCACAGGGGGAGTAGGACCTGATGTTGTTCCTCAAGCTGATGCTCAAGCTGCCGATGTTGCTGATGTTGCTGCTGAACCGGCTGCTAGGGATGGAGATGCTGGTGTAACCGGAGGAGGACCAGATGCTGATATATCTGGAGCTGGAACAAGTGCAGTCCCTGACACTGAAATGGGAACTGATACCCAGGATGCGCCGGATAATGTGCCCACAATTCCAACCAACAATGATGATGGACCCAGCAGTTCAAACATGGACGTTGATGCTGAAAAGATAGATGCAGTTGTTGGTCCCGGATTGTTGAGTTGATTAAAACCTTGAGTTAGCCTTCTAGAACAAAATCTAGAAAGGGGGGGTTTGAATAGATTTTGTTGATTTTTCGAATCTCTCCAAAATCAATTCAAAGTACCAGATTAACACAGCGGAAAACAATTTTTGAACTCAACTTTAACAAGATCAAAAGCAATATGATATTAAGATTTTAGCTATGATTCTGAAATTAAGCTTTGAACAATAAATTGTAAATTGAACAGAAAAGTAAATGAAAGCAGTAAAGAACACCAGATTTTATAGTGGTTCGGATTATAACAATCCTACATCCACTCTCCTTCTCCAACTTGAAGAAGGGTCTCCACTATCTGCTTACTTACTTACTTTACAACTTACAACTTACAACTTGATCTTCAACTCTTCAAAACGCTAACCAAACTTAAGAAATCTAACTCTTAAGAAAAAGAAGTGTATTTGAAGATGTGAAATGAAGTTTTCTACAAACACTTAGAAAATTCTATGAAGAAATCTTGTGATTTGAAAGAATGAATTTCTGGGAAAAAAAAATAACTTATGAATTCTGTGTGAAGTGTTAAGTAAAAAAAAAGTATTTGAAAAAGAAGTGCCTAGACCTATTTATAAGTCTGAAAAGACAGTTAGTTTGTTAGTCAGTTCTAACAAACTGAAAACTGCTTTAACAAACTTAATTTTGAAAACTGCTCTAGACCTCAGCTTTCTTTGTTCTACTCTGCAGCTGACTCGGTGAAGACTCGCCTTTCTTATTCTACTCATCTGAGCTCTTTATGTTCGTCTCCTGCAGATGACTAGACTCAAGCTTGTCTCCAGACGGCTTATACTCTTCCAGACCTCAACTGACTAGATTGGTTCTCTACCCCGTCTGATCAGCTTAGCTTACGATCTCAATCTCAGCTTGTTCTTCAGGTCGTCTGATCAACTGAGCTGCTTCTTTTAACTCATCAAAACTTCTTGATCCAACAATTTCCCCCTTTTTGATGAAGTTAAAACCTATAAGGAAGAAACACACTCACAACTAAAGTTAGTACTAGAATTAGTTGAGATAATCAGATAGGTATATTAGAGCACTTATTCTCATTACAACAGATTCATTCACATTAAAATACTTAAGAAAAATTAAGTCCTTTTAGACTCTTTTAGAAATACTTAAAAAAAATTGAGTCTTAAAACTTAGATAAATTTTTAGGAAAAAGTTTTCAAGTCTGAGAGATAAAATTCTCAGATGATTTATACTTAGAAAAATTTTAAGTTTTTTCTTAAAGCAGATAAAAAAACTTTAAGAAAATAAGACAAGTAATTCACATAAGTCCAGATATATTCATTCACAAATTTACAGATTTACAAAAAGAAGAATTGATAGAAGATAAAAGATAAGGAAAGAAAATCCTGTTCTATTAGATTTCCCATCGGCTGGCTTCTGGAATGTTCAGCCAGTTGAAAATCCTCGCTCTTAGCTGTTTAAGCTCATCCTCGTCTGTGAGCTTGGATTCCCTTTCTGCTTTGGCTATAACAGTTCTAACCCATTCCAGATCAGGAGAGCCATCTTCTTTCAGCTTGGGGGTAACTTGCTCATAGGCTGGTGCAACTAAGTCGCAGTTGAACACGTTGTGTGCCTCATCAAGCAGCTTCCCATATAGATCGGCATCCTCCTTTTCCATCCATTCATGCCAGCTTATGTCTTCATCGGCTGCTCCAGATGGAGATGCCTTCAAGATGTACCAGTAATACATCCATCTGGCATCCAGGGCCTGCTTCTTGTATTCACTGGTGAATTTCCCTGATACCATCTTAGGAGGAGCTGATGTGCGGTGGACAGGGCGGAAGTTCGCTTCATCTGCTGCTTTGGATACCCACTTCCGAGTATCCCTGTCCTACTTCAGCTCAGCTTTCCCCAGCTTCTTCAGCCTCTTCTTCTCCTGCTTCTCATACTTCTCCTTCTCAGCGTGGATTCTTCTGATCTGCTCAGCTGAGAGGTTTGAGAAGTCAGGCTCCTTCCTTTTGCGCTCGGCTCTAGGGCTGATCAGCTGCTCAGCTGATGAAGACTTCTCCACTGCCTTGCTTTTACCCTTGCCCTTGGCCTCAGGTTTTTCGGATTCTTTCATCTTGGCCAGTAGAGCTTCAGATTTCTCTTCCTCCTCCTTCCTTCTCTTCTCCTCATCCTCTCGGATGACCTCCTCTATTTGGGTCACCCTCAGTTGCAAGGCTGCCAGCTCGTCTGATTTTATTTTTATTTCCGCCTTGGCTGCCTCCAACTCAGCTGAGTCTGCCTTTGAGTCTATCTTGTCTGTGAGTGACAAGACTCCAGCTGTGAGGGTGTCCATCCTTCCTTCAGCTCATTCCCCCTTTTTAACTTCATTTTGGAGGGTCTGGAGCTGTCTTTCCAAATCTGAGCAACAAACCCTAAAGTCATTCTGATCAGACGTGAGTGTATTGGCCAAGATCTCGTTATCAGCTGCCATCTTCTGCTTAAGTGCCTTAACCTCCTTCTCTAGGTCACTCAGCCGAGAACCAACAGCAGTGCTGAGATTGGCTGATAGGTTCCGTGAAATGTTGACCTCAGCAATCTGCATGTTGGCGAGCATCATATCGGTGACTGCTCGAATCACCTTCCTCATCTTCTTTTCCATCATCCTTTGAACTTGGGAAATAATCTTCTTGTGCAGATCTTCAAAGGCTGATGAAATGGCAAGGATTGGACTAGCCTCCTCCTCTGATTCAGATGAGGAAGAGGTGGTGGGAGAAGTTGGACTGGGTGAGCTCATGTGGATATCCCCAAAGATGTTGGAGGTATCCACCGGCTGGGGTTCAGACGGGAGGGATGAAGTGGGGGTGTCTGATGGGGGAGGGGAGATTTCTGGTGGGGTTGAAGATGGTGGGGGTGGGATTTCTGAGGTAGTGGGTGGTGGAGATGGGGTTGGCTGGGGTAATGTGGGTTGGATTTGGATTTGGGAGAATGTGGGTAAGGCTGGTGGGGAGATAGATATGGGGGTTGGGGCGTACACTGGTCCTGTTAGAAAGGATAGCATCTGAGATGGAGATGGTGGAGGGGATGAATTTGGGTTTGGGGGAGGGTAGATGAGGTTGGGGATTGGACTGATTTGGGAGTAGGCTGTTTTAGAGGCTCTGAGGTGCCAGCCTGGGACACCTCTTCATCGCCAGAGTGGGCTGGAGAGGGGGAGGGGGAGAATTGTACCTGACTGTGGGTGGGGGAGGGGCTCCTCTCTGAGCTTATATCCTGGAACTCCTCTGATTGGACCACCTGAGCTGCTATCTCCAGTGTGGTTACCTCATCAGGTAGAAGGCTCGGCTGATCAGCAGGCGTCCCACCCAGTTCTGAAGTTTTAACCAACCTCCTCCTCCTTGGGGCTTTCTCCTTCGGCAGCTCTTCCTCTCTCTCCTCTTCTTCCTCCTCCTCAGCTTCTTCGGCAGCTGGTGCCTGGGCTCCTACCTCAGCTCCTCCTTCGTCTGAGTCAGCTGGAGCCCCAAGAGGTTCATCCTTAGTCAGGATCCCCTTTTGTTTTGTGTAGGGCCTGACTCCATCTGCCCAGTTAATCTCAGCTGACTGCAAGTCCTCCATGATCACCGTCACCTTGTTAAATAGGCTGGTGATCGACCTCGTCTGCCACTTCCCACTCACCACCTCCAGCCTTTTCCTCTCAGTCTCCAGCTTCTCCAACAGCATCCCAGCCCAGTTGGCTTGAACTCCGTCTATAATCGTCCTCATGACGCACAGCCTGGGTCTGGTCAGCCCATCATGGGAACTCTGTTCCCCAAGGATGACCTTCGTTACAATAGTCATCAGAAGGCGATATCTCTGTCGGAGCATCTTCTTCTTCAGCTCCGATCGCCGGTCCCTCATCGAATTCCGGGCAATCATCTCGAATGATTCTACCCATTCATCAGACTTATAAGTGAGGGGGTTCACTCCTTCACTACTGGTGTCAAATATGCGCGCCACCTCCGCCGGAGTAACCGTCAAAACCTCTCCATACACCCTGGTCTTGAACACACCATTCTCAAATGTCCCATTGACATAGAATTTGATTCCTCGCATATCCAGTGTTTTATTGGAGGGGGATTTCTTGGAACAAAATGTCCTCAATCCAGCCCTCTCCAATAACTCCAAAACCTCCCTTGATTCACCATCGGAAGTTGTCTCAAAATCGACGTACATCTCTGATTTGATCTTTTTGTTGTACGTGTCATTGTGAACATCCACCATTGTTGATGTAACTCCTATTTGTTTCTGGGAAGTGCTCATGAAATGATCAACTAAGGGTTTTTGAAAATTTGCAGAGTGTTTGTATGAACTTCTGAAAGTGAAAAGGTTTGATTGAGGAAGAAGATGTATTTATAGGGGGGAAGATTGGAAAGAGAAACCGCCATTTTAGAAAATTTGAATTAATCTGAGCCATTTATTTAAAAAGTTTTTACTGCGCTTGAATCAACGGTTAAAAATTAAGATAAACGATTAGGATTCAGCGCGTGGATGTTACTCGCCTTTGGAATGCATAAATAGTTACTTTATAGACTGTTGATTTGACAGATGTAGGTTACTTTATGCAGGGAAGTAAGTATACCTGACGTCAGCATAGGGTTACCTTACTTCGATTAAGGGTTTGCAAAACAGATAAGTTTAAAAACAGATGGGTTTGAAAACAGATGGGTTTGTAAAGTCATCTGATAAAGTAACCTGTCTGATTTTAAAACAAACAGCTTAGGTTTAACTTTTTAGCAATCTTAAAAATAGTTAAATAAACAGACTTCAGACTTAATTTTCTAAAGATGGGTTTTCCAACCAATCATTCCAAAAAGAATTTTATTAAGGAGAAAAAAAATATGGAGTTTATTTAGAAACAAAGGTGACAGAATAAAAGATTGAGGAAAAATGAGGTGAAACAATCTGATTATTGTGACCTATTCCTGTAAAGACAAAGACTTTAAGAAAAACCATCAGTAGCTTGAGGTTGATCAGATAGGGTGCAGATAGTCCTCTGTTTCTTCAGGAGATCAGCTGACTATTATGCCCTCATCTGATTTACCAAATGTCAGATAAGTAATTATCATGTCAGATAAGGTCAATATGACTAATCCTTGATTCTTGATTCCTAAAAAGGAAATCAATGATATCAGCTACCTGATTGTCCTTTGACACATATCTAGTCTGATAATTCTTTCTAGACATTGATTTAAAGAAAAGAAAAGACCAGAAATAAGGAATACATTAAACAAATGCAAACAATTTAGAAATCAGCTAAAGATGCATCAAGTAATCCTAATTCTAAGCATAATTCTTTAAACCTAGACTCAGCTAATGGTTTTGTAAAAATGTCTGCTCTTTGTGACTCAGTGGCTATCTTCTTAATTCTAATGTCATTCTTCTCAACATGATCTCTAATGAAATGATGCCTAATGTCTATATGCTTACATCTAGAATGCAGAACAGGATTGTAAGTCATTGCTATTACACTATTACTATCACAGGTAAATAGGAACAGCTGATGTTTGAATATTATAATCTCTAAGTTGTTGACTAATCCAGAGGAGTTGAGAGCAACAACTTCCAGCTGCCATGTATTCAGCTTCAGTTGTGGAGGTGGCAACAGATGTCTGTTTCTTAGATAACCAAGAAATTAATTTGTTGCCTAAGAATTGACAAGTTCCAGAAGTGGATTTCCTATCAATCTTACATCCTCCAAAGTCTGAATCTGAATAATATGTCAGCTCAAAGTTGTCATCAGCTGGGTACCATAACCCTACTTGCAAGGTTCCTTTGAGATATTTAAGAATTTTCTTAGTCGTCTCCAGATGAGTTTTCTTGGGATTAGACTGGAATCTTGCACATACCCCAACTGCAAAGGCTATGTCTGGCCTACTTGCAGTGAGATAGAGAAGAGATCCAATCAGTCCACGATACTCCGTTGCATCTGTGGGTATCCCCTGCTCATCTGAATCCATTGAGAAGTTAGTTGCCATAGGTATTTTAACATCTCGGCAAGTAGTCATTCCAAATTTCTCAATCAGATCCTTACTCATCTGTTTAATCTGTAAGCCTAGAAAGTATGTTAATTCGCCCATCATTGATATTTCAAACCTGTTTTTCATGAGAATGCTAAACTCTTCACATAATTTCAGATTAGGTGAACCAAAGATTATGTCATCTACATAAACTTGAACTAATAAGATGTTACCATCTACTTCCTTTCTAAACAAAGTTCTATCAATCTTGCCTTTTGAAAAACCATTTGATGTCAAGAAATCAGATAAGGTATCATACCAAGCTCTGGGAGCTTGTTTCAGTCCATATAGAGCTTTGTTGAGTTTATAGACCTTGTTATTGATCTTAAACCCAAGAGGCTGCTCCATATAGACTTCCTCAAGTAACACACCATTAAGGAAGGCAGACTTAACATCCATTTGAAAGACTTTGAAAGATTTATATGCAGCAAATGCCAAGAACAACCTTATTGCTTCTAATCTGGCAACTGGAGCATAGGTTTCATCATAGTCTATCCCCTCAGACTGTGAGTAACCTTGTGCAACCAATCTTGCCTTATTTCGAACAATAATGTTGTTCTCATCTGTTTTGTTTTTAAACACCCATTTGGTGCCTATAATCTTTCTGTGTAAGGGTCTTTCCACTAGATCCCATACATTTTGCCTTTCAAACTGATGCAGTTCTTCCTGCATTGCAGTTATCCAGTTTGGATCTAATAGAGCTTCCTCAATAGACTTGGGTTCAAGAAGCGACACATAACAGCTGAACAGACTTTCAAAGTCCAGCATCATTTGTGTCTGCACACTACTAGATGGGTCTCCTATAATCTGATCAGATGGATGGTAGCTTCTCATCCTTTTGCCTATGTGAGGAGAAGGATCCTCATCTTGAGTATGAGTAGGTAACCCTTCTGACTCTACCTCAGCTGACGTTCCCCCTTCATCAGCTGACCCCCGCTGATCAGCTGATGTCAAGGGTGTTTGTTCTGATGGAGTCTGATCAGAAGTTATCTTCTGATTATCAGATGGGGATTCTTCTTCATTTGATTCTGAATCAAGACTAGGTAGATAGACAGTTCTATGTTCAGTCTTGGTCAGTTCAATTTTATCTAGACTTTCAGAAATTTGATTCACTTTATCTGAGAAGGAATACAACTCATAAAAACCAACATGAGGGGTTTCCTCCACACAAAGGGTTGTCTTGTTAAAAACTCTAAATGCCTTGGAAGTGTTAGAATATCCCAAGAATATTCCATCAACTGCCTTAGCATCAAAGGTTCTTAACTTAGAGTCCCATTGTTATGGATAAAACACTTACAACCAAAAGTTCTGAAATATGAGATTCTTGGAATCTTACACTTCCAAATCTCATATGGAGTCTTACCCTTGTCTTTGACAACTAAGCACCTGTTCTGGGTGTAGCAAGCTGTGTTGATGGCTTCAGCCCAGAACTTGTGAGGGGTTTCATACTCAGCTAGCATGCTCCTGGCTGCTTCCTTCAAGGTCCTATTCCTTCTCTCAACCACTCCATTTTGTTGAAGAGTTCTTGCTGATGATGTCTCATGAATAATTCCACACTCATTGAAAAAGTTAGATAAACAAGAATTCAAAAATTATGTGCCCTTATCACTCCTTATTTTAATAATATTAACACCCTTTTCGTTCTGAATCTGTCTGAACAGATCAGGGATCTTGTTTATAGTCTCATTTTTCTTGAAAAGAAATATAACCCAAGTATATCTAGAAAAGTCATCTACTACAACAAGAGTATATTTCCTTTCACTGAAACTGATAGGAGAAACAGGTCCAAACAGATCCAGATGAAGTAGTTGCAACACTCTTTCAGATGAAGAAGAGTTAATACTCTTAAATGAGTGTCTAGGCTGTTTACCTTTCTGACAAGCATCACATTTAAGATCAGTGGATAAAAGTTTCTCAGGTAATCCCTTAACAAGGTTCTTTTTAGCTAGTTTACTAAGGGTCTTGAAATTCAGATGACTAAGCCTCTTGTGCCATAGCCAGCTGAGGTCTTCTCCACCCTTAGCTATCAGACAGGTATCTTTGGGACAACTATTAAAGTTGGCCACATAGACATTACCATGTCTGAAGCCAGTTAAAAGTACCTTATCTGAGGAATTATCTAATATATCACATTTATCCTTCGAAAATTTGACAAGAAAACCTTTATCACAAAGCTGGGAAACAGATAGCAGATTATGTTTCAAACCTTCAACAAAATATACCTCAGATACCTGAATATCCTTGATAATCAGAGTACCTACACCTTTAGTCTGACCACAATTATTGTCTCCAAATAATACTCTTGGACCATCAATGCTTTGGAAATTTGATAACAGCCTCTTGTTATGGGTCATGTGTTGTGAACAACCACTATCAATGTACCATATAGAAGCTAAAATCTCTTCCTTGAGTGATGATCCCTGTGAATCCTGAAAAACAGATTAGTTATAAGGTACCCTAGTGATCTTGGGTCCTTGTGGGTCAAGCATCACTTTAGGTAACCAGATAAAGATCTCATCTCCAGATAATAAATCAGACTTGGTCTTTCTACCAAATCTGTCTACAATTGTATCACTTTTAAATGACAACTTGTTGTATTCAGATTTAGTAATTTTCCTAAACTTAGGAAATGTGGGATAACATCTGCTTCTTCCATCAAAAGGATTATAATAAGAATTTCTTCTTATTTTGGTTCTTGGATTCCTCTTATTCTGATAAGGAGTCCTCAGCTGAATTTTTGTTTTCAAGCTGGGAGATGCAGTCCTTACTTGACTGATTGGTTTCCAAGGACCAATTTTAACCTCTTCTGATTGATCAGATGCTTTCACAAATTTCCTAGGTTTCTGGACATCTGATTTATTATTTCTATCATAACTAAGACCTGTTTTGTCATGAGATTTTTGAGATGTATTAAAGATATGATCTATTGCTGATTGTGAATTATTAAGTTGACTAATTTTGAAGACTAGCTTCTCATTGTCTTTCTTAATTGATTCATTTTCAGCACAGATTACTTCAAATTTGTCTTTTAAAGTTTTCAACTCACTTTCTAATTTTTCAGCTAAGCTGGCTGATGTACTAGCCTCAGCCTGGGGAAAACATTCCCCCTTGAATGTTTCCTCAGTTTCTGAATAGTTCATCACCTGCTTTCCTTTAATTAGAACTTGAATTTGATTCTTTAAAGCCAAATTTTCTGTCTCTAGCTGTTTATAAGCAGCCAGGGATGTCTTTAAATCTCTCAATAATTCATGAATAACAGTTTGATCATGATTAGATGCAGACTGACAGGAATCATTATCAGAAGATGAATAATAGATTACCTCTTTAGCCATGAGACATATTTCATCATCTGATCCGAAATCAGATGAGGATGATGATGATGATGATGATTTCTTTGGATCCTTTTCTTCAGCCAACAGAGCTCTTTGATCTGCAAATCTCCTGTCTCTCTTTTTCCTTTTCTCTTCCCTTTCTTTAGGAGTCAGTTGAGGACAATCATAGCTGAAGTGTCCTGGCTTGTTGCATGTGTAGCAAGTATCACTCCTGTCTGATTTAGGGCTGGAAGGATTTCTTCTGACAAGTGGTCTGTATCTTCTTGTCTGGCTCCTGCTTTTATCATCATCTGTAGACTCATCTTCCTTTCTTCCTGATCTGGATCTTGATATATCCTTTCCTGCAAATCTCAATTTATTTCTTTTATACTTCATTCTTAATCTATCATACCTTTTGGTGAGCAGAGCCATCTGCTCCTTCAGAGATAGGTCAGCTCCTACAGACTCAGTTGACATCTTGTCTTCTTTGCTGACAAAGGCAACAGATTTAGATGAGGTGCTTGAATCCATCTCATCCTCCTCATCTTCTATTTGAATGTCATACTCTAGAGCTTTAAGATGAGAGAACAAGTTATGGTGAGTAATATAAGATAAATCTTGAGTAACTTTAAGGATATTAGATTTCTCCCTCCATCTCTTGGTTAATGATCTCAGAATCTTGTTATTAATCTCCTTCTCTGTATAATTCTTTCCAAGGTCAGCTGCTTTGTTGAGGAGATTAGTCAACCTTACATCTAACTGATCCACAGACTCATTATCCTTCTTTTTGAATGTATCAAATGCATGCAAGACTGACTGCATCTTGTTTTCTTTTACTTGTTCAGATCCTTCACAGATATTTGCTAGAGTCTGCCACATTTCTTTGGCAGTTTTGCATCTCTTAACCTTCTCTATCCAATCTTTACTTAGAGTCTCAATGATTTCAGTTCGAGCTACTTGATCAAGATTGTGGATCTTCCTTTCATCATTTGTCAAATAAGAACTCTTTTTCTCTTGTCTAGTTCTGGATTCAGTTGACTCAGCTCCAGTGCTAGTGCCTCCATGATAAAATTTTATAGGTCCTTCTTCAAGAACCTCTTCCATCCTATCATGAATGGCCTTGAGGTGATTCTCCATCCTGAATTTCCAGTAATCATAATCTTCAATAGAAAATTCAGGTAGATTCCTGGACTTCTTGCTTTTTCCTAATGACATGATGAGATAAAGAAACAAAATACTCCACAAAAACTTATTAGTAGCACTGTTAGTAATAATAAAGAAAATCAAGAAAATCAAGAAAATTTCAGAATCTTAGTTAAGACCTAAAATCAATATCAGAACAGCTTAACACTGCTCTGATACCACTTGTTGGTCCCGGATTGTTGAGTTGATTAAAACCTTGAGTTAGCATTCTAGAACAAAATCTAGAAAGGGGGGGTTTGAATAGATTTTGTTGATTTTTCGAATCTCTCCAAAATCAATTCAAAGTACCAGATTAACACAGCGGAAAACAATTTTTGAACTCAACTTTAACAAGATCAAAAGCAATCTGATATTAAGATTTTAGCTATGATTCTGAAATTAAGCTTTGAACAATAAATTGTAAATTGAACAGAAAAGTAAATGAAAGCAGTAAAGAACACCAGATTTTATAGTGGTTCGGATTATAACAATTCTACATCCACTCTCCTTCTCCAACTTGAAGAAGGGTCTCCACTATCTGCTTACTTACTTACTTTACAATCTTACAACTTATAACTTGATCTTCAACTCTTCAAAACGCTAACCAAACTTAAGAAATCTAACTCTTAAGAAAAAGAAGTGTATTTGAAGATGTGAAATGAAGTGTTCTACAAACACTTAGAAAATACTATGAAGAAATCTTGTGATTTGAAAGAATGAATTTCTGGGAAAAAAAATAACTTGTGAATTCTGTGTGAAGTGTTAAGTAAAAAAAAGTATTTGAAAAAGAAGTGCCTAGACCTATTTATAAGTCTGAAAAGACAGTTAGTTTGTTATTCAGTTCTAACAAACTGAAAACTACTTTAACAAACTTAATCTTGAAAACTGCTCTAGACCTCAGCTGTCTTTGTTCTACTCGTCTGCAGCTGACTCGGTGAAGACTCGCCTTTCTTATTCTACTCAGCTGAGCTCTTTATGTTCGTCTCCTGCAGCTGACTAGACTCAAGCTTGTCTCCAGATGACTTATACTCTTCCAGACCTCAGCTGACTAGATTGGTTCTCTACCCCGTCTGATCAGCTTAGCTTACGATCTCAATCTCAGCTTGTTCTTCAGGTCGTCTAATCAACTGAGCTTCTTCTTTTAACTCATCAAAACTTCTTGATCCAACAGCAGTAGATTGGGATGATGAAGATCTCATTGTGCTATATGATGACTTGGATGATTGGGGACATTGAGCAAGGGGGAGCTTTCGAAGATGGAGGAGTTTGAAGAAAGGGGGAGTTCGTGCAGACTTATGAAGATGCAAGCTGTTATACCTGACAACCCAATCCTCTCCTAAACTTCATTTATAAGCTTTATCTGTTTTTGTAAAGACTCAATTTATCTTCTATTTTTATGTTTATTTTTTTTCGAACTTATCTTATGTTAGGTATATTGTTGAACTTAATGTTGATTTGATATTTAGTTTAAGTTTATTTTGTTTATGTCTAGTATTTGTTATGTTCTTTGGTTAGATTTATTATAGTTCTCGTCTTAAAACTCTGTTTTATTGTGTTATATGTTTTTGTGTCTTAATACTCTGATTTCGTTTAGTTAGGTTATTTAGTTTTTTTTTTTTTTCATTTTATGATTAAGCTCTGATTTATGTTAGTTCGTTTAAGTGTTATTGTTTTGTGTTAGCTCTGATTTTGATTTTATTAAGTGTTAAGTCTTTGTTATGTTCGTAATTTATGTTTTAGTGATGTTTTATGTTTAAGTGTTATTCGTTTTTGGCTAAGTAATGAGATGTCATTTACTTGATGTTTATTTACTTATCTCTATTGTGTACACATTCTGTACAATGGTACAACATCAGGTGTGTTCCAGTAGAAAGGCCGAATTGGGGGAGATTGTTGATGTTATGACGAGTGTTACTCAGAATGTGCCAACATTCTGGTCACAACATCAGAATTCGTCCTTCCACTTCCACTAACCCTTAACCCACGTTTTGTCTTGGTTAATATCTTGTTTTCTTTCAGAATGAAGACTTACGGCAGTTACCGAAGTCATGCGTTTGAAAAGGCAAGCAAAGAGAAGTTATAAAGATCATGGGGAAGTTACATGGAAGTTACCTATTTTCAAGGGAGATGTGAAAGTTATCTTCAAGCATTAAGAGTCCAGATTTTATCTATATATACACGACTGCTATGAAGATTAAAACTTGAAGTTGAGGGAAACACAATCTAGCATAGTCTATTGGCATAGATTATAGAATTTATTGTAGTTTCATACTCGATACTTCCGTTGGTGAATGTTCCAACATTTCACTCAACATTGGGTCTTTATATGTATTAGTGATAGGTTAGATTGATCATTGTCTAGTCACTATATACGTAGATCCATTCACGGTGTGGCTTATATTTTCACCGATTGTATCACTTAACAATTACTAGTGATAATACGCCGTTTGGCAGTATAGACTTATTTATAGTCTATACGAAAATTTTGATATCCATCTTGCAAAGTGTTTAAGACTTCCATTTGTGTATTTTTGTTCATTTATTTTAAATCGTGTTGTTCTCGATTGTACCAACATTCGTGACAACATTCTGCATAAACACTTACGCACACCTTCAATTATGTATGCATAAATATATATATCATAATATATATATATATATATATAAAATTATAAGTTAATTTTTTTATTAATTCACGACCTTTAATCTCAATATAAATTTAATTACGACCATGTTAGCTCTATAGTAGTTTCAATTTGATACACGCTAATTAATTATAACATAAATTTTTGCACAACCCATTGAATATTTCTCTTGCTTTTACTTACTTTCTTGTTTATAGACTTACAACTTTCAGAACAAAATTCGACAGATCTTCTACAATTTCTAACTTTTTCTCCATGAAGATGTGAAGATAATGATGAAGATGTTCTATAAACACCTTCTAAAACAAATAGCAAACTAAGTGTGTGTTGTGACAGGAGAATAAGCCAAGGGATAATGCTCGCAGCTCGGAGAACCCTGCGAACAGCTATCATGGCTCAGCGAGCATCTCACCGGTCACACCGAGCACCTTCTCCGGATATCGCGAGAAGGATCAATCAGGCGAAGGGTCCCAGCGAAGACCGAAGAGCGACCAGCCGGAGACAAGATCTTCCCTAAAGAAGAAAGATATCCGGAGGCAGACCGTGGTCAGAAGACGCCCTGCCCCAAAAGGAGAAAGATCTCGCCGCCGCGGGAGATCCCAGCAACTATGCCACGTGGAAGACACTGAGAGGGCTAGAAGCCTGCTCATCCGTACAGTACTTCCACAGGCGCATTTAATTTTGTACCTTTACATTAAATGCACCCGATTCTACGGGATTCATTAGCCGCCAATTGGCATGTATAAATAAGACCTACATGGCACAATAACAGGGATCGAAAAACATCCAACCTTAAGCCTGAGACTCACCCTCCCAGCAAACCTCCTTGCATTTACAACTTTCTGCATTTATATCTCTCATCATTGCCTATCAATGTTCATATATTAATTGCCAATCATCAGCATTCAATACACGTTAATCCAAGCTATTAAACAGGCCGATTATCCATCCAAAATCCAGATTATCGGGTGGTTTAATCGGTGTAACAACAATTGGTGCCGTCTGTGGGAAACGCTAGACAAGAAAAGCCACTCCCAACTAGTATCTCTTCTGCAATAAGGAATAACCATGACTAACAGTCGAGCCATCAGCAAGCGTGTTAGCCACGACAGTGAAGAACAACAGGGGCAAAACAGCCCGGTCCATAACATCGAAGACCAAATCCCTCTCCCCCTCCAGGAGTACTAGACCCCAGAATAAGTGAGCAGAGCTATCCAACAGCTCCAAGCTCGGGCTCGCGAACTTGAATCTCAGGCCAGACCCGTAGCCGTTCCCGTCGAAGGCCCGTCGAGGCCTCAAAAGGGGAAAAGAAAGGCCTGTGACCAAGAGGCCGAGAGCCAAGACCGATCAGGGGTGCGCCAGCCTGAACGATCGGTGTTTAATCGCCTGGGCTCCCAAGCCCGAAGGCTCAATTTCAACGAACGGCCCCAAGTGTCCCCTCCGAGGGAGGCCATCCATCGCGGCCCACAATGCGCCCAGAGTGCCGTAATGGCAAGGTCTAGGATCCCGGACCTCGACCGCATCGGCCCCAACGTGGCTCACCGAGCCCTCACCCACCCGGACCCGGCTATTGTCGCTCTCCAGCGGAAGCTGGACCGCATAGAGGGCCGCATGGACGCCCGCGAGGGCATCCCCAAGAGGACTGCCGTTAACCAGCCCCTCTCTATGGCCATTGAGATGGCGGAGGTCCAGACCAAAATCCTACCTCCGCAAACTGCCCTATATGAGGGAAAGACCGACCCGGAGGTCCACCTTAGTAAGTACATCACTTACATGACTGGGAGAGGGGCATCGGATGTGATAAAGTGCCGTCTGTTTCCACTGACGTTGGGCGAGCTAGCCCACAAATGGTACACCTCTATCCCCTCTTGCACGATCGGCGATTTCTCCAGCCTCGGTGAACAATTTGTCTCCTACTTCGCCTCTAAAATTGCTCGCCCGGGCAGCCGGCAGAGGCTCATGGGCATCAGGCAGGCGGAGAAAGAATCCGACGAGGAGTACCTCGACCGGCTGGACAAAGTGCTCCTCATAGGTGAGCCCATTGGTGATGAGCTGCAGCTTCACGCTGCGATGAGCGGGCTCAGGGCAGATTCACACATGTTCCATCACATGACCAAACAGTACCCGTCTTCTTACGCCGAGTTCAGGTGGCGAGCGGGTGACCTAATTACTAGGAAAAAGCTCCTCGCCCAATGCCCGGGCGAAGTCAAGACGCCCGTCACCGAGGTAGCAGATGCGGCTCCTCCCGTCAAGAGGCCCTATCACACGAAAAGGCGAGACCAAGCCAAAGCCCAAGGGACGTTCAAAAGTTTTGAAGGGGTTGAGGTCGTGGATAAACTGAAGTGCTCGCCGGCCTTCGTGTTCAATGCGATGAAGGGAGAAGGGGTATTCACCCAGCCTAAGCCCCTCAAGAGCAATGCTGTGAGGAAAGCCTCGAACAAGTTCTACGCCTTTCATGATGGCCCCGGGCACAATATGAGTGAGTGTAGAAATCTCCTTCGCCAGCTGTGGAAGCTCTACGAGGAGGGAAGGTTGAGCGAGTATGTTAAGAAGCCCGTCCCACGACCGAGGCATGACGGGGAGGAGCGCGGACCTCCTCGCAGGAACAGAGAAGACGGAACGTGGGCAGCAGCTGTGGTCGCCGCGGACATAGACGCGGGATACAGCAGCGATGATATTCCCCCGCCGAACCAGGGGGGATGGGTCCAAATGATACAGCCTGGAGGAGGTAGTTTGGGCGGACTGACCCCCATCCTCGCCATGTCGAACAGGAAGCGGAAGGCCGAACTCCGAGCTATTGACAACATCCACATCATCGTACCTCCCCCCGAGCCAACGATTTCAAAATCTGCCGCTATCAGCTTCTCCAACGCTGATCGCGAGGGACTCATTTTCCCAAAGAACGAGGCCTTGGTCATCTCGACCAAAATTCTGGGGATGACCGTGGAAAGGATCCTGATCGACAATGGCTGCTACTGCAACATAATCTTCAAGTCCGCTCTGGATCAGATGGGCAACTTGATGAGGTTCATCAAGCCATGCGATTTGCAGCTGAAGGGATTCGGGGATACGACGGTGACCCCCTACGGAAGAATCAAGCTGTCCGTGGAGCTCGCGGACTTCCAGAACGAGCAGCTTAGGATCACTAGGCCTTTAGAATTTATAATCGTCGACCAGCCAAATATCTATAATGGCTTTCTCGGTCGACCCTTTCTCGAAACTTTTGAGGCAGTCGCCTCTTCCTACTTTTATTGCCACTAAACTTGTTGATATTGATCTTTGTGTGATGTTTTGAAAGTGATAAGAGGCCATGTTTGGAATTATTAGTCACTTTGCCAAATATTTTCCCACCAAATACATGTGATTTCCTTAGTGAGCCATGTTGAGCCTTATGATCCTTATTCTTTGGCAAGCCAAGATGGAAACCATTAGCCTATTTGGATGAGCCTTTCTTGTCCTATATTTAGTTGAGCTTGAATGTTGGCTAATGATGGTGATTTGATTGCTAAGTGTGGGAAGATGATGAGCTAAGTGATGAATGAAGCATAAAAGAAAGAAAGGTTGTGAAAAATTGAATTGTGAAGAAAAATGCATGAAAAGAAAAATTCAATTTGTGAGCTTAAAAAGAGAAAGCTTAAGTGAATGGTGGATTGATAATTGAAGTTCAAAAGTAAGAGTGTGCCTGATGAGAAGAGAAGAGATGTGTATTGAAATGATTAGCTTACATTCAAGTCTCTACTACTTAGTCACTCTTATCCAAAAACATCCCACCTTTCCAAAGAGCCTACATTACAACCTTAGAGAAAGACCTCTTTGATTCTTGATTGATCATAATTGATTTTGATTGAGATAAAGTCTTGTGGCAAGCATATGGTGTGCAAGTTCATGAATTTGATGATTGAGTGCTTTATACCTTGATACACTTGAGTGAAGAGTGAAACACTCCATGGAAGGAGCAATGTGTTGAGTATTGGATTGAGCATTTATTTGAGCATGATTCATCTTGATGGCTAGTTGATAGTTGCATTGATACAAGTGATCATTGATGAGTTCGATTGTCTTATATTTCGTCTATGGTGCCATATGACATAATTGCAATCAATTCACTCCTTTTTTCTTAGTTTCTACGTTGCTCGAGGATGAGCAACAATTCAAGTTTGGGGGTGTGATTGGAGTGAATTGATACATGTTTTTAGGGCCAATTTTAGTGCAAAAAGTGAGCTAATGTGTGATTTTTGTGCCTAAATGTGAAAAGTATCACTCTTTTGCCTAAAAAGTATTACTTTGTGAGGTTTTGATGTATTTCGTCCATTTTGCAGGTAAATCGGAGGAATTTTGCCAAACCGAAAGTACCGGTATTCTTAGAATGAAAAGACGAACATACGGGACGAAAACGGAGGTCGGACCCGGAGCCCTTCTCGATAAAAATTCCCTGGTCTCGGGCTGAAGTCGAGGGTGCACAGACCTCGACTCGAGGTTCATGCTGGAGGGAAACAATTTCAAAATGGCAGCGAGCTCGACTCGAGGGAGGAGCCTCGAGTCGAGGGATAGGAAAAATGCAGAATCCTCGACTTGAGGGCGAAGCCTCGACTCGAGGCAGGAGAGATTTTTAAAGAAACGTGTTAGCGACTCTTAGGCCTCGACTCGAGGGCCTGAAGCTCGACTCGAGGAGTGCCCAAAATCAAAAAATTCAGTTTTTAAGCCATTGGAAGCCAAAACAGAGGAGGGATTGATTCTAGTAGTTTAGAGCAGTTTCTAGGAGTTTCTTTGAGCGAATTTTACATTTTGTAGCTTGGATTCACTTGTAATTGCATTATATAGTTAGAAAGAGAATAGATTCCACATTTAGTTCATTAGATTAGTAGATTGATTGATTGTAATTGAAGTTTGCAGCTGAGAAGTGAGAAGATTTGAAGTTGTATTGAAGCATTATAGAAGATTAATCATTCTTATTTTTGCCTATTGAAGTTTAATTGGTGATGTTCTTACCCTTTGATCTCTTTAATTCATTGCTTGTAGTGATTAGATTGTTATTTGCTATCTTAGATTTTCTAGCCATGGCTTTTGCTTGTAGCACCATGGGCTAATAGTTTTGTGCTTGGGATAATTGAAATTAGGGATGAAGTGATTGCCTCATGCTATGATTGTTGATAATTGTGATCAATTGAATTAGATTGCTCCCTAATTGTGAATCTTAATTGTGCTTCATGAAAAATTGTCTCTTTTGATTAATGGTTGATCACCCTAGCAATAGGCGAGAGTTGAGCTAACGTGATTAGGTGTTAATCGGGTTTCAATTTTGCATGATTGTATGAATTGGGGACTTCTACATTGAGAGATGGGAAGAACTAAGGATACTCACATTAGGCATTGTGATATTAATGGAGTGATTAATTTCATGATGATTTATGCTTTCTAATTTGATTGATTTGCATTTGGATACAATCATAGCTTGTTAATCATGGATTCCTTGATGGAAATTATCCCTTGCACCCAATTCCCCCATTGATTTTAGTCTATTTGATCTTGCATTCTAAGTGTTTGATAAATTGTTTGCATAATTTTGCCATTTAATTTCTTGCATTTTTTAGTGATTTAGTTCAAGAGCTTGTTGCAACTTTAGCCATTTAGAACTCTTATTCTTGAATTTCGTTTGCATACTTTCTCCCTTGGGTTCGATATTTTGTTGATTGGTCTTAATAACTCTTACCCTATACACTCCAATCAAATGGCGCCGTTGCCGGGGATCTAGTTTTTGCACCTATAAGTGAGATTCGAGGATTGTTTGAAGTGGCTATTTGTTGTTTTTATTTTTGTTTTTGTTGATTTTATTGGTGAGAAGTTGATACTTGGATTTGTGGCATTGTAGGTGTATGCTAACAAGATCAAGTGGTGTTCCACCCTTGCCACTAAATCCGGAAATTGAGGCTACGTTGAGAAGAAATCGTGTGAGAAGAAGAAGGGAAGCTATGGAAGGAGAAGAGCAAAGGCATGAGGAGAGACTAGTGGGTGATCCTCAAGAAGAGGAGGTACATGGACAAGGAGTAGGAGGAGGAGAGAATGGAGGTAATGGGAATCATTTCCATGCTCAACTTGGCCCTTTCCCTCAAGGGATGCCACCACAAAATTACCCCTACCAAAATCCATATCCTTATCCACCTCAAGCTCATCAATATCCCTACTATCCACCTCATCCACAACAATTTCCACCATACTATCCCCATATGCCGTATAATCAAGAGCCACGATATCATGAGCCACCTCACATACCAAATACCCAACCACAACCCGTAAATGAGCCACCACCTCAAGGAAGGCCTTTGAGAGAGTTCTTTGAACCACAACTTAGAGAGCATTATGATGGGATAGCAAGGCCGAGGATAGATGCTAATAACTTCGAGATAAGTCCCGCTTTGGTAAGAATGCTTAGGGAGAAGCAATTTGAAGGTAGAGATGAAAATGAGTGCCCACATCAACATATGGCACAATTTCTTGAGATTGCCGACACTACAAAATACCATGGGGTACCCGAAGATGCGAAGAAGTTGAGGCTCTTTGCCTTTACATTGAAAGGAAGAGCAAAAGCATGGCTTAATTCACTACCGCCCGGGACCGTACGTACATGGGAGGAGTTGTCAAAGAAATTCTTGATGAAGTTTTACCCACCATCAAAGACCGTGCAAGCGAAGGAGGCTATTTCCCATTTCCGACAAAAGAATGGGGAGACGATACCGGAGGCGTGGGAGAGGTATGGCATGTTACTTATCAATTGTCCTCAACACGGTTTTCCGGAGGAGCAAACCATTATGTACTTTTGCAATGGTTTGACGGATGGGGATAGGTCGTTTTTGGATGCTTTGCTAATGGATCTATTTGGTCTAAAACCATGGGGCAAATGAATGAAATAATGGAGAACATAGCTCAAGACTCATTCCAAGTGTCGGTTAATAGAGGAGCACACCATAGAGTGTCACAAGTTAATGAGATAGAGAGTATGAAGAGTATGATGATGACTATGATGGACCGATTGGGAGCTCTTACTACTTCACAAAGCCAATCAAGTGTGAGTCCATCCGCTCCTCATGTTGATGTTGGGCCAAGTTCATTGCCGGTTGAAGAAGTGAGTTATATGGGTAAGCCTCCATTCCAAGGAGGCTATCAAGGAGGAAACCATCAAGGGAACTATCAAGGAGGAAGGCCTTACCAAATGTTTTACCAAAATAGGCCACAAGGAAGCTATCAACCTCAACCGCAAGCTCCATTTAATGGGAATACATGGAGGAGACACGAAAATTTTTCATATGCCAATCCTAGAGCCGCCGTTCAATTTCCTCCCGGATTTGATCCGGGTGCAAAGGCTCCAAACAATGAAGGAAAGGCTACCACGGAGGAGATCTTGGGGTTGATTGTGAAGAAGTTGGATGCTAATGATTCAAGGCTTGATGATATAGGGAAGCAAATGGACACTCGTTTCAAGACGATCGAGCATCAAGTAGGGCAACTTGCTACTACGGTTGGGAAGCTCTCGTCTACGGTGGATGACTTGCAAAAGAAAGAATCAAAGGAGTATTGTCAAGCCATCGAGCTTAGGAGTGGTGCACGGTATGAAGGACCAAAATTGCCTTCAAGGAGTGATGGAGAGGAGAAGCATTATGAAAGTTGTGATGAAGAAAAGCAAGAGGTGATGGAGGAGGAAGAAAAGAAGAAGCCAAAGTGGTTGATGGCAAAGGAAGAGAGAGCAAAGCAAAAGATTATTGAGAAGGATGAAAAAGGGATTCCAAAGACGGTTGTTCCCGTGCCTTATCCTCAAAGGTACATGAAGAAAGCACTAGATGAGAAGTTTGCTCGGTTCCTTGAGGTTTTCAAAACCTTGTATATCAACATTCCTTTTTCGGAGGCCTTTGAGCAAATGCCCCATTATGCGAAGTTTCTTAAGGATTTGCTAGCAAAAAGGAGGAGGATGGAAGAGCCAGAGTTAATTAAATTGACCAAGGAGTGTAGTGCCGTGCTTCAACAAGAGCTTCCACCAAAGTTGAAGGATCCGGGTAGCTTTACTCTTTTATGTGATCTTGGTAATGGGTTGGAGAAGCTTGCCTTGTGTGACTTGGGGGCAAGTATTAACTTGATGCCATTTTCCATGTTTAAGAGGCTCAACCAAGGAAAGTTAGGAGCCACTACCGTAACTCTTCAACTTGCCGATGGGTCAACTACTATTTCAAGAGGTATTGTGGAGGATGTCTTGGTCAAGGTAGAAGACTTTGTGTTTCCGGCGGACTTCGTAGTACTTGAGATGGAGGAAGATAAAGATGTACCATTGATACTAGGGAGGCCGTTTCTAGCTACCGCCAGAGCGGTGTTTCATGTAAATGAAGGAAAGCTTACTTTGAAGCTTGATGATGAAGAGTTTCATTTTTCAATGAAGGAGGTGATGAAGCACCCCATGGAGAAAGAGGAATGCCATGTTGTGGATGTGATTGATTCATGCCTTCAAGAGGCTTGGGAGGACTCTTCTTATACTCTTTTCTCTAAAGATTATGTTATTCCATCATATAATCATGTGCTTAATGAATCTTGTGTTTCTTATGATTGTGATAGGGATGTATTGGAAGTGGAGGAAGTGAAAGAGATAAAGTTTGAAGGCTTTCCTAATCAACCTTGGGAGAATAATGAAGATGGGAAGCCAATTGAAGAGAAAGTGAAAGGAGCCCTTAAGCCACTACCCGAGCACTTGAAGTATGCTTATTTGGAGGAAAATGAAGGTTGCCCGGTAATTGTATCGTCATATCTTACATCCGATGAGGTAACTAAATTACTTGATGTTCTTCGTAAGCATAAATCCGCCATAGGTTGGTCCATTGATGACTTAAGAGGTATAAATCCTTCAATTTGTATGCATAGGATTAGGCTTGAAAAGGACCATAAACCCGTAGTTCAACCCCAAAGGAGAGTGAACCCTAATATTCAAGAGGTAATTAGGAAAGAAGTTGTGAAATTGTTAGATGCTAATATGATTTTTCCTATTTCCGATAGTCCTTGGGTCTCTCCCTTGCATGTTGTAGCTAAGAAAGGGGGGATTACGGTAATAAAAGGGGAAAATGATGAATCAATTGCGACAAGGGTAGCTACGGGGTGGCGAGTGTGTGTTGACTATAGAGAACTTAATAAGGCCACGTGCAAGGACCACATTCCCTTACCTTTTCTAGATCAAATGCTTGATAGGTTAAGTGGATTTGAGTATTATTGTTTCTTAGATGGTTATTCCGGATACAATCAAATTATGATTGCACCGGAAGACCAAGAAAAGACTACTTTTACTTGCACGTATGGGCCGTTTGCTTGGAAAAGAATGCCATTTGGTCTTTGCAATGCTCCCGCCACTTTCCAAAGATGCATGATGTCAATTTTTCATGGCTTAATTGAGAAAATCATGGAGGTATTTATGGATGATTTTTCCGTATTTGGAGAGTCATTTGATAATTGCCTTACCAATCTTGACATTGTTTTGCAAAGGTGTGAAGATACAAACTTGGTGCTAAATTGGGAGAAATGCCATTTCATGGTTAAGGAAGGCATTGTGTTGGGACATCATGTATCATCAAAGGGATTGCAAGTGGATAAGGCAAAAATTGTGGCTATTGAGAAGTTGCTTCCACATAAGGATGAGAAAGGAATTCGATCGTTCCTTGGACATGCCGGGTTCTATCGGCGATTCATAAAGAATTTCTCTCAAATTTCTAAATCCTTGTCTCATCTCTTAGAAAAAGATGTGCCATTTGAGTTTAATGATGATTGTTTGATTGCTTTTAGGTCTTTGAAGGAAGCTTTGACGAGTGCACCCATTTTAATTACTCCGGATTGGACAAAGCCCTTCATCATCATGTGTGATGCAAGTGATTTCGCTATGGGGGTCGTCTTAGGAAAATTGAGAGAGAAGAGGTTTCATGCTATCTATTATGCCTCCAAGACTTTCAATCCGGCCCAAACCAATTACACCACTACCGAGAAAGAAATGCTTGCGGTGGTGTACGCTTTTGATAAGTTTCGACCTTATCTTGTAGGGTCGAAAACTATTGTGTACACCGACCATGCCGCAATTCGGTATCTCATGTCGAAAAAGGATGCTAAGCCTAGGTTGATTCGTTGGATATTATTGTCGCAAGAATTTGACATGGAGATTGTGGATAAGAAAGGAAGTGAAAATGTCATAGCGGATCACCTTTCTAGACTTGAAGGAGTAGAAGAGATGGAAAGGGATGTCAAGGAAGTTGAAGAGACCTTTCCCGATGAGGGATTGGTAAGTATTGAAGAAGTCATGAGTGTGGTAAAGGAAGGGGATGTTCCATGGTTTGCCAATTATGCTAATTTCTTAGCAAGTGGAGAATTGCCACTGGAAATGAATCCCTTTGAAAGGAAGGTTTTTTACAACCGGGTCAAACATCTCGTATGGGACGATCCATACCTCTTCAAGGTGGGGGTGGGGAGTGCTTCGTAGGTGTGTGACAAGAAAGGAAGGGGAGGAAATCATGAAACATTGCCACTCTTTACCGTGTGGAGGCCATTATAGCACGTCCAAGACCGTGAGGAAGATTTTATTGGCGGGATTCTATTGGCCAACCATTTTCAAGGATTGGGAGAGATTTATCAAGGAATGTGACAAGTGCCAACGGATAGGGAACCTTAACAAGAGGGATGAGATGCCATTGAGCAATATCCTAGAAGTGGAAGTTTTTGATATATGGGGAGTTGACTTTATGGGACCATTTCCACCGTCGGAGGGGTATCAATATATCCTCGTAGGGGTTGACTATGTTTCAAAATGGATAGAAGCCATTCCAACCAAAAGCAATGATTCTAAAGTGGTGATAGCCTTTTTGAAGAGGATCTTTACACGGTTTGGGGTTCCAAGGATTTTGATAAGTGACGGTGGTAGCCATTTTGTTAACAAGGCTATGGAGAAGCTTTTGTTAAGATATGATGTTAAACACAAGGTTGCTATTCCTTACCACCCGCAAACGAATGGCTTAGCCGAGGTGTCTAACCGCTTGATTAAAGGTATCTTGGAGAAGACGGTGAGGACAAGTAGAAAGGATTGGGCAACAAAGCTTGATGATGCATTATGGGCTTATCGAACCGCCTTTAAGACGCCTCTTGACATGTCTCCCTATCAATTAGTGTATGGAAAGGCTTGTAATCTTCTGGTGGAGTTGGAGAGCATTTTGGGCTCTTAAAAAGTTGAATTTTGATGAAGAACTTGTGGGAGAGAAGAGGGCTCTACAATTACATGAGTTGGATGAGTTTAGGATGAGAGCTTATGAGAGTTCAAAGATTTTTAAGGAAAAGACCAAGAAGTGGCATGATGCAAGGCTTAGAAGAAAGGAGTTTAAAGAAGGAGATCAAGTGTTACTGTTCAACTCAAGGTTGAAGCTTTTCCCCGGTAAACTCAAATCAAGATGGAGTGGACCTTTTCGTGTTGTGAAGGTTTTTTCGAATGGATACTTTGAGGTTATGAACGACAAGGATGAGAGGTTTGTAGTGAATGGGCACCAGTTGAAGCTCTATCATGTTCATTCACAAAAAGAGGTTTTGGATGCTCTTGATCTTAAGGATGTGCCCTACTTAGGTAGTGAAAGGGAAGTGTGAACTCTTTGAGTTCCGTCCGGCAAAGGACGTTAAACCTAGCGCTAGATGGGAGGCAACCCATTCTTTATTCTTTGTGTTTTTGTTGTTTTGAGTGTGCTTTGTTTGATGTGTTTTTTTTTTTTTGTGATCTTTGTAGGTGTGATGAATTGCTAGGAATCGAGGAGCTCTAGGAGGCTTATAGGAAGAGGAAGATTGAAGGATTATGGGTAAAACACTTCCTTTCAAACTTAGACTTGTCTAAGTTTGGGGGAGGTGTTTGTTGATTGATTTGATGATTTGATGTTTTGGATGGATGATTTTATTGATGCTATGATTTCCTTGATCTATTTGAGCTTATTGTCTATTGATGATTGTGACTTAATGATCTTTTGGATTTCTTTATTCCATGATTCCATATTCTTTATCTTGAGCTTAATTGTGGATTTATTGATATATTTTTGAGTATCATTCATGTGGTAGTGAGTATGCTTGAGATTATGTACATGAGCACTTGAGTTTGATTTGCGAGACTAGTTGGATTTTGATATGATCATGAGTCGATTGTAGCTTGAAGCTAGTTTCTTGACTTATTGTGTAAGGATGAATGTGATTGATGATACTTGATTCATTGCTCAAGTTAAGCCCATGAGTTTTTGTTCCTAATGATCGTACATCTTATACGGTTGATTGATCCTTTGTGAGTGCATCATTCATGATTTGTATGCTAGAACTTGCCACTAAACTTGTTGATATTGATCTTTGTGTGATGTTTTGAAAGTGATAAGAGGCCATGTTTGGAATTATTAGTCACTTTGCCAAATATTTTCCCACCAAATACATGTGATTTCCTTAGTGAGCCATGTTGAGCCTTATGATCCTTATTCTTTGGCAAGCCAAGATGGAAACCATTAGCCTATTTGGATGAGCCTTTCTTGTCCTATATTTAGTTGAGCTTTAATGTTGGCTAATGATGGTGATTTGATTGCTAAGTGTGGGAAGATGATGAGCTAAGTGATGAATGAAGCATAAAAGAAAGAAAGGTTGTGAAAAATTGAATTGTGAAGAAAAATGCATGAAAAGAAAAATTCAATTTGTGAGCTTAAAAAGAGAAAGCTTAAGTGAATGGTGGATTGATCATTGAAGTTCAAAAGGAAGAGTGTGCTTGATGGGAAGAGAAGAGATGTGTATTGAAATGATTAGCTTACATTCAAGTCTCTACTACTTAGTCACTCTTATCCAAAAACATCCCACCTTTCCAAAGAGCCTACATTACAACCTTAGAGAAAGACCTCTTTGATTCTTGATTGATCATAATTGATTTTGATTGAGATAAAGTCTTGTGGCAAGCATATGGTGTGCAAGTTCATGAATTTGATGATTGAGTGCTTTATACCTTGATACACTTGAGTGAAGAGTGAAACACTCCATGGAAGGAGCAATGTGTTGAGTATTGGATTGAGCATTTATTTGAGCATGATTCATCTTGATGGCTAGTTGATAGTTGCATTGATACAAGTGATCATTGATGAGTTTGATTGTCTTATATTTCGTCTATGGTGCCATGTGACATAATTGCAATCAATTCACTCCTTTGTTCTTAGTTTCTACGTTGCTCGAGGACGAGCAACAATTCAAGTTTGGGGGTGTGATTGAAGTGAATTGATACATGTTTTTAGGGCCAATTTTAGTGCAAAAAGTGAGCTAAAGTGTGATTTTTGTGCCTAAATGTGAAAAGTATCACTCTTTTGCCTAAAAAGTATTACTTTGTGAGGTTTTGATGTATTTCGCCCGTTTTGCAGGTAAATCGGTGGAATCTTGCCAAACCGAAGGTACCGGTATTCTTAGAATGAAAAGATGAACATACGGGACGAAAACGGGGGTCGGGCCCGGAGCCCTTCTCGATAAAAATTCCCTGGTCTCGGGCTGAAGTCGAGGGTGCACAGACCTCGACTCGAGGTTCATGCTGGAGGGAAACAATTTCAAAATGACAGCGAGCTCGACTCGAGGGAGGAGCCTCAAGTCGAGGGATAGGAAAAATGCAGAATCCTCGACTCGAGGGTGAAGCCACGACTCGAGGCGGGAGAGATTTTTAAAGAAACGTGTTAGCGACTCTTAGGCCTCGACTCGAGGGCCTGAATATCGACTCGAGGAGTGCCCAAAACCGAAAAATTCAGTTTTTAAGCCATTGGAAGCCAAAACAGAGGAGGGATTGATTCTAGCAGTTTAGAGCAGTTTCTAGGAGTTTCTTTGAGCGAATTTTACATTTTGTAGCTTGGATTCACTTGTAATTGCATTAGATTGTTAGAAAGAGAATAAATTCCACATTTAGTTCATTAGATTAGTAGATTGATTGATTGTAATTGAAGTTTGCAGCTGAGAAGTGGGAAGATTTGAAGTTGTATTGAAGCATTGTAGAAGATTAATCATTCTTATTTTTGCCTATTGAAGCTTAATTGGTGATGTTCTTACCCTTTGATCTCTTTAATTCATTGCTTGTAGTGATTAGATTGTTATTTGCTTTCTTAGATTTTCTAGCCATGGCTTTTGCTTGTAGCACCATGGGCTAATAACTTTGTGCTTGGGATAATTGAAATTAGGGATGAAGTGATTGCCTCATGCTATGATTGTTGATAATTGTGATCAATTGAATTAGATTGCTCCCTAATTGTGATTCTTAATTGTGCTTCATGAAAAATTATCTCTTTTGATTAATGGTTGATCACCCTAGCAATAGGCGAGAGTTGAGCTAACGTGATTAGGTGTTAATCGGGTTTCAATTTTGCATGATTGTATGAATTGGGGACTTCTACATTGAGAGATAGGAAGAACTAAGGATACTCACATTAGGCATTGTGATATTAATGAAGTGATTAATTTCATGATGGTTTATGCTTTCTAATTTGATTGATTTGCATTTGGATACAATCATAGCTTGTTAATCATGGATTCCTTGATGGAAATTATCCCTTGCACCCAATTCCCCCATTGATTTTAGTCTATTTGATCTTGCATTCTAAGTGTTTGATAAATTGTTTGCATAATTTTGCCATTTAATTTCTTGCATTTTGTAGTGATTTAGTTCAAGAGCTTGTTGCAACTTTAGCCATTTAGAACTCTTATTCTTGAATTTCGTTTGCATACTTTCTCCCTTGGGTTCGATATTTTGTTGATTGGTCTTAATAACTCTTACCCTATACACTCCAATCACTCGCCGAGGAGGTCAAAAAACTCCTTGATAACAAATTGATCGAGCTCGCTGAAGACGAGCCTCAGTGGGTAGCTAACGCCGTACTGGTAAAGAGGGCGAACAACATGTGGAGGTTATGCATCGACTTCACCGACCTTAACGCGGCCTGCCCGAAAGACCTTTTCCCAATGCCCCACATCGACCACCTCGTCGACAGCACCGCGGGGCATGAGATGATGTCGTTCATGGATGCTTTCGTAGGATACCACCAGATCCCCATGGCGGTAGAAGACATTAAGCACACCACTTTCCTCACCGAGAAGAACATTTATTCTTGGACGAGAATGCCCTTCGGCCTCAAGAATGCTGGTGCGACCTACCAAAGGTTAGTGAACACTATGTTCGCCGACCAGATTGGGAAAACCATGGAAGTATATATCGACGACATAGTCGTCAAGAGCCTAAGGAAAGAAGATCACCTTAGGGATCTCAAGGAAACTTTCTCGATACTCGAGAAATATAACATGAAGCTCAACCCAAAGAAGTGCAGCTTTGGGGTGGGATCAGGGAAATTTTTTGGCCACATCGTCAGCCAAAGAGGCATAGAGGCTAACCCGGCATAAATCAAAGCTATCCTCGACATGGATGCACCAAAGTCGGTAAAACAAGTACAAAGACTGACCGGATGCCTCGCGGCATTAAGCTGATTCATCTCGCGCCTGGGCGATAAAAGCAAGCCTTTCTTCGCGGCGATTAAGAAGTACTCCCTCCGTCCCATAAAAGCTTTCACACTTTCCTTTTTCGTCCGTCCCAATATAAATTTCACACCCTTAAAATGGAAAACCTTTTATAAACTACACCCTCACAATTTTCACTAATTTACACAAATGCCATTACTTTTACTCTCACATACACATATCCCAATAAAGTTTTTTTACTTTATACATAAAAGTTTACAAATTTATCCCTCAAAACTTCAATCATTACTCTTTTTTCTTAAAGTGTGTGCCCACCTACATATGAAGTCTTTTCCGGGACGGAGGGAGTAGAAGTTCTCCTGGAATAAAGAAAGCCAGCTCGCATTCAAAAAGCTCGAAGAGTATTTGAGTAATCCTCAGATCCTCGCCAAGTCGGTCCCAGGGGAGACCCTTTTGTTATACCTCGCAGCTTCTGAAACAGCAATAAGCGTTGTCCTCGTGCGAGCAGAGGGACAACAACATCTCCCCATTTACTACATAAGTCAAGTGCTACATGACGCCGAGCTCAGATATTCGCCACTCGAGAGGCTCGCATATGCGCTGGTCATGGCCGCAAGAAAGCTTCGAGCGTATTTCTTCGATCACCAGATTCAAGTGCTTACGACCATGCCACTTCGGCAGGCACTCCACCGTCCAGACACTAGTGGGCGGCTCCTGAAATGGGCCCTAGAACTCGCCCAGTACAGCATCTCATACGCTCCGCGCACCGCGATCAAAGGGCAAGCACTGGCAGACTTCGTGGCGGAGCTTACCTTCCCAACCAGCCCAACGAAGCTCAAGATCCCCCCATGGAGACTCTACGTCGACGGGTCATCCACATCAACTTGCGCTGGCGCGGGGGTGGTCCTCATCGGACCGGAGGGCCAATGTTTTACAAATGCGATACGATTCGATTTCCTAGCAACAAACAACAAAGCCGAGTACGAAGCCCTCGTCTGCGGCCTCGAGCTCGCAAAGGCCATAGGAGTCCGCCACCTCCATATCTTCATGGACTCTCTCCTGGTCGTAAATCAAATGAAGGTGGAATACGAGGCCAGGGGTGAGCAAATGATGAAATATCATGAGCTCGTCGTCACCCTATGCGAGCAACTTCACCATGTGTTCATCAAACAAATCCCCCGCGAACACAACTTGCAAGCAGATGCTCTATCCAAGCTCGCAACATCAGAGGGAGCTGCGGACATGTCCAATGTAGTCCTAACGAAACTTACCCGCCCCTCAATCACCGAGCATCTAGTAGCCGCCATCGCCGAGGAGAAAGAAAGCTGGATGACCCCCATCCTCAAGTACCTCGACTCGGGGGAGCTGCCGGAGGACAGAGTCGAAGCTCGTCGCATTCAGCTCCGAGCCGCGAGATTCCTGATCCTGGACGGCCAACTGTACAAAGCGAAGCTTCACCCTACCCCTCTTGAAATGCATCACACCCGAAGAGGGTCACATCATCCTCGCGGAGATCCACAGCGGGGTGTGCGGAAACCACGTAGGCGGCCAATCTCTGGTTTACAAGATGATGCGACAAGGGTACTTCTGGCCAACCTTAAGGAAAGATGCGATCGCCTACGCCAGAAAGTGCCACCAGTGCCAAGTCATGGAGCTAAACATCAAGCTCTCGCCTGAAAATCTCAAATCCATATTCAGCCCGTGGCCATTCGCACAGGCGGATGTAAATTTGCAGTGGTCGCCGTCGACTATTTCACCAAGTTGGTGGAAGCAGAGTCCCTCAATAAGATCGACCAAGCGGCCATCATCAGGTTCATCTAGAAGAATATCATATGCAGATTCGGGCTTCCACAAGCAATCGTATCTGACAATGGGAAACAGTTCGACGGCCTCGAAATCGCAGAGTTCTGTGAACATTGGGAAATAAAGAGGTTGTTCGCAACACCCTATCACCCTCAGACCAACGATCAGGTTGAAGCGGTCAACAAAATCCTCAAGCACACCCTGAAGGCCAAGCTCGAGGACAAAAAAAGGAAGTGGGCCCAGGAACTCTCCGACGTTCTCTGGGCTTACAGGACAACAACGAGAAACTTCACAGGAGAGACACCTTTCGCTCTCACTTACGGCACAGAGGCGGTCATCCCCTCCGAGGTCTCGATACCCACTTATTGAACCTCTCAAACTCTCGATGAAGAGAACAAGATCGCTAGAAGACTCGACCTCGACACGTTGGAAGAGCATCGCCTAGCATCCATTCGCAGAAACACCGCCTACAAGCGAAGTTCGGAGAAGTACTACAACTCCAAAGTCAAAGTCCGACGATTTGCAAAAGGCGAGTTGGTTCTTAAGAAGTCCCATGGCCCGAGCATCGGGGTATTTGACCCGAACTGGGAGGGCCCATTTAGGGTATCCGAATGGCTACTCGGCGGGGCATACGAGCTAGAACACCCCGATGGCACTCCGGATCAATACCCCTGGAACGCCAATCACCTCAAGAAGTACTACAAGTGATTCAGCCCACTCGTAAGCCATATCTAAACCTCTTCGCATGTAATAGAATGTAGTAGGGCTCTTGAGTTTAATAAAAATTATTATTTCCCGCGAAGTCGTATAGTCTTCTTAAAACAAACGCACCCAACAAAGCACTCTAAGACTCACGATGACTCACACTCTCGTCGAGCACCACAAGCCTCGCTAAGTGGCCTAGACCCACACAAGCACAAAAAGCCTCCTGACGAGGCTCGAGCCCGCAGGAGCATAAAAGTCTACACAGGGTTATACCCACAGTAGCATAAAGACTCGCGCGAGAAGAATGGCCTCGCCCCGAGCACCTAAAGTCTCGTGCTGGGCCTATGCCCTCACGAGCAACAAAAGTCTCCCGTTGCGGCCTTTGCCCCGGTGAGCATAAAAGTCTACACAGGGATTACACCCACAGTAGCATGAAGACTCGCACGAGAAGAATGGCCTCGCCTGCGAGCAAGGAAAGTCTCACGATGCGGCCAAAGCCCACGTCAGCAACGTCTTACGGTCGTACAACGACGTCCCATTTGCAAAGTCTTACGGTTAACGATGCTGTCCCGTTTGACACCTAAAGCCTCACGCGAGAAGAATGGCCTCGCCCGCGAGCACAAAAGACTCTTGGTCGAACGAAAACTTCCCAATGAGCACTAAAGACTCCCGGCAAGCGCAACCTCCCGGCGAGCAGTTTTCCTTATATATTTCAAAGTATTTAACATGTTACCTTGCTTAACATTCTGAATGGTTACTTTGCAGGTCGCAAGATATGTTTGTTGTTGCACGAGAATTTAAAGTTGCAGAAATAAAGTGCTGAAATAAAAGGCGCGAGCAATAGATAAAAGCGAGCTTCTCATTCATATTAAGGGGGCAGCCAATGGCCGAAGTACAAAAGATCTAAACCCTAAACCCTAAACCAAAAAAAAAGAAGGATTACAACGGCAGCTGGGGAGATCAAAATATCCCTTGGAATTCAAGGTATCTATTAAAAAGGAAAGATTGAGGCCGCGGCGGGAACAAGAGTTTAAGGTATCGATCAACTCTGCTCGGGAGGAGCCACCTCGCTCTCCACCGGAACTCCAGCCATCTCTAACGTCCGCCGCTGGGACCTCGCCGCCTGCCGCCTCAGCCACCGCCGCCGCGATCGCACCCTCGCCCTCGTCCCCCACCACGTCCCCGTCCATAGGAGGATCACAAAGCTTAGCCGGATGGGGGAACCAGGAAAGGTCCACCCTATAGACGGTCGCCAGGTCCTTGAAAGGGAAGTTCATGGTGCTCGGGACGGCATGCTCGGGGTCTAGGACGTAGGCCTTGAGCGACCTCTCCGGGGGGTGGAGTCCATCTTCGCCTTCTTCAGGTCGCGGATAGCGTCCGCAAAGTCGAGGTAGTAGGAAACATCACCCATGACGTCCGCATCCTTGAGGGGGTCGGTGTGGTATTTGCGGAGCTCGATCTCCGCCGAATCGGCCCTCCTTGCTTTCGCCTCGGCCTGGGCGATCGCCTCCTCGACCTCCTTCTTGGCAGCGGTGAGCTGCTCCGCCAGTTGGGCACAGGCCCGGTCAGCGGCGTGCTAGGAAGACTCGGCGGCCCCCACCTTCTCTCACTCAGCAGCGAGCGCCTCCTCATGCGCAGACTGGGCGTGGCGAAGGGCCACAATAGCTTCGTCCCGGGCAGCGGCCAGCTCTTTGACTTGCCTCTCCAGCGTCGCCACTTTGCCCGCCAGGGCGTCCCTCTCCTCCCGGTAGCGGATGGACCGCACCGTCTCCTCATCTTGGGACCGAAGTGCCCATTGTGACGCGATTAGAGCCTGGGAGTTTCAGGATATGGCTCACCATGAGTGCGCTCTCGTGGTTGAAGTTGACCGCGGCCTTAGCTCGTCCGTCTAGCTCGCCGCGAGGTTCCGCATTGCAGAGCCGATATGAGCGGGAGCGCAGTGGCGGAGCGCCTTGAGGCGAGAAAATTGTGGATGATGGGGGGCCTCGGGACTCCATCGACGAGCAACCTGTGCGAAAAATAGAAGGTTAGAAAAAGTGAGTAAAAGTGAACTATGAAGTGCGGAGAATGGGACTTACCGGCTCTCCATGGCCGGGTCGCAGCCCAGGAAGGTGGGATCCGCGGGATCCTTCGGGACGGGCACCGCGCCCGCTAGTGTCCCCTATTCCCGGGGAGCGGCATCGTGCCGCTTCTTCTTACGGATCTCCCCGGCGGAGACCTCCCCCACCTCGTCGTTGTCTTCCCGCGGACGGGTCCGACCCTCCCTATCCGGGGACAACCCAGGGGCGCGCGAGGACCCCTGAGAAGTAGGCCGGGCCGTGCCCGCGGGTGCAGTCTTCACCCTGGGCGGCTCCTGGTGGCCCCCGCGACCAGCCGGGGGGCGTGAAGGTTGGCCACTCGGGGGCCGCACCTCTTTCCTCGCGCCAGGCGTGCCCTTCCCTCCAACCCGCTGTGACAGTTTGAGCTTCCCCATAATCTCACGGGGGCAGGTTCGGAAGACGGGGATGGTGGGGACTGCGGGGAGTCAACCACAAGTTAGCTCCCGATGGACAAAATGAGAATACAAAACATGAAGACAAGCGAGTTCTACCTGGTTCAATATCAACCTCGCGAGGACGGCTAATCAAGCGAGCACCTTTTAACCGCTCAACGGTTAGGATCCTCTGCCAATGCCGCTCACTCTCAGGGAGTTTCTTGATCCATTCCAAAAACAGCTCGAAGTCCCAGTTTAGCTCTCCGGAGCGAGCAGCTTCAAGTCCTGCGAAGACAAAAAAGAATTAGATCAGTGATCTTTGACGTTTGTAGAAGGGGAAGTCTTACTCGCTCGTTTCCGATCAAACTCGGTGGGGCAGGCAAGAGTGGTGCCGTGAGCAGGCCCAGCCGCCTTCCAGGCTCCCGCCACCCAGAACCACCGGTGCTGCCACTCGTAAACCTTGTTTAGAACTCCCGCGATGAGAGTCCCCTGCTTCGGCTTAAGGTACAGCCCGTCCTTCCCGTCTGCGAGGCTGTACACATAGAGGAGCTCCTTCGAGCTCGACATCCGAAAAAAGACGGTGCTCGCCAAAGAGCACCAACAAGGCCATCAGCCGCCTCCACCCGTAGGGTGCAATTGGATCGGGGCCACCTCCCAAGTAGTAAAATAATAAGAGAGGCACGGCGGGAATGGGAACCGGACACCAGCCTCCATCATGGCGAAATTGACAGCGACCATCCCAGGAGGAGGCTGGTCGGGCCGCTCGTATGTCCTGGGCCGGTGTAGGTGCACCGAGGAGGGAATCTCCCACTGCTCGCGGAGGCGGTGCAACTCCGTAGAGGTCACTGAGCTCTCCCAGGCGTCTCGAGTCGCACGGCCAGTGAGAGGGCTCCGCTCGTTGAATCATGTTGTCTTCTCGTTTGACCCTCTCATACGGGCACGTGGCCAAATACGCGGCAAAATCATAGTCCGGCACTGGGCCCACCAACCGGTCCATGAGGCGGACCCATTCCTCATAAATGAGGTCAAGCTCTATCTCTGCTCGCCGGGCTCGTTCCTCAGCATCCTCCTCCTCCAGAGCGCGGGAGGCCTCATCCAGGGCTTCCCCAACCTCATCCCTCTCCGAGGGATCCGACCCGGGCGAGAACTCGGGTCCAAGATCCGAATCGGTCCCCTCCTCCACATCGGGGGCAGCTCGACTCCGAGGTCCCCTAGACCAGCAAACTCAAGGGCTCCCGCGAGGTCTGGGGCATCGCCGCCCCGGGGCAACCCAGCCAAGACTGAAATGGGGGCAACGGGCCACGGGAACACTACATCCAATCCCTCCAAGTCAGCCTCCGTCCACGCCCCCAGCGATTTTTGGGGCCGTGGATCACCAGAACCACCGCTACCAGACCCACTCTCCATTTCGAGCCCAAGAAGAAAGAAAACAGGAGAAAGAAAGAGAGTCGATCAAAAATTTACCTAGAAACGCTGACGGAATCCTACGCAAATCAAAGGCTAAGGAGCTCTTAGTCAAATGGGATGTTTCGAAAGTTCTTAGAAATCGTCTCTCGAGTTCTCAAAGGGCGTAAAATGGCAAATGGCTGAGAACCCCCCTATTTATAGATATGGGGGAGGGACCCCTCAGCAATTTTCTAAATTAAGAAGGCGGGGGCCTAGGGGGAATTTTCCCAAAGTTGGGACCCCTCAAAGTAGTCCCCCGCCTCGGGATAACGCGTGCGTGGATTTCCCACGCCTTAAATATGGCGGCCCACGCGCCTAGGTAACGGTGCCCACTCGTACCCTTTAAGGTGAAAGGGCACATTGATTATCGAAAAAGCTGCCACACGACGTCATCATGGGCAGTTGAGGGGACGTCACAGGGGCATCCGAGAAGAGCTAGCTCGCATCAAGTCATCTGGTAATCGCACCTCGCTCCAGACCGAGCACGATCAGGACCGAGCTGGGGGCAATTATTGTGACAGGAGAATAAGCTAAGGGATAATGCTCGCAGCTCGGAGAACCCCACGAACAGCTGTCATGGCTCAGCGAGTATCTCACCGGTTCCACCGAGCACCATCCCCGGATCTTGCGAGAAGGATCAATCAGGCGAAGGGTCCCGGCGAAGACCGAAGAGCGACCAGCCGGAGACAAGATCTTCCCCAAAGAAGAAAGATATCCGGAGGCAGACCGTGGTCAGAAGACGCCCTGCCCCAAAAGGGGAAAGATCTCGCCGCCGCGGGAGATCCCAGCAACTATGCCACGTGGAAGACACTGAGAGGGCTAGAAGCCTGCTCATCCGAACAGTACTTCCATAGACACATTTAATTATGTACCTTTACATTAAATACACCCAATTCTACAGGATTTATTAGCCGCCAATTGGCATGTATAAATAAGACCTACATGACACAATAACAGGGATCGAAAAATATCCAATCTTAAGCCTGGGACTCACCCTCCCAGCAAACCTCCTTGCATTTACAACTTTCTGCATTTATATCTCTCATCATTGCCCATCAATGTTCATATATTAATTGCCAATCATCAACATTCAATACACGTTAATCCAAGCTATTAAACAGGCCGATTATCCATCCAAAATCCAGATTATCGGGTGGTTTAATCGGTGTAACAACAATGTGAAATATAGAACTTCTCTCTAAGAGTATACAAAGAGTAAAATGTGCATCAAGTTAATCTTACTGAGTGTCTAATCCTATTTATACAAGTGCTTGAGTTAGTTAGTTAAACTGATTCTTGATAAAACTGCTCCTTCATTAGCTGATTTTTTAAGTTGTTGTTTGATCAACTCTGCTTTTCTTATTCTACTCAACTGATTTTTGCCTTGTCTTGAGCTTTTCTTTGTTGGCCTTTGTTAGATGACTTTGTCCTAGCTGATTCTTATTAGATGGTCTTGATCAGGTTGACTGTTTTTCTGACCTCATCTGTCTTGACGACTAAATTAAAATCTAACTTAACAGACTAACATTCTCACTTCGGCCGACTATACAAATTTCAGCTGGTCACCCTATTTTACAAATATTTTCTAACATATTTAACTCATCAAAACAAACTAAATACATCTGATCTAACACTGTTTTGCTAGGGGTTTATTAGATGATGACAAAGAGTATGTCGATGGTATTGATCAGGCTAGCAATTGGGCATCTACTTCATCTTTAAGATCTCTTTTTGTCACTCTTCTTACGTCAGGATCTTTGACTAATTCACGTGATATTTGGGATAGATGTTGGAAATTTCTTGCTGATGATATTTTATACAAAAGAAGGAATATTATGCATGTTCCATGTATTTTTTTTTATTTAGTATGTTGTATTATATTATGATTTGTTTATGAAGTATATGTATTATTAAAAGATTAATATTATGTAATGTTTCTTAATAACATTAATGTTTATTTAATTTTTGTATTTATATATTATTATTAAACATATCAAATTTTAAAAATTGTTAAAAATTTTAATTGTATTGTATGATATAACAAAATCATAATATTTCAAATGTATTGTATGTTTGTTCAAATTTAATATTAAAATTATTGTAATTTATTTAATTTTTATTAAATTTAATATGAATTGTGTGTTTAATTAAGCTATTATTCTTTACTGAACTTGATGACTTTAACTGGGTGTTTAATATTTTTTATATTTTTATGTTGATGTTGATTTGAGGATGACTGATGATGAGATCAAGACTTTATGTCTTTTGGAAATAGATAGGATGTTGCGTTTTCTTGGTAGGAGTTTTCGGAATTTTGATAGAATGCCTGTTGCTGAGTTTGATGATAGTGTTACATCCCGTAATAGGACGATTATGCTAGAGTTATCATATAATAGGTCTGAGTTGAGGGTAGAGCATGAATGTTTGTTGTCTAAATTGAATGATGAACAACGTGGTGTGTGTGATGCAATTTATAGATCTATGGGCTCGAAAGTGGTGGTGTGTTTTTTGTGTACGACTATGGTGGAACCGAAAAACATTTTTGTGGAGGACTCTGTCTGCTGGTCTACGTTCTCAAGGTAATATAGTGTTGAATGTTGCTTCGAGTGGTATAGCTTCCATTCTCCTTTCAGGTGGGCGTACAGCACATTCCAGATTCTGCATTCCAATCAATTGTATTGAAGATTCTACGTGTAACATTAAGCAAGGTAGTCACCTCGCAGCGCTTTTGATTAAGTGCAAGCTTATTATATGGGATGAAGCTCCAATGGTTCACCATCATTGTATTGAAGCGTTGAATCTATCATTGAAATATATTATGTACTTGTCAGAATCATCACTGTCTGAAATTCTATTTGGTGGTAAAACAATAGTTTTTTGTGGGGATTTTTGACAAATATTGCCTGTCATACTGAAAGGTAAGAGACATGACATTGTACATGCTACTATTAATTCATTTGAGTTGTGGAATGCATGTACTGTCTTGAAATTGACTAAAAATATGAGGTTGGTGAAGTTGAATAATGCTCAAGGGGTGAATGATATGAGAGTTTTTTTCTGAATGGATTGAATCAATTGATGATGGAACAATTAGATCACAAACGGATTATGGTTCTGATATAATTATTGCTGATGATATTTTGTTGAAAGGTGGTGATGATCCAGTTGCTGCTATTGTTGATTGCATTTATCCGGATTTTAAATCTCGGATGTAAGATTATGAATTTTGTAGAATAGAGCTATCTTTGCACCGACTCTTGACTCAGTTAGGTCTATAAATGATCATATGGTTCATTTAAATGAGAAAGAGTCACGAAAGTATATGAGCTTTGACAATATTTGCAAATCTGATTTGAATGTTGATGTTATTGCTGATGTGCATACACCTAAATTTCTTAATAATCTGAAATTTTCCGGTGTACCTGATCATGAGCTGAATTTGAAAGTTGGAATGCCGGTTATGTTACTGAGAAATATTGATCATTCAAGAGGATTGTGAAATGGTACCAGATTAGTTTATTGTTCATTACGTTCTGATAATAAATTTTACGTTTCTTATAGTTTTTGTATTGCATTGTATGAAAAATACTTATTGTTTATGTTTTTTTAATAACTTATATAGGTTGGTTATCACTAGGTTGAGTGATAAACTGATAGAGGCTAAGATTTTTACCGGTAGCAGTACCGATGAATTTGCATTGATACCGAGGCTATCCTTGACTTTGTTTGATACAAAATTGTCATTCAAATTTACATATAGACAATTTCTGAGATCATCTCTGAGGAGCTGTTAGTAGAAGCAATCAAAAGAAAGCCACATCCATCTAAGGCAGAGATTCAAGAGGAGAAATCTTGCAACCCAACATCTGTTTTTGCTCAAGTCTTCACTTAGATGGAGAAGAAGATCAAAGACTGAAGTTGCTAAGACTATTGAGGCAAAGAGAAATGAAATAATGGTAGCAGTCAGCGCTACTATGGAGTCTTTGCTAAAGCAATCTGAGGTAACTTTAGTTAATCTGATTAACTCAAAAGCTGACAAATCTGTTGAGCAACAGGTCGAAGCTGTTAAAGATAGACTTGCCCAGGACAACCGGATCCTGGCAAACGAGCTCATCAGACAAGACACAAAATCCACCTCCTTCTTCAGAAGTCTTAAAGAATAATTCAAATCTCTTAAAGATGCTGTTAAAAAGGGGGAAGGTGGAGAAAATATTATGTCTGTTAGCCAAGGTCTGGAATCAGTGAGAAAAGCAGCTGAGGTGCAATCAGACGGAATAGAAGTTCTGAATCTGAGGGTAACTTAGATTGAAGAAGTAATGAAGGCAAACGAGGAAGAAAAGAAAAAGGAAGCCGAGATCAGATCAGAAAGGCTCCTGAAGAAAATTGCAGCTAAGAAAGAGGAGGTGAGGAAAGCAGACAAGGGAAAAAGGAAAGTTTATGAGGTTATCTTGAGCAAGATTAGATCAGATCCAATCACATCCAAGGCAACTAGAAAGAAACCCCTGGAAAAATCAGCTGAGCAAATAAGATTTGAAGAAATGTGAGATAAGCGCATCAAAGCTGAAAAACTCTATTATGGGCGAAGGGAGGCTCGAAGGAAAATTAAAGTAGTCAAGGAAGAAGGTCGCACCTTTAATCGGCAGACAAAAAAGATGGGAAATATCGATGCCAGCTTGGCCGCTTATAAAAAAAGACAAAGAAGCCTTCAGACCACCCAACCGAAGGGATGCCATCCAAGGGTTGTTTTGACCCCGGAGCTGGAAGTCGAATACAAGAAGTTCGATGAGAGGTGGACTTTCTTCTGGCATATTTGCAAAGGTTTGAGCCTCCTCGACTGATGAAAACATAGCTTGGCATGAATGGATGGAGAAGACGAACCCTACCTTTTACTAGAAGCTAATAGCAGAAGCAGATGAGTGGTTCAACGCCAATCTCATAGCTCCTGCTTACACCTTCATTCCAGTTAAAGTCACAGAAGACGGAGTCCTTGATAGAGAGTGGGTCAAACAGATGGAGCTAAGAGGACAGATTGCAATGAATTTGACTCATCCAGCAAAAATCAGAGAGCTAAGAGAAAGAATCTTCAACTGGATGGTACTGCCAGAGAAGGATAGGTGGTATGATTAGCTCATTCACTTTTCTAAGTTCTTTTTTCCTTCTCTTATCTATTTGATCCTTTTTGCATCTTTTGATCTGATCTAATCTGATTTGTATTTCTTTTCTGACAAATTGAATGGAATGCCTTATATGCTTCTCTATTCTCATCTATATTTACTAGTTGCTCGGTTTGATCAAGCTTGATTAATTCTGTTACTAAAATTTACTAAGTTTGCTATTAAGAAAAATTGAAAATGTTGAGTCCTCTAAGTGTTTAAGCTAGTATGTTAATTTAAAGTCTGTGTATTTGAGTTTATCTGTGAAAAAGTACTTGTTATAAATTGTCTACATGCTTTATGCTTCATATGAAACTTTAATCTCATTTTACAAGATCATTTCTTTCTTATAGTTTTAACAACATCAAAAAGGGAGAAATTGTTAGATCAGGTAGAATAGAGATTTTGATGTGTTAAAATTAGTTTAAGAATACTTTGTAAAATAAGATGACCAACTGATATGTATGGCCAATTGATGTAATAAAGTCAATAATTTAAGGGGGCGCTTGGTTGGAAATTCTTCAATGGCAATGAGAATTAATATAAGACAATTGTGGTGCTTAATGAGAATAAAAGATGATTAATGACATTATTTTTCCTCCTAAATAAGGTAATCATTACCCATTATGATTAACATTTTCCCCATCTACAATCATTTCTCCTCAATCATTCCCCTTCACCATCAATAACAAACTTCTTTTACCTCATTTTTTTCAAAATTAGAGCACAACACAAATGATGTAACCAACATGGAGACATTCTTTCCTCCAATAAATTTGGGGGCATAGGAGAAAAAGTCAATTTCATTCTCATTCTCATTGAAGATCTCGTAACAAGCGCCCCCTAAGTTTATCTTTCAAAGTTTAGAGTTCAGACTAGGTTAGTAGGTATAATCAGCCAAGGTCATCTAAGTTACCATAAGTTTGGAGTCATCTGAAGAAGATCAGCTGAAAGAAGTTGTGTGATAAAAGCCAACAAAGAAAGAGCTTAAGACAAGGTGGAGCCGAGTAGAATAAGAAAGGATGATCAAAGCCAAGTCGATCAGACGATGACTTAAAAGGTCAGGTGATGAAGAGGTAGTTTATAAAGAATCAGTTATGAAGTCAAAGTTAGTTTTAACTAACTAACTAACTCAAGCACTTGTATATATAGAATTAGACACTTAGCAAAAATTACTTGATGCACAATTATCTCTTGTAAACACTCTAGAAAATATTTACATCATTCTTAGATAGTTATTTTTTTTAAGGTGTTTGTAGAACATCTTCATCTTCTTCATATCTTCAAAAAGGAAATTAGAAGTTAGATAGAATTGAAGATTTCAAGATTGTATTCCGTAATTTGTAAGTCGGTGAGTAAGAAAGAAAGTGAGTAAGTGAAGACCCTTCTACAAATTGTAGAAGGAGAGTGGATGTAAGATATTCATATCCGAACCATTATACATCTTGTGTTCTTTTATTTTCTTGCTATTTCTTTATTATCTTCATAATCTACTTGTAAGTTCTATATTCAATCAGGTTTTAACAAAATAATCTTGAAAGGTTTGAGTATAAACTCATCTGCTGCGAACTTTGATTAGTCTGGAAGACTTGTTTAAATAATCTATTCAACCCCTCCTGCTAGATTATCTTCACTAACTCAGCCGAGGGACCAACATGACATTTTGGCAGAACTACATGAAAATGAGTTAGAGCCGGCTATTGAGCCTGCAAGACAACTCTTGTTAGCTTCTAGAGAAAAGAAGCAATTACAGAAGTATATTGTCAAAAATAAGGAACAATTCATGGATACCTCTTCTAATCCCTCCAATTTTTCCATAGAATTTCAGTCCCAAGGTGTTGATAGAGCCTTAGAGAAACCTAGTTCAAATGCTACTAATTTGACAAATCTTAAAGGTTTTTTTGCTTTTACTAAAAAAGACACCGAGAGAAAATATTATTACTAAGGAATAAAACCTGCGGAATAAGCCAGTGGTGATTCAATCCAGCGGAGTCCTCGCCTACTTATGATAACAACTACGTGATTACCTCAAATATTGATACATTAAGATCAATGCAAAGGCTAGGTTAAATCTCTATGCTAGGATATAATATGATAAGCTTGAAATACATAATGAACTCTTCTTCAGTAAGAAACACTTGGGAAACTTGTAGGATATTTGAGTGCTTTATAATTAATTTCTTGCTCTTGGAAAACTCCCGTAACATTGTTTGGGGAAATTGTTAGATCAGATGTCTTAAGTTTGTTTCGATGAGTTAAATAAGTTAGTAAATATTTGTAAAATAGGGTGACCAGCTGAAATTTGTGTAGTCGGCTAAAGTAAGAATGTTAGTCTGTTAGCTAGAAATTAGTTTTAGCCTTTAAGATAGATGAGGACAGAAAACAGCCAACCTGATCAAGATCAGCTAAGTAAAGTCAACTGAGATAAAGTCGTCTGACAAAAGCCAATAAAGGAGAGCTCAAGATAAAGTGGAGATCAGCTGAGTAGAATAAGAAAGGAGGGTCAAAGTCAAGTCAATCAGACGATGATTTAAGGATCAGTTGATGAAGAGTCTGCTTATTTCAAGATTCAATTTTAAGTCAAAGTTAGTTGTAACTAACTAACTAACTTACTTAAATCCGTCTATATATAGGATTAGGCAATTAGCAAGATTAAGCTAATGCACATTTTATTTCTGTACACAATTAAAGAATATTCTTATAACACACTTAGAGAGCTATTTTGTTTTAGGAGGTGTTTGTAGAACATCTTTATCATCATCTTCAAACCTTCATAAAGAAAGTTAGAAGTTAGAAAGTTTTGAAGATCTGAAGACTTTAATTTGTAAGTTGTAAGTCACTTAAGTAAGAAACTAAGTAGTACGTGAAGACCCTTCTACAAATTGTAGAAGGAGAGTAGATGTAGGATATTCATATCCGAACCACTATACATCGTGTGTTCTTTAAATTTCTTGCTATTTCTTTCTTATCCTCATAATCATCTTACAAGTTCTTTAATTCAATCATGTGTTAACCAAATAATCTGAAAGGTTAAGTATAAACATATCCGCTGTGAACTTTAAATAATTTAGAAGATTTGCTTGAATAGGTTATCTAAAATTCAAAGAATTTTGGATAATCTATTCAACCCCTCTTCTAAATTATCCTTTGTAAACTCAACTGAGGGACCAACATAAATGTCTTCTGTATTTAGATATTTGAAAATCTTTCCATTGGTGTGAAAGACTCTTAATGTCTAATTTTAGCTTGTGCAATGAGCATTTAAGTCTGCAACAAATCCTATCACCATTCATATTAGACGTCTTCTTTTAATGATGCCCACAACTTTTATGCAGTATGTCAGGTGTGTCAAGCATCATGTTCATACCGTGTTCTCAATCTCTCATTGTCAACATCATTAGGTAGGTGAGTCAGCCAATGAATATTCGTCAGTTGAGCACTGACTTCCCTGATTGCGGCTTCGTCTTCATGTAATTTATTGCAACATCTTTCTAGGGTCTTTATTAAACTGACATTATTTTTGCTACATGACTTGTCTCTTTATCCACGTCTTCCCAAAGTCATTCTGGGTCTACAAGGCTTAGTCCTGATCTCAGGATCAAACTTTTCACTAGAGTAGTCCACTGACCAACTTAGTAAGTCAAGTTTATGCTAAGTAGGATTCCTTTAGTGTATCGGATTAGTTTTAGGTCTTTAGACTTTAAGCACTTCCAGTTGAATTCCCCCTCAACTGAATACCTATAAACAAAAATATAGTCTATCAACTAACTAGTTCAACTTTACACAATCTTGAATTACACTTAGGTTGGATCATCATATTTTCAAAATTTTGAGATTTAAAATTATCCCTACACAAGTGATAAATGTTAGGAAATATTTGTATAGGATTTTGATGAGGCAAAACTAGTAGTAGATTAGAAGATCTTATTTGTACTCTTGTAAGTTTTCTTTGTCTAGCTGCTAGGTTAGTTATGTTCTTTAAATCTAGCAGCTGAGAAGATCAAAGAAGAACAATATGTATAAACTAAAAATCAAAGATGTTAAAGTAACAACCAAGATAAAAAAAAAAAAAAAAAGTAGCTGTTAAAAGAAGAAGTGGAGACAGCCAATATCAACAGCCAGTTTCGACAACTAGTAACAATAGCCAGTATCGACAGTTAGTGGCAACAGGTATTAGAAGACCCAACATCTTTTAAGGACTTAAGTATCAAGGCTTAATTATTTAATTAACCTTAATAAAAAGTTACTCCCAATGAAACAGATACGTGTTCTGATGACTTATCAAGAGAAGAAAATTTGTGTATCTATTTCTTATGACCAGTACTCATATTTTCCAAATGAACCAGTTAGAATGTGACAAGTGGCACTAGGACAAACTTAAAATATCTATATTACGATGTAGGATCTACAAATAAGATAATGCATTTAATGTGTTACCTGTTGCATACTCATTTCATGCAGCCATTGTTGGTCCCTGAATGTTGAGTTGATTAAAACCTTGAGATAGCCTTCTAGAACAAAATCTAGAAAGGGGGGGTTTGAATAGATTTTGTAGATTTTTCCCGAATCTTTTCAAAATCAATTCAAAGTATCAGATTAAGCACAACGGAAAACAACTTTTTAAACTCAACTTTTAACAAGATCAAAAGCAAAAGCTGATATTCAGATTTTAGCTAAGATTCTGAAATTTAATCTTGAATAACAAATTGTAACTTGAACAGAAATTAAATGAAAGCAGTAAAGAACACCAGGTTTTATAGTGGTTCGGATTATAACAATCCTACATCCACTCTCCTTCTCCAAACTTTGAAGAAGGGTCTCCACTAGCTGCTTACTTACTTACAATCTTTACAACTTACAACTTGATCTTCAACTCTTCAAGAATACTAACCAAACTTCTAAAATCTAAATCTAAGAATAAGAAGTGTTTTTGAAGATATGAAGTGAAGTGTTCTACAAACACTTAGAAAACTCTTTTGAGAATTTTTTTGTGAATTGAATAGAGAATGGTGTGAAAAATCAGATTGGCATAAGTGTATTGAAAAAATAAAATCTAGACCTATTTATAAGTCTCGAAAAGAGGCGAGTTAGTTTGTTAGTCGGTTCTAACAAATGAAAACCTACTCAACAAACTTAATCTTGAAAACTGCTCTTGACCTCAGCTGATTTTTCCTACTCGTCTGCAGCTGACTTGGTGAAGACTTGCTTTTCTTATTCTACTCAGCTTGTCTTGACCTCGTCTTAGCTCTTCATGATCGTCTCCTGCAGATGACTAGACTTGAGCTTGTCTTCAGATGACTTGTACACTTTTGATCTTCAGCTGACCTAATTAGCCCTTGACCCAGTCTGATCAGCTTAGTTCCGAACTCTGATCTGAGTTGTTCATCAACGTTGTCTGCTCATCTGGATTGTTCTTTTAACTCATCAAAACTCTACTTGATCTAACAATTTCCCCCTTTTTGATGATGTTAAAACTATAAAAGAAACATACTCACAGCTGATGTTAGTCAAAGTTATTCAAGATAATCAGATAGGCATATCATAACACATTCACACTATCAATTCAGATTGAAGAACTTTAATCCACACTTAGAAAATTTTGAAGTAAAACTACTTAAGTCTTAAGAATTTTTAAAGAAGAAAAAAAATTAAGTCTTAGAACTTAGAAAAAGTTTTTAGACTTAAGTAAAATTTTGCAAATATTGAGTCTGAGATGATAAATTTTCTCAAATGGTTCATACTTAGAAAAATTTTAAAGTTTCTTAAAACAATAAAGAAAACTTTTAAAACAAACAAGTCAATCATAAGAACCAGTCATCTCATTCAGCATCGGTCCTTTCGCAGTCCGATCCAAGTCATACTGCTCCTCCTCCGGTGATGGGACTACCCACTTCTTCTGGAACTTATCAAAAATGCGGCCAGCCTCCTTTGCCGACTTAATCTTCCTTCTGGCTTCTCTCCGGCCATAATACACCTTCTCACCCTTGATCCATCGGTCCCTTTCTGCCTCTATCCTAAGCTGCTCGGCTGATTTTTCCAGTGGCCTCTTTCCAGCAGCTTTGGACATCAGGCTCTGGCTGATAGGCGACACGACCTTCTCTGCCTCCTTTTCTTTCTCTTTCTCCACCACCACCAGCTATTTCCCTTTTCCTTTCTCAGCTTCAGCTTTGGCTCTAGCCTCCTCCTTCCTCTCTCTGATCTTAGCCATGTATCTTTCAAATTTCAGCTCAGCTTCTTTCTTTCTGGGTAGCTCATCTGCCCTGATTGCTTCCTCAATCTGATCAATTTTGATCTGGTTAAGCTCGACTTTCACGATCTCCACATCTTCCCCCTTTTTAACATCATCAAGTAGCATAGCAAGCTGCTCCTTGATAACAGTAAAATAGGTGGAAGCTGAGGATTGATTGAGAAGGATCTCATCGGCCAGCAGCTGATTGTCAGCTTGGGTCTGGATTTTCAGCTCTCCAACCTCCTTCTTCACTTCGGCCAGCTCTTCTTTGACACACAATTTTACAGTATTGGAAATAGAAGATAGAAGGTTTACCTCAGATGCTTTTAGCATGTCTTCCATTGTTACACTGACAGAATCTACAATGTCTGCAGTCTTCATCGTTAGCATCTGAGTGAACTTATCTTCTACCCTCTTCTCCAGCTGATTCAGAATTGAAGAGAAGGTTGATCCTGGACTGCTGGGAGGGGCGGCTGGTAAGGTTTCAGACAAGCCAAGGCGGCTTCGTAGGAAATTCAGGAGCTGCTCCTCTGATAGGATAACTGATATGGACGAGATTCCAGCAGACTCCAAAATAACCTTCTCCCAGGAGATGAAGTTGTCCCAACCTACTTCATCAGTGAACAGGCTCATCTCCTCTAGGTCTCCAGTCCGCAGATGATGGACCAGCCAGATCTTAATGAATTCCTTCATTACTTCAGGGTTAAACTGAAGTTCAGGAATTAACTCGGCTAACCTCCTTTTGGCATCTGATCGTAGGGAGAACTCGAAGCTTCCTACAGATCCATCAGGTCTGGGAGTGTGTATTGGACTGATTTGGGGTGAGGGAGTGGGATATTTAGTGGAGAGGAAGTCAAGGAAATCAAAAGGTTGAGTAGAGGTGGGAGGGATATCAGGTGTGGGAGATGAGGTGGGAGGTATTTCAGGTACGGGAGATGAGGTGGGAGGTGTTTGTATTTGGATAATATCGGGAGTAGGCTGTTTCAGAGACTCAGAAGTATCAGCCTGGGATACTTCTTCATCGCCTAGGTGGGTGGGGGATTTATCTGATGATGAGATGTTGGAAGATGTACCTGGAGAGGCTTGCCTCTCGGCAGATGCGGTTCGCTCAGAGCTGGGATCTTCCAGCACTTCCGTCTCAGCCTACACCGCTGCTGCTATCTGAAGTGTTGCAGCCTCTTCTGGTAGCAGACTAGAAGGAGTTGAGGAAGACTCCCCAACTGTATCAGCAGCCTTAACCAGCCTTCTCCTGGTCCTCCTTCGAAGTGGTTGAGCCACTTCTGTTTCCACCCCAGCTGCTTCCTCAGCTGGCTGTGCACCTTGTGCCTTTACCTCGGCTGCCGGAATCTCAGCTTCGGGTACCTCTACTTCTGGTACCTCAGCTGGATGCCTCTGCACCCCAGCTGCTGCTAACTCGATTCTCTGGGCCTGTGCCTCATCTGATTCATCGTCTGAATCCGGCAATCCACCCAACCTCTCATTCTTTGTCAACAAACCCTTTTGCTTAGAGAATTTCTTCTTGCCTTCTCTCGTCTGGACCCTCTTATTCAGCCCATCCATCAATACTGTGATCTTATTAAACAGACTCACAGTAGATTGAGGAACCCAATCACCAACAGTAGGGTTATACACCAACCTCGCCTTCTCCTCCTTCAACCTCCTAAATAGCAGTTCGACCCAATCAACCCTTATTCCATCAAAGATAGCCCACATACAACACAATCTAGACTTAGTAACTCCGTCATGCGAACTCTGATCACCCAGAATTGACTTAGTCACTATAGTCATCAACAACCTATACTTCCTTCTCAACATATGCTTTTTCAAATCTCTCCTTGTTCCCCTATACGTAATCCTGGCGAACAAATCAAAAGATTGTTCCCATTTCTCTTCCTTATACACTAACGGATTTACACCCTCAGCCAATGTATCCAAAATCTGAGCTACATTCTCCTTAGTATATTCCAACCTAGTACCCTCTACTGTAGTACTAAACCCGTTATCAGAAAACTCACTGTTTGCCAAAAATTCTGCGCCTATGAAATCCATTGTCTTGTTTTCTGCTGATTTTAATGAACAGAACCCTCTCAACCTTGATGCTTCCAGAAGACCTAATATCTCGCTGGATTCCCTGTCTTGAGTGGTTTCAAAGTCGACATACATCTCGGCTTTGAGTTTATTCTTAACTGCCTCTGTATTCATTTTGAAATTTGAAACAGATGCAGTTATATAAGTGGGAGGTTTAGGGGGTTGGGATGAAGAAGAAGCCATTTGAATAAGTTTTGTAAGAAAGGAATTTTTACAGAGGATTTTGATGAGTGAAATGTGAAAGTGAAAAATTTTAATGAAGAAGGTAAGATTTTAAACTCGGAGGAGAGAGAGGGAAAGTTTGGGAATGCAAAACGTGGCATGATCTCAGAGTTTTAATTTTAAACTGTTGATTTTAAGAGGCGCGTGTAAAACATCGACGGTTTAGCGAGAAAAACAATTGAAATTCAGGCGCGTGGCCTTTACGCGTCTTGAATTGTGTAAAAAGTAACCGTTTATCCTACGGATTAGATGGCTAATAGACTTACTTTATCAGAAGTAATTAGTATACCTGACGTAAGCAATGAGGTGTCTTACTTAACACTCAGGTATTCAATTTCAGACTTGGTAAAATCAGACGTAGTCAAAAATGATCTTATCTGATATTTTTCAAAAACTTTGTCCTAGTCTGATTTTTGAAAACCACAAATGTTTAAAACTTAACACAGTATTTTTAGTTTAGTTACAAAGTACAGAATACTTAAAATACACAGATTTAAGAATTTTATTTGGAAACAAGGATTTTGAGGAAAAACAAAGATGAAGGTTTTCTGAATGAAGATATTTATGAGACTAATCTGGTGTACCTGTTCCTGCAAACAAACTCATCAAACCTATTAGTAGCTGAGGTAGATCAGATAGGGTGCAGATAGTCATCTGTTTTTCAGAAAATCAGCTGACTATTGTGCCCTAGTCTGATTTACCATATGTCAGATAAGGTCAATATGACTAATCCTTGATTCTTGATTCCTAACTAGGAAATCAATGATATCAGCTACCTGATTGTCCTTTGACTCAAATCTAGTCTGATAATTCTTTCTAGACATAATAAACTAAATTGAGAGAGACAAGAATTAAAAAAAAATAGAATTAGAGATTTACTAACGAAACATCTAATAAACCTAATTCTACAGACAATTCTTTAAACCTCGTCTCTGCCAGTGGTTTTGTCAAGATGTATGCTCTTTGAAAATCAGTCAAGATCTTTTCAAGTCTGATATCTCCTTTTTCTACATGGTCTCGGATGAAGTGGTGTCTGATATCTACATGCTTGCATCTTGTATGTAGAACTGGGTTCTGAGTAATAGCTATGGCACTATTACTATCACAAAAGAGAGGTACATCTTTGGTGATAATATTATAGTCCCTTAGCTGTTGACTTATCCAGATCAGCTGTGAACAACAACTTCCGGTGCCATATACTCGGCCCGGTTGTGGAAGTAGCTACTGAGAGGTTTGTTTCGAGACAACCATGAAATCAGCTTACTTCCAAGAAATTGGCAAGTACCGGATGTAGATTTTCTATCTATCTTACACCCACCAAAATCCGAATCGAGTATCCAGACGGCTCAAAGTTGTCATGTTTGGATACCACAATCCAACATTTCTTGTTCCTTTCAAATACTTGAGGATTTTCTTTCTTTGCTTCAAGATGGCTTTTCTTAGGATTAGCTTAAAATCGAGCCTGAGACTCAACCGCAAATGAAATATCAGGTCTACTAGCGATTAAATATAATAAAGAACCAATAAGACCTCGATACTCGGTTTGATCGAGTGTCTTCTCCCTTCTAAATGCGGATCCATTGAAAAATTTGTCATCATAGGTATCTTAGCTTCTCGGCTGGTACCTACTCAATATTTTTCAATAATATCTTTTGTATATTTGGCTTGGTTGATGAATATTCCCTTCTTTGTCTGCTTGACTTGAAGTCCAAGAAAATATGTCATTTCTCCCATCATGGACATTTCAAATCTGCTTTTCATAAGACTACTAAATTCTTCACATAAAGATATGTTAGTTGATCCAAATATTATATCATCAACATAAATTTGAACTAACAAAAGATCACAACCAAACTCTTTTCTAAAGAGAGTTCTATCAATTCTACCTTTAACAAAACCATTTTGAATTAAATATTCAGACAAGGTGTCATACCAAGCTCTTGGTGCTTGTTTAAGTCCATATAGAGCTTTCCTTAGTTTATAAACCTTGTCTTCTTTGACAAAACCAGGGGGTTGCTCTACATAAACTTCCTCATCTAGGATTCCATTTAAAAATGCTGACTTAACATCCATTTGAAAAACTATGAATCTTTTAAAAGCAGCATAGGCTAAAAACAATCTTATGGCTTCCAGACGAGCTACTGGTGCAAAGGTTTCATCATAATCAATACCCTCTGATTGTGAATAACCTTGAGCAACTAGTCTGGCCTTGTTTCTAACCACAATATTGTTTTCATCCTTTTTATTTTTAAAGACCCATTTAGTTCCAATGACTTTTTGATGATGAGGCCTTTCAACAAGCTCCCACACATCTTGTCTTTGAAACTGATTTAGTTCTTCTTGCATGGCATTAATCCAGTTGGAATCAGTTAGAGCTTCTGTAATTGATTTAGGTTCAAGTAATGACACATAGCAACTGAACATACAATCTTGATTTAGTTGGGTCCTTGTCTGGACACCAGAGTCTAAATCTCCAATTATCTGCTCAGCTGGGTGATATGACATTACTTTCTTACCTTTATCTTTTACAGTAGATGGTGTCTTGTCTGAACTATTTATTTCAGATAATTCTATGTTACCTTCTGATAACTCTACCTGATCAGCTGATGTGTCGTTGGTCGTCTGATCAGTTGGTAGATCAGCTGTTGAGGAAGTTCTTTCAGGTTCCTTTCCTTTGTCTGATTCTTCCTCTTCATCTGAATTTGATTCTTGATTGTAGAATTTTATGGTTGATCCTTTGATAGTCATCTGATCCAGATCATCTGATATCTTTGTGATGTTCCCTGTCTTATCAAACTCAAGAAAAGTTTCATCAAATACCACATGGGGTGTTTCTTCTACACACAAGGTTATCTTATTAAAGACTCTATATGCCTTTGATATAGATGAGTATCCTAAGAATATCTCATCTGCTATCTTGGCATCAAAGGTTTTTAATTGAGATTTCCCATTGTTGTGTATGAAACATTTACAACCAAATATATGAAAATATGAAATTTTGGGAGATCTTCCCTTCCAAATTTCATAGGGAGTTTTACACTTATCCTTGACAATCAGACTTCTATTTTGAACATAGCAGGCTGTATTAACTGCTTCTGCCCAAAACCTATGAGGAGTGTTGAATTCAGATAACATTGTTCTAGCTGCCTCTTTCAAGGTTCTGTTTCTTCTCTCAACAACTCCATTTTGTTGTGGAGTCCTTGCTGCAGATGTTTTCTGAGCTATGTCATTCTCAATGCAGTAGTTAGAAATCAATTTACTCAGGAATTCAACACCTTTATCACTTCTAATTTTAACAATATTTAATCCCTTTTCATTTTGAATCTTTTTAAGAAATTCTGGAATCTTAGTCATAGTCTCATTCTTTTTGTACAAGAAAATAACCCAAGTAAATCTTGAAAAGTCATCAACAATTACTAAGGTATATTTTCTTCCACTAAAGCTAAGAGGAGTTACTGGACCAAATGGATCCATATGAAGAAGTTCCAGAATCCTTTCTGAAGAAGGACTACTTATTGTTTTAAAAGAAGCTTTGGTCTGTTTCCTTTTTGACAAGAAATACATACATGGTTCTTTGAAAATACTTTATCAGGGAGTCCTTTAACTAAAGATTTCCTTGCTATTTTGTTAAGAGTTTTGAAGTTTAAGTGACCAAGTCGTCTGTGCCACAGCCAACTTAAGTCATCTGAACTCTTAGCAACAAGACAAGTATCTTTAGGACAGCTTTTGAAATTGGCAACATAAATGTTACCTTGTCTTACTCCAGCCAATAGAATATTTTCATTTAAACCATCTAATACATAGCATGCATTATGAGTAAATTTGACACAAAACCCTTTATCACAAAATTGTGAAACAGATAGTAGGTTGTGCTTCAATCCTTCCACGTAGTAAACTTCATGAACTTGAACATCTCCAATCATTAGTGTTCCTACACCTTTAGTAAGTCCATAGTTGTTATCTCCAAACATCACTCTTGGTCCATCAATGGTTTGATAGTTAGAGAGAAGTCGTCTTTCATAGGTCATGTGCTTGGGGCGACCACTATCAATGTACGGATGACCTCAAGAATGTCTCCTCTATCAACTATCTTCTTGTCTTCCCGCAATCACAAATTTATTGCTTAGGTACCCTTTGTACTTTGGGTCCTTTCATGTTAAGTTGATTTTTAGGAATCCAGATAAAGATATCAATGTTCCTTAAAACCATAGATTGAAGCTTACATCCATATCTATCTACTAAGATAAGACTTTCAAGATCAATCTGATTTAATTGATCTTTTGAAATTGTCTTGAATCTTGGTAAGAATGGATATGATTTTGCTTCTTCCATCAAAGCTATTATACCTAGGATAGATCTTTGATTTAGTCTTAGGTTTAGCCTTAGGAGTTACTTTCCTCGTGCGGGTTTTCTTTCGGAAGAATCGGATGAGGTAATTAATTCCTTTGGTTTCAGTGGACTGAATAAAGTTTCTACCTTAGGTTTAGTTGCTTTGACAAAGACTCTAGGTTTTATTAGATCATTCTTCTTACTCCTATCAAAGCCTAACCCAGTTTTATCACTAGACTTTTGTGACATATTGAAGATTTTATCTATTGTGGTTTGAGAATTATTCAGAAGTCCTAACTTGAGATTTAATTCACTGTTAGTTCTTTTATAATTCTCATTCTCAGAATAGATATTTGAAAATTTTATTTTTAAAGAACTCAATTCCTGTTCTAACTTATCTGTCTTATCAGACAAGATACTGGTGATCATCTCAGTCTGACATTCCCCCTTGAATGTACAGTCTGGTTTCTCACTTTTCTTAGTTTGATTGACCTTAGTTAGATCAGAAATTTGATTCTTTAAATTAAGATTTTCAGTCTCTATCTGTTTATAAGCGAGATAGAGCGGTCTCCAAATCTTTC
>CM061055.1:28006324-28053513 GCA_030762865.1 Paraleonurus japonicus
CAAATCTTGAATAACAAATTGTAACTTGAATTTAAATTAAATGAAAGCGATAAAGAACACCAGGTTTTATAGTGGTTCGGATTATAACAATCCTACATCCACTCTCCTTCTCCAAACTTTGAAGAAGGGTCTCCACTAGCTGCTTACTTACTTACAATCTTTACAACTTACAACTTGATCTTCAACTCTTCAAGAATACTAACCAAACTTCTAAAATCTAAATCTAAGAATAAGAAGTGTTTTTGAAGATATGAAGTGAAGTGTTCTACAAACACTTAGAAAACTCTTTTGAGAATTTTTTTTGTGAATTGAATAGAGAATGGTGTGAAAAATCAGATTGGCATAAGTGTATTGAAAAAAAAATCTAGACCTATTTATAAGTCTGAAAAGACAGTTAGTTTGTTAGTCAGTTCTAACAAACTGAAAACTGCTCAACAAACTTAATCTTGAAAACTGCTCTTGACCTCAGCTGATTTTTCCTACTCGTCTGCAGCTGACTTGGTGAAGACTTGCTTTTCTTATTCTACTCAGCTTGTCTTGACCTCGTCTTAGCTCTTCATGATCGTCTCCTGCAGATGACTAGACTTGAGCTTGTCTTCAGATGACTTGTACACTTTTGATCTTCAGCTGACCTAATTAGCCCTTGACCCAGTTTGATCAGCTTAGTTCCGAACTCTGATCTGAGCTGTTCATCAACGTTGTCTGCTCATCTGGATTTCTCTTTTAACTCATCAAAACTCTACTTGATCTAACAGCCACCTTGGAGATTCTAGAAGAAGACAATTGGAGGCTAGGAGTCTATCTCTCCAATGGATAGGACTCCAAACTTCCTTTATAAATAGATGAAGTCAACAGCTTGTAAAATCACCTGACTACACATGCATACAAGCAGAAAAGAGTTAAAGCATATTTAAAGCTTTCTGCAATTCTTAAGAGTCCATTTCTGCAAGGACTTGTTCTGAATAGGATAGTGTTTCTTAGGAGAATTATTTGATCAATTTGTATAACTTATTTTTACTGAGTGTTAGAGGTCATCTTAGTAAGACCATTTACTGAGTGTGTCCAGAGTCGAGAGGAAACTTAGTGTGAACTCTCAAAAGTTCCATTACTTGAGTGATAGGTCTAAGTGATATCATCATGTGAGAGGAAACTAATCCAGCTAGAAGATATATTTCTTTGGGTAAATTTATATTGTTTTAGTGAATATGGCATTGAGGGTGCAACAATGGATGTAGAAAGATTACAAATACCTTCAAACCACTATATATCTTTGTTCACTACAAAAAAACTTATAATTAGAGACGAAATTTTGTGACGGAAATATTCATCGGTCTTTTGTGATGGAAATTAAAAATTTTATAACAAATTTCCGTAAAAAAACATATTTTTTTATAAAATATAAAGTCAGTATATTATACAAAACTTAAAGACGAAAAAATCCATCAAAAATATTTTTTTGATTATTTTAAATGTAAAATATTTAATAATAAAATATATATCGACAGAAATATCATCAACAATAATTTAAGTTGAATTAAAAATGTTAAAAGTATTTATATTTTAAAAATATTTAATAATTTCAAAATATAATGATTGAAGTTTTTAGGGATAAATTTGTAAATTTTATCATAAAGTAAAAAAACGTAATATGTGTATTTAAAAGTAATGATTTATTAAAAATGTTTAAAAGGTTTTTATATTTTAAAAATGTGAAACTTATATTTAAAAAAAAGAAAAGTGTGAAAGCTTTTATGGGACGGAGGGAGTATGAAATTAAAAAAAAATTTAAATTATTACTGACGTAAACATATGTCATTAATATTTTCAATGAATTTATTAAAAAATATTTATATGTATAAAAAGTCAATAACAGAAATTATCCGTCACTAATTTAATAAAAAATATTTATATGTATATAAAGTTAATGACGGAAATTCTCTGTCACTAATTATTTTACATGATTTAAAATGTTTATATGAACAAAATACTAATGACGGACATATTTGTCACTAATTTAATAAAAAATATTTATATGTATAAACATTCTATGATGGAAATAATCCGTTACTAATATTTTAAGATGATTTAAAATATTTACATGTATAAAATGTCAATGACGAAAATATTCGCACTAATTTAATTAAAAAAATAATTACATGTACAAAAAGTTAATGACGAAAATTATCCGTTACTAACCTAATTAAAAAAAATATTTATATGTATAGAAAGATAATAACGAAAAATTTTCCGTCACTAGTTTTTTCAGATGATATAAAATATTTATATAAAATATTAATGACGGAATCATCCATCACTTAATAAAAGCATATTTAATTTTTATGATAAAATATTAATGATGAAAATATTTGTCACTAATTTAATAAAAAATATTTATAAGTATATAAATTCTATGACGAAAACTATCTGTCACTAAAATTTTCAGATGATATAAAATATTTATATGTATATTTTCAATGACGGAAATATCTGTCATTAATTTAATAAAAAAAATTATATGTATAAAAATCTAATGATGGAATTTTTCCGTCAGTAATTTAATTAATAAAATATATATATGTATATATATAGAAATTTAAGGACGAAAATTATCCGTTACTATAAAAACATATAAATATATAAAATTAATAAAAAGAAACCCTTAACAGAAAAAAAATTAATTAAAAAAAAAAGTAAACTAATTTTTCTTTCTGCAATATATACTCTTTCATTTCAATTCTTTCATCTTTCTCAGGAACTCTGCAAAAAGTAAGGTAAGTTGACTGCCGCTCCTCATGGCGGTGAAGCGCTCCTCCCACCATCTGTCGCCTCTCTCCTTTGTCGTCGATTTTCTATCTCTTCTCCTTTGCGGTCGATTTTTGTAACAACACACAAGAATTTCATTTTTTTAAAATTATTTTATTATTATTATTAGCATTATTATTATTATATGTATACATAATCATGTGAAATATTAATAAGATGTGCAAATGCATGATATATAATATTATCCTCATTGAATTATTTATTATGTAGTAAAACTCATAAGAGAATAACAAATGTTATGGGCTTGAGTTGGAAAATAAGCTCTAAGTATGTAGGAGAGTGACCCAGCCCAAAATGATAAGATAAGGGCCCTTTAAGGCCCATTTAGAGGAACCCTAGTTTTTGTAGGGCAGTATATATAGGAGGTTGCAGCCTTTGTCCACATTTTTGTCACTTCACTCTAAGGTAAGCACAAGCCTTGCACACCTCTCACACACACACACCACTACAGCTTCTGCCCAGTTTCCGGCCGGCGACCTGATATCCGATGATCGATCAGCCGGCGCCATCTGAAAGATGTTTTCAAGAGCTTTCCAGAACATTTTCCCGTTTTCAGATCGGAGTTTTGGATCTCCATCTATGCTCAGTCAAAGTTGGAGGGATGCCTTTATAGGCGGACCAATTTCCATAGTTCATATCTTGTTGCTCAAATGTCGAAATCTTTTGATTCTTATCTTGTTAGAAAGCTGTTTTCAAGCGCTTTCCAGAATATTTTCCTGTTTTCCGATCGGAGTTTTGGATCTCCATCTATGCTCAGTCAAAGTTGGAGGGATGCCTTTATAGGCGGACCAAATTCCATAGTTCATATCTTGTTGCTCAAATGTCGAAATCTTTTGATTCTTGTCTTGTTAGAAAGTTGTTTTCAAGAGCTTTCCAGAACATTTTCCTGATTTTAGATCGGAGTTTTGGATCTCCATCTATGCTCAGTCAAAGTTGGAGAGATGCCTTTATAGGCGGACCAACTTCTATAGTTCATATCTTGTTGCTCAAATGTCGAAATCTTTTGATTCTTGTCTTGTTAGAAATATGTTGTCAAGTGCTTTCCAGAAAATTTTCTCGTTTTCAAATCGGAGTTTTGGAACTATTGCTATGCTCATTCAAAATTGGAAGGATGCCCTTATAGGTGGACCAACTTCTACAGCTTATATCTTTTCACTCAAGTATCAAAATCTTTCGATTCTGGTCTCATTGGAAAGCTGGTGACGAGACCTTTCCAGAACAGTTTCCTTTTTTTTTTTTAAATTGGACATATAGAGCTCCAGTTATGCTTGGTCAAAGTTTTAATAAGTTGCAACGGTGCTACTAGAATTTCAAATGGACGTAAAATATTCGTTTCTTATCCGTTTTTAGCGAAATCAGCGGCAAAATGCCAAGAATTTCAGAAATGACAGTTTTCATCAAACTAATCAAATATCCAGATTTTTTTTGTGTTAGCCTTTAAACTCCTAAGAAAATACTTCTTTTTAATTGATTATAAGGTTTACTCTTGAGTCACTTATCCTCCTTCTTATAATGCATCTTTCAATCACACACATTGACCATCATTTATATTAGATTATTAGTAAGAACTAAGAGGTAGAATTTTTGTTGTTATAGGACTAGAGGAAGGTGAAGTAGGAGAAGGCTTGGAACTAGGAGGAAACAATACCGCTTAATTCGTGCAAACTACTAGGTGGGGTAACTCTCGTTGAACTTTCTTGTTACCTACTTAAATCATATGATTTATTGTATGAATGGTTCTACGTGAATTTGTGTATATGATATATATATATATATGCATGCTAAAATGTGAGATGCATGCTTTATGAATATGTGATGAGTTCGAAAATATGCATACTCTTTTAAATGTGAAAATGTATGAATATGGATACAAGTTTGTTTGCATGTGTGCATGTTCCATTATAAGGAATATGATTATGCATACAAGAATATTGACATGTGTGCATGTTCAATTGTGAAGATGTATGATTTATGTGTACTTGAATGCTTGTATATATATATATATACACGTTCAAATTACAAGATGCATGATACATGGTTGAGACCATACAAGGTGTATTTTATGCGGATAATACCGTAATAGCTATGCTAAGATCACGGGTAAATCCGTACAAGATTTGATCGAAAGATCACTTTCGGGTAGCTCCCGAACAAGATGCTCGAGCGGGGTAAAGCGTGCCCCAACAAGATTGATGTGCTCTTATGTGTATTACCTACTATGTATACATTATCTATGTATTATCATTACATAATGTTGAGCATGTCCCTTGATTGTTAACGGATTGTTGAAACTTGAAGAATGCAATATGAGTTGTTATTATGAGATTTTTTAAACGTTGTGCTTGAGATTAATATGCCTCTCATTTGTTATGTTCAAGGTGTACATTATTTCAAGTAGTTGATCTTTAATACAATATTTTGTGTGATGTTTGGGTGGGTATTTGAGTGAACCCACAGAGTGTTTTCCAGCACTCACCCCCTTCCCTTTTCAGGTAATAACGTACAAGAGGAATGAAGATGGATGTGAGCCCTCGATCTCCGCAGTGCAATCATTTTTTAAATATTGTGTTTTTGAACTTGAAGCATTTGTTGCCTCTTTCAAATTGACCTGTTAATTGTAGGAAAAACTTTGTGAACCCTACTTACTAATTTATTTCCGCTGTCACTAGTTTTCACTATTTGAGGTTTTGGTGATGACCACCTTAAATTTTGAATGTAAAAAAAAAAAAAAAAAAAAGTGGTCGTTACAATGTGATATCAGAGCGGGTCTACAATTCTGAAGACTTGCTCACTAATGTTTTCATAAGATTTCTTCTGAAAGTTCTTACTTAAATGCACTTTGAGATGAGACTCACAACCAACTTCAGTCCGCCGCTCCAACTCGGTACGTTTGTCTGTGCGTGTATTAGTTGTGATGTTATATTTGATGTAAATATGTTCTTATTTTGTGTGAGTAACTTCGTAGTTGGGATTTGGGATAATTCTAAGGCTAGATTGAGTTCTTACTCATAGGACTAATCGATGGCGCGTATGAGACAGACAGCTCGCAAGTCCATAAGTGGATGAGTAGCGGCTAGAGTAGGTGTTATGAGGAGATACAGTAACTACTCTAGGGTGGAGGGGGATTCAGTTGGTACTCACATATCTCGAATGATGGATATGTGGAGAGAGGTGTTGGTCCCGGAGAGTTGAGTTGATTAAAACCTTGAGTAAGCTTTCTAGAACAAAATCTAGAAAGGGGGGGTTTGAATAGATTTTGTTGATTTTTCAAATCTTTCAAAACCAATTCAAAGTATCAGATTAAGCACAGCGGATAATGATTAAAATCTCAACTTCTTATAAGATCAAAAGCAAGGTTGATATACTGATTTTAGTTAAGATTCTGAATTTAACTCTTGATGAAACACAAATTGTAAACCAAACAGAAAATAAAAAAAGCAAGAAATAACACCAGGATTTATAGTGGTTCGGATTTTAAAATCCTACATCCACTCTCCTTCTTCAATTTGAAGAAGGGACTCTGCTTACTGCTTACTTTCTCACTTCCAGCTTACAACTTACAACTTGTACAACTCTTCAAATCTTCAATCTCCTAGACTCTTCTTCTAGAAATCTAACTGTTACAGTGTATATTGGATTTTGAAGATTACAGGAAAAGTGTTCTAAAAACACTTAGAACTTTTTGAAATCTCTCTAGAAACTCTTGTGAAAAGATTATGAAATCTGAGTAGTGAATTGTGTAAATCTAATATGCATAAGTGTTGTATATAAAAATGAAAAACCTAGACCTATATATAAGCCTGAGAAGACAGTTAGTTTGTTAGTTAGTTTTAACAAACTTGAAACTGCTTAACAAACTTAATCTTGAAAACTGTTTAAGACCTCGGCTGATTCTTCCTACTCGTCTGCAGCTGACTTGGTGAAGATTAGCCTTTCTTATTCTACTCAGCTTATCTTGACCTCGTCTGAGCTCTTCATATTTGTCTCCTGCAGATGACTAGACTTGAGCTTGTCTCCAGATGACTTGTCACTCCTCGTCTCCAGTTGACTTGAACTAATCTTGACCTAGTCTGATCAGCTTCGTACTAGAACTTAGTCTTCAGTTCTTCATCATAGTCTGCTCATCTGGAATGGGTCTTTTAACTCATCAAAACAATCTTGGTCTAACAATTTCCCCCTTTTTGATGAAGTTAAAACCTACAAGAATAGACACACTCACAGCTGAAGTTAGTTCAGAGTTTATCAAGATCAATAGATAGGTATATCAAAGCATATTCTTCACATTACAACAGATTTATTCACATATAAAAACTTTAGATCTTTTAGACTCCCTTAAAAAAAACTTAGAAAACCAAATGAGTCTTCAAGACTTAGTTAAAAATTTGAAAACAATTTTTAAGTCTGAGAAATAAAATTCTCAGATGACTTATACTTAAGAAAATTTTAAGCTTTTCCTTAAAACAAAAAAAACTTTAAGAAATTAATACAAATAAAATGAATCAAACAAAGTATATTCACATTGGATTTACAAAGATTACAGATGAGAAGATAATAGAAAAGTAGAAATAAGGAAAAGAAAAATCCTGTTTCTATCAGTCTTCCCACTGGTCTTCATCTGGAATCATCAGCCAATTGAATACCCGCCTCCTAAGCTGCTTTATATCCTCCTCTTGAGTGAGTCCAGATTCAGCCTCTGCCTTCTTCAAAATACCCTTGACCCAGTCTAGGTCCAGGGATCCATCTGATTTCCTGGCAGGGATGGCATACTCAAAAGCTGGAGAGATCAGGTTAACGTTGAACTCAACATCGACTTCTTCCAGCAGACGATGATAGAACTCCGCATCAACCTTCTCCATCCACTCATGCCAAGCTAAATCTGGATCTTGCTGAGAAGCTCCGGGGCCCTTGAGAATATACCAGAAATATATCCACATACCCTCCAGATTTTTGTCTTTGTACTCACCGCATATTTCCCACAAGCCACTTAGGAGGGCGGGCGTATTGTGAAATGGCCTGAACTTCCCACTGCCTTGATCTTTGATTAACCATTTGCGCTCAGCAGTGCTCCAGAAGACGTTGGAGTCTTTCTTCTTCCTCTGCTTCTTCTTTTCTTTCTTGCCAAAATATTCCATCTCTCTCTTAATCCTTTTGATCTCTGCTCTTCCGAGAGATTGGAATAATCACTTTCCCTCTTTCCTTTTCCTTTAGCAAAGACCACAGTGACGAGTTCAAATGATCCGGGCTCGATCGCTACTTCTTTTCCCTTCCCCTTGGCTCCTTCAGATTCGGATTCTTTTAACTGAGCCAAGAGCTTCTCTGATCTTTCCTCCTCATCTTTCCTTCTCTTCTCCTCATCATCCTTCAAAGCTTCCTCCAGTTGACTCACCCTCAGCTGGAGAGCAGCCAGCTCATCAGATTTGATCCGAGCTTCCTCCTTGGCTGCCTCCAGGTCAGCTGTGTTGGCCTTCATGCCCACGTCTTTCTGGTCTCCTCGACCACACAGTGAGTGCTCGTCTTTTCTCTCGCTTGACTTTTTCCCCCTTTTTAACTTCAGCAGCCAAGTCTGAAAGTTTTGCATCCAGAGCGTCGCACTTGACCTTGAAGTCTGAGTGGTCTACAGCCAAATCATTCACCACCAGCTGATTGTACCCCATAACCTCCTCCTTCAACGCCCTCAGCTCCTCCTCCATTGATTTCACTTTACCAGCCAGCACAGAGTTAGTGACATCTATAATTTTATCAGACAATGTTACCTCAACTTCCTTCATGCTGGCTAGCATAGTGTCAGTTACAGCTTTGACCATCCTCCTCGTCTTTCTTTCCATTTTCCTTCGGAATGTAGCATTGACTTTCTTCTCGACGAGGGATAGAATAGAGGATATGGCTGTGGTGGGGCTCAGATCAGTGTCTTCATCCTCAGTTGAGGATTCAGACGAGGAAAGTATTTGTTCTGGTTGAGGAGATGGGAGAGGAATAGATTGTGTTTGAATAGTTGGAAGAGAGGAGTAAGATATTATTGGGATTGGAGAAGTCTGGACTGTAGGGAGAGGTATTTGTTCAGATGGGGGTGGAAGAGATGTGTGAAGTTGGGTAGAAGGAATGGATAAAGGGGATGGGGTAGATTCTGTAAGTGGGGTTTGGATTTGGACTATAGGGGAGGTAGGCTGTTGAAGAGGCTCTGGGATACCAGCCTGGGATATCCCTTCATTGCCAATTTGGATTTGTGGGGCTTCAGGCTGAGGCACAGGCTCAGAAATCCCAGCCTGGGGCATTTCTTCACTGCCAAGTATGGGAGATAAGGTAGGAGATGGAGAAAGACTAGTACCTGCCTCTGGAATAGGGGAAAGAGCAGGTTCATCGGTTGGGGAGAGAGGAACCTCCAGCGGACCAACCTCGGCTGCTATCTGAAGGACTGGGACCTCCTCTGGTAGCAGAGTTGATAGTTCCATCTGCTGTTCGGAGCTACCAGATTTGGTGGATCCTTGAGCTCGGGCTGCTCGTCTTGGCCTCCTTACCAAGGGGATTTCTGCTTCCTCTTCTTCCTCATCATCTCAAGCAACCTTGGCGGGAGCGTGCAGATGAGCTTTCCCCTCTTCTTCTCTCTCGAAGCTTTCACCAACCTCCTCTTCCTCCTCTGAAACATCCTTGGGACCACAGCAGCTGTTTCAGCAGATTGTACTTGAGGTGCGACCTCAGCTGCTGCTGCTTCATGTCCCTCTGTTTCGACCTCCACTGGGACCACCTCAACTGGTTCAAGAATCGCTCCACTGAACCTCTGCCACTGCAGCTCGCCACCTCCTCTCGAGCCACCGGCCGCATCGGACTCATCATCCGAGTCTGGATTTCCTCCAAGCTGTCATCCTTTGTGAGGATTCCCTTACGCTTGGAGTACTTTTTAGTACCTATTCTCCAGTCGACCTCCTATTCAGTCCTTCAATCAAAACAAAGATTTTATTGAAGAGACCGATCAGAGAAGTAGGAACCCGACCCTCTGCGAGATGACTTGAAAGTCAATCGCTTCTTCTCCTCCTCCCCGAGCTTGTATAAAAGCAAATCCACCCAATTCACTTGCACTCCATCCAAGATGGCTCGCATCACGCACAATCTGGGTTTGGTTAACCCATCATGTGAGCTCTGCTCACCCGATCTTCACCTTAGTAACCACAAATCATCAAGAATCGAAACCTCCTTCTCAACAGGTTCTTCTTTAAATCCCTGCGAGTTCCCCTGTAAGTGACCCTTGCCATCATATCGAAGGAATCTTCCCACTCATCTTCTTTGTACGTCAATGGATTAACTCCCTCCATTGACGTATCAAAAATCCTGGCAATATTCTCTCGAGAATAACTCAGTATCGTTCCGTCGATAGAAGTATCAAAACCGTCCTGAGTGTCCTCCATTCTCGCCAAAAATTCTGCACCCAGTAAATCCGCTGTTCTGTTTTGAGGAGACTTTAGTGATAGAAATCCTCTGAGTCGTGAAGCTTCGAGAAGACGAAGGATTTCTGCAGATTCTGGATCATTTGTGGTTTCGAAATCGACATACATTTCTGCTTTCAAACGGTTTTTGAAGTATTCCTCATTCATTTTGAAATGAGAAATATTTGTGGAAATGTATGTGGGTTTATAAGTTTTGGTAGTTTTTGAAGAAGATGCCATTGGAAGTTTTTGTGAATTTGTAAAGGGTTTGACAAAATATACAGGTTTTCTGAGAATGGAAAGAAAAGGATTTAGGGAAGAAGAAGATGTATTTATAGGGGGGAAGATTGGAAAGAGAAACCGCCATTTTTGAAAATATGAATTAATCTCAGCCATTTATTCAAAAAGTTTTTACTGAGTATTAATCAACGGTTAAAAACAAAGATAAACGATTAGGATTCAGCGCGTGAATTGTAATCGCCTTCGGAATGCGTAAATAGTTACTTTATAGACTGTTGATTTGACCGATATAGGTTACTTTATTCAGAGAAGTAAGTATACCTGACGTCAGCCACGTGATATCTTACTTCAACTGAAGGTTTCCTAAACAGATGGGTTTGAAAAACAGATCAGCTTAAAAACAGATAGGTTTTAGAAAGTCATCTGATAGAGTAACCTGTCTGATCCTGAAAACCAACAATTTAAATGTAACTTTTTAGCATTTTTCAAACCAGGTTTAAACAAAACACACTTAGAATTAATTTAAAAAAAAAAAAAAAAAATTTAAGAAACAACATAGACTCAGGTTAAGAATAAAGGAGTTTGAATAAAAGAATGAATCAGTGTTATCTGAGACCTGTTCCTGCAAAAACATAAACTCAAAAGAAACCATCAGAAGCTTAAGGTAAATCAGATAGAATGTTAATAGTCATCTGTTTTCTACAGGGGTTCAGCTGACTATTATGTCCTTATGCGATTTACTCAATGTCAGACAAGTAATTATCAATTCAGATAAGGTCAATATGACTAATCCTTGATTCTTGATTCCTAAAAGGAGATCAATGATATCAGCTACCTGATTGCCCTTTGACACATATCTAGTCTGATAATTCTTTCTAGACATTAATTTAAAGAAAGGAAAAAGAAATGAGAAAACAAATGCACACAAATTTAGAAATCAGCTAAAGATGCATCAAGTAGTCCTAATTCTAAGCACATTTCTTTAAATCTAGATTCAGCTAATGGTTTTGTAAGAATGTCAGCTTTTTGTGATTCAGTGGCAATTTTCTCAATTCTAATGTCATTCTTTTCAACATGATCTCTAATGAAATGATGCCTAATATCTATATGCTTGCATCTAGAATGTAAAACAGGGTTGTAAGTCATTGCTATTGCACTATTACTATCACAGTAAATAGGAACAGCTGATGTTTGAATATTATAGTCTCTAAGTCATTTGACTAATCCAGAGAGGAGTTGAGAGCAACAACTTCCAGTGCCATGTATTCACTTGATTGTGGAGGTGGCAACGGATGTCTGCTTCTTAGATAACCAAGAAATTAATTTGTTGCCTAAGAATTGACAAGTTCCAGAAGTGGATTTCCTATCAATCTTACATCCTCCAAAGTCTGAATCAATAACCTTGTCACTCAAAATTGTCATCACCGGGTACCATAACCCTACTTGCAAGGTTCCTTTGAGATATCTAAGAATTTTCTTAGCAGTCTCCAGATGAGTTTTCTTAGGATTAGACTGGAATCTTGCACATACTCCAACTGCAAAGGCTATGTCTGGCCTACTTGCAGTGAGATAGAGAAGAGATCCAATCAGTCCACGATACTCCGTTGCATCAGTGGGTATCCCCTGCTCATCTGAATCCATTGAGAAGTTAGTTGACATAGGTATTTTGACTTCTCTGCTAGTAGTCATTCCAAATTTCTCAATCAGATCCTTAGCATACTTAGACTGATGTATAAATATACCCTTACTCATCTGTTTAATTTGTAAGCCTAGAAAGTATGTCAATTCTCCCATCATTGACATTTCAAACCTGTTTTTCATGAGAATGCTAAATTCTTCACATAATTTCAGATTAGGTGAACCAAAAATTATGTCATCTACATAAATTTGAACTAATAAGATGTTGCCATCTACTTCCTTTCTAAACAAAGTTCTATCAATCTTACCTTTAGAGAAACCATTTGATGTCAAGAAATCAGATAGAGTATCATACCAAGCTCTGGGAGCTTGTTTCAGTCCATATAGAGCTTTATTGAGTTTATAGACTTTGTTATTGGTCTTAAACCCAGGAGGCTGCTCTACATAGACCTCCTCAAGTAACACACCATTAAGAAAAGCAGACTTAACATCCATTTGAAAGACTTTGAAAGACTTATATGCAGCAAATGACAAGAACAATCTTATTGCCTCTAATCTAGCAACTGGAGCATAGGTTTCATCATAGTCTATTCCCTCAGACTGTGAATAACCTTGTGCAACCAGTCTTGCCTTATTTCGAACAATAATATTGTTCTCATCTGTTTTATTTTTAAATACCCATTTGGTGCCTATAATCTTTCTGTGTAAGGGTCTTTCCACTAGATCCCATACATTTTGTCTTTCAAACTCGATGCGCTTCTTCCCGCATGGTCATTATCCATTTGGAGTCCGATAATGCTTCCTCAATAGACTTGGGTTCAAGAAGTGACACATAACAACCGAAAAGACTTTCGAGTCTAACATCATTCGTGTAATGCACACTACTAGATGGATCTCCTATAATCGATAAGATGGATGATAGCTTCTCATCCTTTTGCCTATATGAGGAGAATGATCCTCATCTTGAGTCTCGATTGGCAACTCATCGACTCATCCTCACCGACATTCCCCCTTCATCACCGACTCGTCTTTGATCGATTGATGTCAAAGGTGTCTCGCTTTCTGAAGGAGTCTCGATCGAAGTTGTCTTCGATTATCGATGGGGATTCTTCTTCATCGATTACAATCAAGAGTAGGTAGATAAACAGTTCTATGTTTAGTCTTGGATAATTCAATTTTATCTAGATTTTCAAAAATTTGATTCACTTTATCTCGAGAAGGAATACAACTCATCAAAAACAACATGAGGAGTTTCCTCCACACAAAGAGTTGTCTTGTTAAAAACTCTAAATGCCTTTGAAGTATTAGAATATCCTAAGAATATTCCATCAGCTGCTTTAGCATCAAAAGTTCTTAACTTAGATTTCCCATTGTTATGAATGAAACACTTACAACCAAAAGCTTTGAAATATGAGATCCTTGGAATCTTACCCTTCCAAATCTCATAAGGAGTCTTACTCTTGTCTTTGACAACTAAGCACTGTTTCGGGTATAGCAAGTGTTGATAGCTTTCACCCCGAACCCATGAGAGGGTATTATACTCACCAACATGCTCCTGGGTCGCTTCCTTCAAAGTTCTATTTCTTCTTTCAACCACTCCATTTTGTTGAGGAGTTCTTGTTGAAGATGTCTCATGAATAATTCCAAACTCATTGAAGAAATTAGATAAACAAGAATTCAAAAATTCTGTACCCTTATCACTCCCGATTTTAATAATATTAACTCCTTCTCATTCTCGAATTTTATGCAACAGATCGGGAATCTTGTTTATAGTCTCATTTTTCTTGAAAAGAAATATAACCCAAGTGTATCTAGAAAAGTCATCTACTACAACAAGAGTATATTTCCTTCCACTGAAACTGAGAGGAGTAACAGGTCCAAACAAATCCAGATGAAGAAGTTGCAACACTCTTTCGGATGAGGAGGAGTTAATACTCTTAAATGAGTGTCTAGGTTGTTTACCTTTTTGACAAGCATCACATTTAAGATCGAGTTGATAAAAGTTTTTCAGGTAATCCCTTAACAAGGTTCTTCTTAGCTTGACTTACTAAGGGTCTTGAAATTCGAGATGACTAAGCCTTTTATGCCATAGCCACCGACATTTTCTCCACCCTTAGCCATCGACAAGTATCTTGGGAACAACTATTAAAGTTGGCCACATGGACATTACCCTGTCTCGAAGCCGCTTAATAGTACCTTATCTCGAGGAATTATCCAAAATATCACATTTATCCCTTGAAAATTTTACGAAAAAACCTTTATCACAAAGTCGAGAAACAGATAAATGATTATGTTTCAAACCTTCAACAAAATATACCTCGAGATACCTGAATATCCTTGATAATCAAAGTACCTACACCTTTAGTCTCGACCACAATTATTATCACCAAATACAACTATTGGACCATCAATGCTTTGAAAATTTGATAACAGACTTCTTGTTATGGGTCATATGTTGTGAATGACCACCGTCAATGTACCATATTGAAGCTAAGATCTCTTCCTTAAGTGATGATCCTGTGAATCCTGTAAAAGATTAGTTTTGAGGTACCCTAGTGATCTTGGGTCCTTTTGGGTCAAGAATCACTTTAGGAATCCAAATAAACATCTCATCTGCAGACAATAAGTCAGACTCAGATTTTCTACCAAATCTGTCTATAATAATATCATTTATAAATGACAACTTGTTGTATTCAGATTGGGTGATTTTCCTAAACTTAGGAAATGTAGGATAGCATTTGCTCCTTCCATCGAAAGAATTATAATAAGAAAATCTTCTTATTTTGGTTCTTGGATTCCTTCTAGTCTCGATAGGGATTCTTGGTTGAATTCTTGGTTTCAGATCGAAGTTGTAGTCCTTATCTGACTAGTTGGTTTCCATGGACCAATTTTAATATCCTTTGATTGAACAGATGCTTTCACAAATTTCCTAGGTTTTTGAACATCTGATTTATTGTTTCTATCATAACCAAGTCCTGTCTTATCATGAGATTTCTGCGAAGTATTAAAAATATGATCTATTACAGATTGTGAATTATTAAGCTGACTAATTTTGAAGACAAGCTTCTCATTGTCTTTCTTAATTAATTCATTTTCAAGACATTACTTCAAATTTATCTTTTAAAGTCTTGAGTTCATTTTCTAATCTTTCAGGTAAGCTGGCTGATGTACTGGCTTCAGTCTGATGAAAACATTCCCCCTTGAATGTTTCCTCAGTCTCAAAGTTGTTCATCACCTGCTTGCCTTTATTTAGAATTTGAATCTGATCCTTTAAAAATAAATTCTCTGTCTCCAGCTGTTTATAAGCAGCTAAAGATGTCTTTAAATCTCTCAATAACTCATGAATAATAGTTTGGTCATGATCAGATGCAGACTGACAAGAATCATTATCTGAAGATGAATAGTAGATTACCTCATTAGCCATGAGACAGATCTCATCATCTGATCCGAAATCAGATGAGGATGATGAAGATGATGATGATTTCTTTGGCTCTTTTTCTTCACCAACAAAGCTCTTTGATCTCGCAAATCTCCCCGTCCCTTTTCTTCCTCTTTTCTTCCCTTTCTTTAGGAGTCGATTGAGGACAGTCATAAATTGAAATGTCCGGCTTATTACATGTATAACAAATGTCACTCCTATCTGATCTCGGGACTAGAAGTATTTCTTCCGACAGTGATCTCGTATCTTCTTGTCTCGCTCTTGTTTTTGTCATCATCTCAAGATTTGTCTATCTTCCTATCTCGATCTGGATCTTTGTCTATCTCTTCCCCGCAAATCTCAATTTATTTCTCTTATACTTCATTCTCAATTTATCATACCTTTTTGTAAGTAAAGCCATCTGCTCTTTCAAAGATAGATCGCTCCTACAGACTTCTGTTGACACTTTGTCTTCTTTTATCGACAAAGGCAACAGAGACTTGGATGAAGTGCTTGACTCCATCTCATCTTCCTCATCTTCTATCTCTGGATATCATACTCTAAAGCTTTAAGATGAGAAAATAAAGTATGGTGAGTAATAGAGGATAAATCTTGAGTTGCTTTAAGAATATTGGATTTTTCCTCCATCTCTTGGTTAATGATCTCGAGAATCTTGTTATTAATCTCCTTTTAAATAATTTTTTCCAAGATCACCGCTTTTTGTTGAGAAGATTGGTCAACCTCATATCAAACTGATCTACGAGACTCATTTTCTTTCATCTTGAATGTTTCAAATGTATGCAATCTTGACTGTAGCTTGTTCTCCTTCACTTGGTCGATCCTTCACAAACATTAGCTAAGGTTTGCCACATTTCTTTGGCTGTTTTACATCTCTTAACCTTCTCTATCCAATCTTTACTCGAGTCTCTATGATTTTGTTCTAGCTACTTGGTCAAGATTGTGGACCTTCCTTTCATCATTAGTCAATTCGAACTCTTCTTCTCTTGCCTAGTTCTTGATTCACCGCCCTGCTCCGGTCTTTGGTGCCTCCATGGAAAAACTTTATAGGACCTTCCTCAAGAACCTCTTCCATTCTATCATGAATGGCCTTTAGATGATTTTCCATCCTAAATTTCCAATAATCATACTCTTCAATTGAAAATTCAGGCAGATTCCTGGACTTATTACTTTTACCTGATGACATGATGAAAACAAAGACAAAATACTCCACAAAAGATTATTAGTAGCACTGTTAGGAATGAAAGAAAATGAAGAAAATCAAGATTATTCCAGAATCTTGTTCAAGACCTAAAATCAATATCAGAACAGCTTAACACTGCTCTGATACCACTTGTTGGTCCCGGAGAGTTGAGTTGATTAAAACCTTGAGTAAGCTTTCTAGAACAAAATCTAGAAAGGGGGGGTTTGAATAGATTTTGTTGATTTTTTAAATATTTCAAAACCAATTCAAAGTATCAGATTAAGCACAGCGGATAATGATTAAAATCTCAACTTCTTATAAGATCAAAAGCAAGGTTGATATACTGATTTTAGTTAAGATTCTGAATTTAACTCTTGATGAAACACAAATTGTAAACCAAACAGAAAATAAAGAAAGCAAGAAATAACACCAGGATTTATAGTGGTTCGGATTTTAAAATCCTACATCCACTCTCCTTCTTCAATTTGAAGAAGGGACTCTGCTTACTGCTTACTTTCTCACTTCCAGCTTACAACTTACAACTTGTACAACTCTTCAAATCTTCAATCTCCTAGACTCTTCTTCTAGAAATCTAATCACATAGTGTATATATTGGATTTTTTTGAAGATTACAGGAAAAGTGTTCTAAAAACACTTAGAACTTTTTGAAATCTCTCTAGAAACTCTTGTGAAAAGATTATGAAATCTGAGTAGTGAATTGTGTAAATCTAATATGCATAAGTGTTGTATATAAAAATGAAAAACCTAGACCTATATATAAGCCTGAGAGAAGACAGTTTAGTTTGTTAGTTAGTTTTAACAAACTTGAAACCGCTTAACAAACTTAATCTTGAAAACTGTTTAAGACCTCGGCTGATTCTTCCTACTCGTCTGCGGTGACTTGGTGAAGATTAGCCTTTCTTATTCTACTCGGCTTATCTTGACCTCGTCTCGAGCTCTTCATATTTGTCTCCTACTGCAGATGACTAGACTTGAGCTTGTCTCCGGATGACTTGTCACTCCTCGTCTCGATTGACTTGAACTAATCTTGACCTAGTCTCGATCGGCCGTACTAGAACTTAGTCTTCAGTTCTTCATCATAGTCTGCTCATCTGGAACAGTCTTTTAACTCATCAAAACAATCTTTGTCTAACAAGAGATCCGACGTCTGTCACTTAGTTTTTCTGATAGTAAAGCTTGTTTGCGCCTAATTGAGACCTTACCCGAGAATTGGCGTGTACGAGCGGAAAATCTTTATTCCGAGATTGTTCGTTATGATATCACAAATGAATCACCGATCATCAGTTATCCCGAGTTCACCTCCATCCTACATAGGGAGTGGGCTTTTGAACAGGACCCTAGAGAGGCTGTGCCAGAACCGGCATGGATTCCGGATGATGATGAAGATGGTGAGGATCACGAGGATGATCCTATCGAGGAGGATCCCGAAGAGGATTCTTTTGTGGGACGAGCTCATGAGATTGCTTCTAGGCTAAGGATGGATAATGCCAGTAAGAAACCCATTGAATTTTCTAGTCGGAAGAGGTGGGGAAATCCACCACAGGCTAAAAATAAACACGCTAAGATTGAAGGAAAGCGTGGGCTAAATACTGCTAGTGACATCCCCAAATGTCCTAAGTGTGGGAGGCACCACAAGGGTGAATGTTTGTTTGGGACTGGAATTTGTTACCGGTGCCACACATTTTTTTTATCTGCTAAATTGTATGAGTGTTTGAAAGATAAAGACCTCACTGTTATAGATGCTAGTTTAGAAGTTATTATACCTTCTGGTAAGGTTATCGTAACTGATAAATTGTGTAAGAATGTCGAAATTGATTTTGGAGTTAGAGTCTTATGGGCTGACCTGCACGTCATTGAAATGAAAGATTTTGATGTGATTTTGGGCATGGATTGGCTCCAAACCAACCACGCCACCATCAAGTGTCATGAGAAAGAAGTATCTTTTCTGATACCTGGGAAGGAGGAGTTTACTTTCCTTGGGGTGAAATCTGCGTTTCAACCCCAAATTATATCTGCAATGAAGGCAGCTAAATTGATAAGAAGAGAAGGCGTCCAAGCTTACCTGGTGCTCGTGACGGGCACCAAGCCACCTGAGCTAACACTGGAAGATGTTCCAATTGTGAGGGAGTATAAGGATGTTTTCCCCGAAGATTTGCCAGGTTTACCTCCAAACCGACAAGTGGAGTTTACAGTCGATCTCTTTCCTGGAGCTGCACCCGTCTCGAAGGCACCTTATCGAATGGCTCCCAAGGAACTTCAAGAGTTGAAAATTCAGCTACAAGAGCTTCTTGACAAAGGTTTTGTACGACCTAGTGTATCCCCTTGGGGAGCCCCAGTCTTGTTTGTCAAGAAGAAGGATGGAACATTTCGAATGTGCATTGACTACCGTGAGTTAAACAAACTCACAATAAAGAACAAGTACCCGCTCCCACAAATCGAAGACCTTTTCGACCAATTAAGAGGTGCAAGTGTGTTCTCTAAGATCGACTTGCGTTCGGGTTATCACCAAGTAAAAATTAAGGAGGAAGATATACCTAAAACGGCTTTTAGAACACGATATGGGCATTATGAGTTTGTGGTTATGCCCTTCGGGCTTAGTAATGCACCCGCAATTTTTATGGATCTCATGAATCGAGTCTTCCACCCTTTCCTTGATAGGTTCGTAATTGTTTTCATTGACGATATACTAGTCTACTCTCGTGATAGGAGGCAACACGAGGAACACTTACGAATCACATTGGAGACTCTTCAGAAAGGGAGACTTTTTGTCAAATTCAAGAAGTGTGAATTTTGGTTGGACAAAGTGGTTTTTCTTGGTCATATCGTGTCAGCAAAAGGTATTGAAGTAGATTCAACCAAGGTGGATGCGGTTAGTAATTGGGGGACACCGACTAACATAAGTGAAGTTCGTAGTTTTCTTGGTTTGGCTGGGTACTATCGAAGGTTCATTGAAATTTTTTTTCAAAGATTACAACACCCTTGACTCGTCTTACCCGGAAAGGGGTGAGTTTTCAGTGGACAGAAAAGTGTGAGAATAGTTTCCAAGAACTCAAAAGAAGGTTGGTTTCAGCGCCCGTCTTAGCCATACCCGATGGTACCGAAGGATTCGTTATCTATAGTGATGCTTCTAAACTTGGGCTAGGTTGTGTTTTGATGCAACACGGGAGAGTAATAGCCTACGCCTCAAGGCAACTAAAGATCCACGAGCAAAATTATCCGACCCATGATTTGGAACTTGCTGCAGTGGTTCATGCCTTGAAGATATGGCGTCATTACCTTTACGGTGGGAGATGCGAGATCTACACTGATCATAAGAGCCTCAAGTATTTCTTTGAGCAAAAAGAGTTGAACATGAGGCAAAGGAGATGGTTGGAATTAATTAAGGATTATGATTGTACTATCTTGTATCATCCCGGGAAGGCTAATGCAGTCGCCGACGCCCTGAGTCGTAAGGGTAAAGGTAATGCAGCCTGCTTGTTGACTGCCCAAGAGCATCTTATAAAAGAATTTAGCAAGATGAAGTTGGAAATCATAATGCCACCTACGAGTGCCAACACTATCATAGCGGCCTTAGTAGCGAAGCCTACGTTACGAGAAAAGATCATTGAAGCCCAAAATAAAGATGAATTTCTAGAAAAGTTGAGGAATAAGGTTATGAGTGGTGCCATAAAGGGTTTCACCATAGACATTGATGGGGCATTGTCATATGAAGGAAGAATTTGCGTCCCGAAGGATGAAGTTATTCGTAGAGGGATCCTAGAAGAAGCACATAACACCTCTTACACCGCCCACCCGGGGACTACAAAGATGTATCGAGACTTAAAGAAGATGTTTTGGTGGAGGAACATGAAGGGGAGTATAGCATTGTATGTTCAAAGATGCTTAACTTGTCAGCAAGTTAAAGCGGAACATCAACGACCTAGTGGTCTCCTACAACCCCTTGAAATTCCAGAATGGAAGTGGGAACACATCGCAATGGATTTCGTTGTTTGTTTACCAAGGTCAGCACATGGCAACCATGCAATTTGGGTTATCGTTGATCGTGACACAAGGTTCACGTCTCAATTTTGGAAGAGCTTGCATAGGGCTATGGGAACTAAGCTCAACTTTAGCACCGTTTTTCATCCACAAACAGATGGTCAATCGGAAAGGACTATACAAACATTAGAGGATATACTTAGGGCTTGTGTTCTAGATTTTGGAGGAAAATGGGAGGATTACTTGCCCTTAGTGGAATTTGCATACAACAACAGTTTTCAATCAACTACAGGGATGGCACCTTATGAAGCTCTTTATGGGAGAAAATGTAGATCGCCTTTGTATTGGGATGAGGTTGGAGAAAGAAGGATTTTAGGACCGGAGATAGTCGAGAGAACAGTCGAGGCTATAGATAAAGTTAGGGAAAGGATCAAGATGGCCCAAGATAGACAAAAATCTTACGCTGACCAAAGACGGAGGGATTTAGAGTTTGCGATTGGAGAGAAAGTTTTCTCAAAGTGTCACCCATTAAAGGTGTTGTCCGTTTTGGCAAAAGGGAAGCTACGACCAAGATTTATTGGACCGTCATTTAAATCTTAGAACGCGTCGGGGAAGTTGCTTATCGTCTTGCACTGCCACCGGATCTATCCGGAGTGCATAATGTCTTCCACATTTCCATGCTGAGGAAATATGTGTTTGATCCGAGCCATGTAATCCATCATGAAGAACTTGAAGTCAAGGAGGATCTATCCTACGAGGAATTGTCCATCGCTATACTAGAGCGCAAGATCAAAAACCTTCGTAATCGTGAAATTCACCTAGTTAAGATTCAATGGAGCAATCATGATAAAGGCGAATCCACTTGGGAACTCGAGAGCGAAGTTCTTGCAAAGCACCCTAACCTATCGCAAAATGGTATGTAATCAAATTCGAGGACGAATTTTTTTTTTTTTTAGGGGGGGTAGGGTGTAACAACACACAAGAATTTAATTTTTTTAAAATTATTTTATTATTATTATTAGCATTATTATTATTATATGTATACATAATCATGTGAAATATTAATAAGATGCGCAAATGCATGATATATAATATTATCCTCATTGAATTATTTATTATGTAGTAAAACTCATAAGATAATAACAAATGCTATGGGCTTGAGTTGGAAAATAAGCTCTAAGTATGTAGGAGAGTGACCCAGCCCAAAATGATAAGATAAGGGCCCTTTAAGGCCCATTTAGAGGAACCCTAGTTTTTGTAGGGCAAGTATATATAGGAGGTTGCGGCCTTTGTCCACATTTTTGTCACTTCACTCTAAGGTAAGCACAAGCCTTGCACACCTCTCACACACACACACCACTACAGCTTCTGCCCGGTTTCCGGCCAGCAACCTGACGTCCGATGATAGATCGCCAGCGCCATCTAAAAGATGTTTTCAAGAGATTTCCAGAACATTTTCCCGTTTTCAGATCGGAGTTTTGGATCTCCATCTATGCTCAGTCAAAGTTGGAGGGATGCCTTTATAGGCGGACCAACTTCCATAGTTCATATCTTGTTGCTCAAATGTCAAAATCTTTTGATTCTTATCTTGTTAGAAAGCTGTTTTCAAGAGCTTTCCAGAATATTTTCCCGTTTTCAGATCAGAGTTTTGAATCTCCATCTATGCGCAGTCAAAGTTGGAGGGATGCCTTTATAGGCGGACCAACTTCCATAATTCATATCTTGTTGCTCAAATGTCAAAATTTTTTGATTCTTGTCTTGTTAGAAAGCTGTTTTCAAGAGCTTTCCAGAACATTTTCCTGATTTTAGATCGGAGTTTTGGATCTCCATCTATGCTCAGTCAAAGTTGGAGAGATGCCTTTATAGGCGGACCAACTTCTATAGTTCATATCTTGTTGTTCAAATGTCGAAATCTTTTGATTCTTGTCTTGTTAGAAATATGTTGTCAAGAGCTTTCCAGAAAATTTTCCCGTTTTCAAATCGGAGTTTTGGAACTATAGCTATGCTCAGTCAAAGTTGGAAGGATGCCCTTATAGGTGGACCAACTTATACAGCTTATATCTTTTCACTCAAGTATCAAAATCTTTTGATTCTGGTCTCATTGGAAATCTGGTGACGAGACCTTTCCAGAACAGTTTCCTTTTTTTTAAATTGGACATATAGAGCTCCAGTTATGCTTGGTCAAAGTTTTAATAAGTTGCAACGGTGCTACTAGAATTTCAAATGGACGTAAAATATTCGTTTCTTATCCGTTTTTAGCGAAATCAGCGGCAAAATGCCAAGAATTTCAGAAATGACAGTTTTCATCAAACTAATCAAATATCCAGATTTTTTTTTGTGTTAGCCTTTAAACTCCTAAGAAAATACTTCTTTTTAATTGATTATAAGGTTTACTCTTGAGTCACTTATCCTCCTTCTTATAATGCATCTTTCAATCACACACATTGACCGTCATTTAGATTAGATTATTAGTAAGAACTAAGAGGTAGAATTTTTGTTGTTATAGGACTAGAGGAAGGTGAAGTAGGAGAAGGCTTGGAACTAGGAGGAAACAATACCGCTTAATTCGTGCAAACTACTAGGTGGGGTAACTCTCGTTGAACTTTCTTGTTACCTACTTAAATCATACGATTTATTGTATGAATGGTCCTACGTGAATTTGTGTGTATATATATATATATATATATATATATATATATATGCATGCTAAAATGTGAGATGCATGCTTTATGGATATGTGATGAGTTCGAAAATATGCATACTCTTTTAAATGTGAAAATGTATGAATATGGATACAAGTTTGTTTGCATGTGTGCATGTTCCATTATAAGGAATATGATTATGCATACAAGAATATTGACATGTGTGCATGTTCAATTATGAAGATGTATGATTTATGTGTACTTGAATGCTTGTATATATATATATATACACGTTCAAATTACAAGATGCATGATACATGGTTGAGACCATACAAGGTGTATTTTATGCGGATAATACCGTAATAGCTATGCTAAGATCACGGGTAAATCCGTACAAGATTTGATCGAAAGATCACTTTCGGGTAGCTCCCGAACAAGATGCTCGAGCGGGGTAAAGCGTGCCCCAATAAGATTGATGTGATCTTATGTGTATTACCTACTATGTATACATTATCTATGTATTATCATTACATGATGTTGAGCATGTCCCTTGATTGTTAACGGATTGTTGAAACTTGAAGAATGCAATATGAGTTGTTATTATGAGATTTTTAAACGTTGTGCTTGAGATTAATATGCCTCTCATTTGTTATGCTCAAGGTGTACATTATTTCAAGTAGTTGATCTTTAATACAATATTTTGTGTGATGTTTGGGTGGGTATTTGAGTGAACCCATGGAGTGTTTTCCAGCACTCACCCCCTTCCCTTTTCAGGTAATAACGTACAAGAGGAATGAAGATGGATGTGAGCCCTCGATCTCCGCAGTGCAATCATTTTTTAAATATTGTGTTTTTGAACTTGAAGCATTTGTTGCCTCTTTCAAATTGACCTGTTAATTGTAGGAAAAACTTTGTGAACCCTACTTACTAATTTATTTCCTCTGTCACTAGTTTTCACTATTTGAGGTTTTGGTGATGACCACCTTAATTTTTGAATGTTAAAAAAAAAAGTGGTCGTTACAATTTTTTATTGCCTCTCCTCCGTGGCTTCATTGGTTTAAGAATTTCTGCGATTGTGTGTGAGTGGGTGAGGGAGTATTGCTATTGACGGATGTGATATCCGTATCTCTCATTAGATATTTACCAATAAAATTTACTCATTTTTATTAACTTATATGAATGACATGTTATTTATTTATAATTCTTTTTATTTTACTCCTTAAGTTTTAAATATATGATATTTTATTGAAATATTAGTCATAAACTTCTACCTAAATTGTTGAGCCTAAAGTAATAAACAAATTGAGTGTCAACTAGTCATGAGTTAACATACTCTACATATTTTGTGCATTACAACTTATTTATTTGTGTGCTACTTGTAATCTCGTAATATTTCATCTTGGTTTAAATATTGTATTAAACATATGTTTTTACCTACTTAGTGGTGAGATAATAATTAACTTTATTATAAGATTTTATTTAATTCTTTTTGTACGACTCAATTGTTACTACCTCTAGTGTTAACGTGAAAATTAATTATAATTGCGATACTCAAGCTTCTCACTACTCATTAATTAATATATTTCATGTATTGAGTGCATTTTAATTAATTATGTGCTACTTGTGATTATAAATCATTTTATCTTGCATTATTTTATTGTGCTTTTAAATACTGAATTAATTGCATATGTCTTTATGTGTTTAGTGGTGAGAAAATTAATTTATAAATGATTGAGATTTTAGTGGTATTAATTAATTATAATACTAATTATTTCTATTAATTATATATATATATATATATATATATATATATATATATATATATATTAAGTATGGTTAAATAAATATTGTGTGGCGGTGTATATATACACACAAACTAGTTTGCTGATAAACTTACATTTAAAACTAAGTAATAATATAATAATAATAATAATAATAATAATAGAAAAATGTAACTTACCTTGGAAGATTACCTTAGGCGGTGGATGATATAGGGATATGCACGCCCTTATCAATTGGAAAGAGACAACCATATATATATATATCATACCATATATGCCTATATCAAATTAGAAAGATTTAAACAGAAAGGTAAGAAAGTGCGACGGTGGGAGAGAGGCCAAGTTTAAGCAGCCATATTCAATCTCTTCGTAGCATAGCCATATTCGAGAGAGAGAGAGAGCGCGCGCGAGAGAGGGGTATGGTGCGAAATTCCGAAGTATATTGGTAAATATTCGATTTCCGTCAATTAACAAATTTTATACAGTTTTGAAGCTCGTGACGAGTAGAACAAAATCCTACCCTTAAATTATTAATAATTGTTCTTATTTGATAGTGAAAGGCGATAAAAAGAGGTTTAGGATTTGATTTATCAACGTTTTACAGACTTGAGGTAAGTAGAAATTCATTTGCACCTACAATGTATAAATATAATATTTTGTGAAGTATTTATACTTAATTGGTGATATGTGAATATTGTGTTAATTGTGATATTTGATTGATATTCAATTATCATTATGAAAGGAGTCTGTGAGCTCCATATCTGGAGTGGAATGAACCTGTGAGTTCAGTGAGTATTGTGAATTGAACCTGTAAATTTCATGATTATTGTGAAATGAACTTATGAGTTTGGTAATTATTATAGAAATGGATAGGGTGGTTGAATTGGTGAGTTGTGAGTAGAAATGAATTAGGCGATTGATTAGAAATGAATTAGGAGATTTCAAAGGGAAAACGGAAGGGGCGACCTAGGAGTTAAGGCGACCAGAGAGAATCTGGCGTATGCTACCTAGAGTGGGCCACCGAGTTCAATTGTTGCAGAATGAACCTGTGAGTTCAATGATCATCGTGAAATGAATTTGTGAATTATATGATTTTAGTTAAGATTCTGAATTTAACTCTTGATGAAACACAAATTGTAAAACCAAATGTAAAATAAAGAAAGCAAGAAATAACACTGTGATTTATAGTGGTTCGGATTTTAAAATCCTACATCCACTCTCCTTCTTCAATTTGAAGAAGGGACTCTGCTTACTGCTTACTTTCTCACTTCCAGCTTACAACTTACAACTTGTACAACTCTTCAAATCTTCAATCTCCTAGACTCTTCTTCTAGAAATCTAACTCACATAAAGTATATTGGATTTTGAAGATTACAGGAAAAGTGTTCTAAAACACTTAGAACTTTTTGAAATCTCTCTAGAAACTCTTGTGAAAAGATTATGAAATCTGAGTAGTGAATTGTGTAAATCTAATATGCATAAGTGTTGTATATAAAAATGAAAAACCTAGACCTATATATAAGCCTGAGAAGACAGTTAGTTTGTTAGTTAGTTTTAACAAACTTGAAACTGCTTAACAAACTTAATCTTGAAAACTGTTTAAGACCTCGGCTGATTCTTCCTACTCGTCTGCAGCTGACTTGGTGAAGATTAGCCTTTCTTATTCTACTCAGCTTATCTTGACCTCGTCTGAGCTCTTCATATTTGTCTCCTGCAGATGACTAGACTTGAGCTTGTCTCCAGATGACTTGTCACTCCTCGTCTCCAGTTGACTTGAACTAATCTTGACCTAGTCTGATCAGCTTCGTACTAGAACTTAGTCTTCAGTTCTTCATCATAGTCTGCTCATCTGGAACAGTCTTTTAACTCATCAAAACAATCTTTGTCTAACAAGAGATCCGACGTCTGTCACTTAGTTTTTCTGATAGTAAAGCTTGTTTGCGCCTAATTGAGACCTTACCCGAGAATTGGCGTGTACGAGCGGAAAATCTTTATTCCGAGATTGTTCGTTATGATATCACAAATGAATCACCGATCATCAGTTATCCCGAGTTCACCTCCATCCTACATAGGGAGTGGGCTTTTGAACAGGACCCTAGAGAGGCTGTGCCAGAACCGGCATGGATTCCGGATGATGATGAAGATGGTGAGGATCACGAGGATGATCCTATCGAGGAGGATCCCGAAGAGGATTCTTTTGTGGGACGAGCTCATGAGATTGCTTCTAGGCTAAGGATGGATAATGCCAGTAAGAAACCCATTGAATTTTCTAGTCGGAAGAGGTGGGGAAATCCACCACAGGCTAAAAATAAACACGCTAAGATTGAAGGAAAGCGTGGGCTAAATACTGCTAGTGACATCCCCAAATGTCCTAAGTGTGGGAGGCACCACAAGGGTGAATGTTTGTTTGGGACTGGAATTTGTTACCGGTGCCACACATTTTTTTTTTATCTGCTAAATTGTATGAGTGTTTGAAAGATAAAGACCTCACTGTTATAGATGCTAGTTTAGAAGTTATTATACCTTACGGTAAGGTTATCGTGAATCGATAAATTGTGTAAGAATGTCGAAATTGATTTTGGAGTTAGAGTCTTATGGGCTGACCTGCACGTCATTGAAATGAAAGATTTTGATGTGATTTTGGGCATGGATTGGCTCCAAACCAACCACGCCACCATCAAGTGTCATGAGAAAGAAGTATCTTTTCTGATACATGGGAAGGAGGAGTTTACTTTCCTTGGGGTGAAATCTGCGTTTCAACCCCAAATTATATCTCGCAATGAAGGCAGCTAAATTGATAAGAAGAGAAGGCGTCCAAGCTTACCCGTGCTCGTGACGGGCACCAAGCCACCTGAGCTAACACGGAAGATGTTCCAATTGTGAGGGAGTATAAGGATGTTTTCCCCAAGATTTGCCAGTTTACCTCCAAACCGACAAGTGGAGTTTACAGTCGATCTCTTTCCTGGAGCTGCACCCGTCTCGAAGGCACCTTATCGAATGGCTCCCAAGGAACTTCAAGAGTTGAAAATTCAGCTACAAGAGCTTCTTGACAAAGGTTTTGTACGACCTAGTGTATCCCCTTGGGAGCCCGATCTTGTTTGTCAAGAAGAAGGATGGAACATTTCGAATGTGCATTGACTACCGTGAGTTAAACAAACTCACAATAAAGAACAAGTACCCGCTCCCACAAATCGAAGACCTTTTCGACCAATTAAGAGGTGCAAGTGTGTTCTCTAAGATCGACTTGCGTTCGGGTTATCACCAAGTAAAAATTAAGGAGGAAGATATACCTAAAACGGCTTTTAGAACACGATATGGGCATTATGAGTTTGTGGTTATGCCCTTCGGGCTTAGTAATGCACCCGCAATTTTTATGGATCTCATGAATCGAGTCTTCCACCCTTTCCTTGATAGGTTCGTAATTGTTTTCATTGACGATATACTAGTCTACTCTCGTGATAGGAGGCAACACGAGGAACACTTACGAATCACATTGGAGACTCTTCAGAAAGGGAGACTTTTTGTCAAATTCAAGAAGTGTGAATTTTGGTTGGACAAAGTGGTTTTTCTTGGTCATATCGTGTCAGCAAAAGGTATTGAAGTAGATTCAACCAAGGTGGATGCGGTTAGTAATTGGGGGACACCGACTAACATAAGTGAAGTTCGTAGTTTTCTTGGTTTGGCTGGGTACTATCGAAGGTTCATTGAAATTTTTTTTCAAAGATTACAACACCCTTGACTCGTCTTACCCGGAAAGGGGTGAGTTTTCAGTGGACAGAAAAGTGTGAGAATAGTTTCCAAGAACTCAAAAGAAGGTTGGTTTCAGCGCCCGTCTTAGCCATACCCGATGGTACCGAAGGATTCGTTATCTATAGTGATGCTTCTAAACTTGGGCTAGGTTGTGTTTTGATGCAACACGGGAGAGTAATAGCCTACGCCTCAAGGCAACTAAAGATCCACGAGCAAAATTATCCGACCCATGATTTGGAACTTGCTGCAGTGGTTCATGCCTTGAAGATATGGCGTCATTACCTTTACGGTGGGAGATGCGAGATCTACACTGATCATAAGAGCCTCAAGTATTTCTTTGAGCAAAAAGAGTTGAACATGAGGCAAAGGAGATGGTTGGAATTAATTAAGGATTATGATTGTACTATCTTGTATCATCCCGGGAAGGCTAATGCAGTCGCCGACGCCCTGAGTCGTAAGGGTAAAGGTAATGCAGCCCTTGCTTGTTGATCGCCCAAGAGCATCTTATAAAAGAATTTAGCAAGATGAAGTTGGAAATCATAATGCCACCTACGAGTGCCAACACTATCATAGCGGCCTTAGTAGCGAAGCCTACGTTACGAAAAAGATCATTGAAGCCCAAAATAAAGATGAATTTCTAGAAAAGTTGAGGAATAAGGTTATGAGTGGTGCCATAAAGGGTTTCACCATAGACATTGATGGGGCATTGTCATATGAAGGAAGAATTTGCGTCCCGAAGGATGAAGTTATTCGTAGAGGGATCCTAGAAGAAGCACATAACACCTCTTACACCGCCCACCCGGGACTACAAAGATGTATCGAGACTTAAAGAAGATGTTTTGGTGGAGGAACATGAAGGGGGAGTATAGCATTGTATGTTCAAAGATGCTTAACTTGTCGGCAAGTTAAAGCGGAACATCAACGACCTAGTGGTCTCCTACAACCCCTTGAAATTCCGAGAATGGAAGTGGGAACACATCGCAATGGATTTCGTTGTTTGTTTACCAAAGGTCAGCACATGGCAACCATGCAATTTGGGTTATCGTTGATCGTGACACAAGGTTCACGTCTCAATTTTGGAAGAGCTTGCATAGGGCTATGGGAACTAAGCTCAACTTTAGCACCGTTTTTCATCCACAAACAGATGGTCAATCGGAAAGGACTATACAAACATTAGAGGATATACTTAGGGCTTGTGTTCTAGATTTTGGAGGAAAATGGGAGGATTACTTGCCCTTAGTGGAATTTGCATACAACAACAGTTTTCAATCAACTACAGGGATGGCACCTTATGAAGCTCTTTATGGGAGAAAATGTAGATCGCCTTTGTATTGGGATGAGGTTGGAGAAAGAAGGATTTTAGGACCGGAGATAGTCGAGAGAACAGTCGAGGCTATAGATAAAGTTAGGGAAAGGATCAAGATGGCCCAAGATAGACAAAAATCTTACGCTGACCAAAGACGGAGGGATTTAGAGTTTGCAGTTGGAGAGAAAGTTTTTCTCAAAGTGTCACCCATTAAAGGTGTTGTCCGTTTTGGCAAAAAGGGGAAGCTACGACCAAGATTTATTGGACCGTACGAAATCTTAGAACGCGTCGGGGAAGTTGCTTATCGTCTTGCACTGCCACCGGATCTATCCGGAGTGCATAATGTCTTCCACATTTCCATGCTGAGGAAATATGTGTTTGATCCGAGCCATGTAATCCATCATGAAGAACTTGAAGTCAAGGAGGATCTATCCTACGAGGAATTGTCCATCGCTATACTAGAGCGCAAGATCAAAAACCTTCGTAATCGTGAAATTCACCTAGTTAAGATTCAATGGAGCAATCATGATAAAGGCGAATCCACTTGGGAACTCGAGAGCGAAGTTCTTGCAAAGCACCCTAACCTATCGCAAAATGGTATGTAATCAAATTCGAGGACGAATTTTTTTTTTTTTTAGGGGGGGTAGGGTGTAACAACACACAAGAATTTAATTTTTTTAAAATTATTTTATTATTATTATTAGCATTATTATTATTATATGTATACATAATCATGTGAAATATTAATAAGATGCGCAAATGCATGATATATAATATTATCCTCATTGAATTATTTATTATGTAGTAAAACTCATAAGATAATAACAAATGCTATGGGCTTGAGTTGGAAAATAAGCTCTAAGTATGTAGGAGAGTGACCCAGCCCAAAATGATAAGATAAGGGCCCTTTAAGGCCCATTTAGAGGAACCCTAGTTTTTGTAGGGCAGTATATATAGGAGGTTGCAGCCTTTGTCCACATTTTTGTCACTTCACTCTAAGGTAAGCACAAGCCTTGCACACCTCTCACACACACACACCACTACAGCTTCTGCCCGGTTTCCGGCCAGCAACCTGACGTCCGATGATAGATCGGCCAGCGCCATCTAAAAGATGTTTTCAAGAGATTTCCAGAACATTTTCCCGTTTTCAGATCGGAGTTTTGGATCTCCATCTATGCTCAGTCAAAGTTGGAGGGATGCCTTTATAGGCGGACCAACTTCCATAGTTCATATCTTGTTGCTCAAATGTCAAAATCTTTTGATTCTTATCTTGTTAGAAAGCTGTTTTCAAGAGCTTTCCAGAATATTTTCCCGTTTTCAGATCAGAGTTTTGAATCTCCATCTATGCGCAGTCAAAGTTGGAGGGATGCCTTTATAGGCGGACCAACTTCCATAATTCATATCTTGTTGCTCAAATGTCAAAATTTTTTGATTCTTGTCTTGTTAGAAAGCTGTTTTCAAGAGCTTTCCAGAACATTTTCCTGATTTTAGATCGGAGTTTTGGATCTCCATCTATGCTCAGTCAAAGTTGGAGAGATGCCTTTATAGGCGGACCAACTTCTATAGTTCATATCTTGTTGTTCAAATGTCGAAATCTTTTGATTCTTGTCTTGTTAGAAATATGTTGTCAAGAGCTTTCCAGAAAATTTTCCCGTTTTCAAATCGGAGTTTTGGAACTATAGCTATGCTCAGTCAAAGTTGGAAGGATGCCCTTATAGGTGGACCAACTTATACAGCTTATATCTTTTCACTCAAGTATCAAAATCTTTTGATTCTGGTCTCATTGGAAAGCTGGTGACGAGACCTTTCCAGAACAGTTTCCTTTTTTTAAATTGGACATATAGAGCTCCAGTTATGCTTGGTCAAAGTTTTAATAAGTTGCAACGGTGCTACTAGAATTTCAAATGGACGTAAAATATTCGTTTCTTATCCGTTTTTAGCGAAATCAGCGGCAAAATGCCAAGAATTTCAGAAATGACAGTTTTCATCAAACTAATCAAATATCCAGATTTTTTTTTGTGTTAGCCTTTAAACTCCTAAGAAAATACTTCTTTTTAATTGATTATAAGGTTTACTCTTGAGTCACTTATCCTCCTTCTTATAATGCATCTTTCAATCACACACATTGACCGTCATTTAGATTAGATTATTAGTAAGAACTAAGAGGTAGAATTTTTGTTGTTATAGGACTAGAGGAAGGTGAAGTAGGAGAAGGCTTGGAACTAGGAGGAAACAATACCGCTTAATTGTGCAAACTACTAGGTGGGGTAACTCTCGTTGAACTTTCTTGTTACCTACTTAAATCATACGATTTATTGTATGAATGGTCCTAATTTGTGAATTTGTGTGTATATATATATATATATATATATATATATATATATATATATATATATATGCATGCTAAAATGTGAGATGCATGCTTTATGGATATGTGATGAGTTCGAAAATATGCATACTCTTTTAAATGTGAAAATGTATGAATATGGATACAAGTTTGTTTGCATGTGTGCATGTTCCATTATAAGGAATATGATTATGCATACAAGAATATTGACATGTGTGCATGTTCAATTATGAAGATGTATGATTTATGTGTACTTGAATGCTTGTATATATATATATATACACGTTCAAATTACAAGATGCATGATACATGGTTGAGACCATACAAGGTGTATTTTATGCGGATAATACCGTAATAGCTATGCTAAGATCACGGGTAAATCCGTACAAGATTTGATCGAAAGATCACTTTCGGGTAGCTCCCGAACAAGATGCTCGAGCGGGGTAAAGCGTGCCCCAATAAGATTGATGTGATCTTATGTGTATTACCTACTATGTATACATTATCTATGTATTATCATTACATGATGTTGAGCATGTCCCTTGATTGTTAACGGATTGTTGAAACTTGAAGAATGCAATATGAGTTGTTATTATGAGATTTTTTAAACGTTGTGCTTGAGATTAATATGCCTCTCATTTGTTATGTTCAAGGTGTACATTATTTCAAGTAGTTGATCTTTAATACAATATTTTGTGTGATGTTTGGGTGGGTATTTGAGTGAACCCATGGAGTGTTTTCCAGCACTCACCCCCTTCCCTTTTCAGGTAATAACGTACAAGAGGAATGAAGATGGATGTGAGCCCTCGATCTCCGCAGTGCAATCATTTTTTAAATATTGTGTTTTTGAACTTGAAGCATTTGTTGCCTCTTTCAAATTGACCTGTTAATTGTAGGAAAAACTTTGTGAACCCTACTTACTAATTTATTTCCGCTGTCACTAGTTTTCACTATTTGAGGTTTTGGTGATGACCACCTTAATTTTTGAATGTTAAAAAAAAAAGTGGTCGTTACAATTTTTTATTGCCTCTCCTCCATGGCTTCATTGGTTTAAGAATTTCTGCGATTGTGTGTGAGTGAGTGAGGGAGTATTGCTATTGACGAATGTGATATCCGTATCTCTCATTAGATATTTACCAATAAAATTTACTCATTTTTATTAACTTATATGAATGACACGTTATTTATTTATAATTCTTTTTATTTTACTCCTTAAGTTTTAAATATATGATATTTTATTGAAATATTAATCATAAACTTCTACCTAAATTGTTGAGCCTAAAGTAATAAACAAATTGAGTGTCAACTAGTCATGAGTTAACATACTCTACATATTTTGTGCATTACAACTTATTTATTTGTGTGCTACTTGTAATCTCGTAATATTTCATCTTGTTTTAAATATTGTATTAAACATATGTTTTTACCTACTTAGTGGTGAGATAATAATTACCTTTATTATAAGATTTTATTTAATTCTTTTTGTACGACTCAATTGTTACTACCTCTAGTGTTAACGTGAAAATTAATTATAATTGCAATACTCAAGCTTCTCACTACTCATTAATTAATATATTTCATGTATTGAGTGCATTTTAATTAATTATGTGCTACTTGTGATTATAAATCATTTTATCTTGCATTATTTTATTGTGCTTTTAAATACTGAATTAATTGCATATGTCTTTATATGTTTAGTGGTGAGAAAATTAATTTATAAATGATTGAGATTTTAGTGGTATTAATTAATTATAATACTAATTATTTCTATTAATTATATATATATATATATATATATATATATATATATATTTATATATATATTAAGTATGGTTAAATAAATATTGTGTGGCGGTGTATATATACACACAAACTAGTTTGCTGATAAACTTACATTTAAAACTAAGTAATAATATAATAATAATAATAGAAAAATGTAACTTACCTTGGAAGATTACCTTAGGCGGTGGATGATATAGGGATATGCAAGCCCTTATCAATTGGAAAGAGACAACCATATATATATATCATACCATACATGCCTATATGAAATTAGAAAGATTTAAACAGAAAGGTAAGAAAGTGCAACGGTGGGAGAGAGGCAAAGTTTAAGCAGCCATATTCAATCTCTTCGTAGCATAGCCATATTCGAGAGAGAGAGAGCGCGCGCGAGAGAGGGGTATGGTGCGAAATCCCGAAGTATATTGGTTAATATTCGATTTCTGTCAATTAACAAATTTTATCCCGTTTTGAAGCTCGTGACGATTAGAACAAAACTCTACCCTTAAATTATTAATAATTGTTCTTATTTGATAGTGAAAGGCGATAAAAAGAGGTTTAGGATTTGATTTATCAACGTTTTACAGACTTGAGGTAAGTAGAAATTCATTTGCACCTACAATGCATAAATATAATATTTTGTGAAGTATTTATACTTAATTGGTGATATGTGAATATTGTGTTAATTGTGATATTTGATTGATATTCAATTATCATTATGAAAGGAGTCTGTGAGCTCCATATCTGGAGTGAAATGAACCTGTGAGTTCAGTGAGTATTGTGAATTGAACCTGTAAATTTCATGATTATTGTGAAATGAACTTATGAGTTCGGTAATTATTATAGAAATGGATAGGGTGGTTGAATTGGTGAGTTGTGAATAGAAATGAATTAGGCGAGTGATTAGAAATGAATTAGGAGATTTCAAAGGGAAAACGGAAGGGGCGACCTAGGAGTTAAGGCGACCAGAGAGAATCTGGCGTATGCTACCTAGAGTGGGCCACCGAGTTCAATTGTTGCAGAATGAACCTGTGAGTTCAATGATCATCGTGAAATGAATTTGTGAATTATATGATTATTGCAGAAGTGGAAATGGTTGTTGGTCCCGGAAAGTTGAGTTGATTAAAAACCTTGAGTTAGCTTCCTAGAACAAAATCTAGAAAGGGGGGGTTTGAATAGATTTTGTAGATTTTTAAATCTTTCAAAATTAATTCAAAATATCAGATTAAACACAGCGGAAGATAATTGAAAACTCAACTTTTAACAAGATCAAAGGCAAGGTTGATATTCAGATTTTAGTTAAGATTCTGAACTTTAATCTTGAATTAACAATATTGTAATTTGAACAGAAATTAAAGAAAGCAAGAAATAACACCAGGATTTATAGTGGTTCGGATTTTAATAATCCTACATCCACTCTCCTTCTCCAATCTGAAGAAGGGACTCTGCTTACTACTTACTTTCTCACTTTCAGCTTACAACTTACAACTTGTACAAATCTTCAAATCTTCAATCTCCTAAACCCTTCCTCTAAAATCTAACTATTACAGTGAGTATTGGATTTTGAAGATTACAAGAAAAGTTTTCTAAAAACACTTAGAACTTTTTGAGAACTCTCTTGAAATATTTGTGAAAAGATTGTGATTGAAATCTGAGTAGTGAATAGTGTGAAAAATCGAATATGCATCAGTAAGTTGAAGAATAAAATCTAGTCCTATTTATAAGTCTGAGAAGACAGTTAGTTTGTTAGTTAGTTCTAACAAACTTGAAACTGCTTAACAAACTTAATCTTGTAAACTGCTTGAGACCTCAGCTGATTCTTCATACTCATCTGCAGCTGACTTGGTGAAAACTCGCCTTTCTTATTCTAATCGGCTTATCTTGACCTCGTCTGAGCTCTTCATGTTTGTCTCCTGCAGATGACTAGGTTCAAGCTCATCTTCAGATGACTAGCATGATATCAGACCTCAGCTGACTAGGTTGATGCTTGACCCCGTCTGATCAGCTTATCTTATAAACTTATCCTCTGCTGTTCTTCAGGTTGGCTGATCAGTCTGAGCTGCTCTTTAACTCATCAAAACCTCTTGATCCAATAATTTCCCCCTTTTTGATGAAGTTAAAACCTATAATAAAGAAACATACTCACAGCTGAAGTTAGTACTAGATTTAGTTAAATCAATCAGATAGATAAAGCACATTTTCACACTTCAACAGATTCATGCACATTCAAGACATAAAAAATTTAAGTCTTTTAGACTCTTTTAGAAGTATTTAAAAAAATTTTTACAAAAATTTTAACACAGAGATATACGATTTCTCAAATGATTTATACTTAGAAAAATTTTAAAAAAAAATTTTTAACTCTGAGATATAAAATTTCTCAGATGATTTATTATTTTTTTAAAAACAAAATTTAAAAAAAATTAAAAAAAAACTCATACACATAATTCACATAAGTCCGAATATATTCATTCACAGAAATTTACAGATTACAAAATAAGAGAACTGATAGAGAATAAAAGATAAGGAAAGAAAAATCCTGTTCTATCAGATTCCCCATCGGTCAGCCTCTGGAATGTTTAGCCAGCTGAAAATCCTTGCTCTAAGCTGTTTCAGATCATTCTCATCTGTGAGCTCGGATTCCCTTTCTACTTTGGCCACAACTGTTCTGACCCATTCCAGATCAGGAGAACCATCTTCTTTCAGCTTGGGGGTGACCTGCTCATAGGCTGGTGCGATCAGATCGCAGTTGAACACATTATGTGCCTCATCGAGCAGCTTCCCATAAAGATCTGCGTCCTCCTTCTCCATCCATTCATGCCAGCTGATGTCTTCATTGGCTGCTCCAGATGGTGATGCCTTCAAGATGTACCAGTAATACATCCATTTAGCATCCAGGGCTTGCTTTTTATATTCACTGGTGTATTTCCCTGATACCATCTTTGGAGGAGCTGTAGTGCGATGGACAGGGCGGAAGTCCGCTTCATTTGCAGCTTTGGATACCCACTTCCGAGTATCCCTGTCCCACTTCAGCTCAGCCTTCCCCATCTTCTTCAACCTCTTCTTCTGTCTCTTTTCAAACATCTCATTTTCAGCACTGATTCTTCTGATCTGCTCAGCTGATAAGTTGGAGAAGTCTGGTTCCTTTCTCTTGCGCTCGGCTGATCTGGGGCTGATCATCTGCTCGGCTGATGGAGACTTCTCAGCTGTTGCTGCTGCTTTCCCTTTACCTTTGCCCTTGGGCTCCGGTTCCTCAGATTCTTTCATGCGAGCCAGCAGCTTCTCTGTTTTCTCTTCTTCCTCCTTCTTTCTCTTCTCCTCATCCTCTCGGATGGCCTCTTCAATCTGGGTTACCCTCAGTTGTAAGGCAGCCAACTCGTCTGATTTGATTTTAATTTCCACCTTGGCTGCCTCCAACTCAGCTGTGTCTGCCTTTGTATCAAGCTTGTCGGTTATTGACATGACACCAGCTGTGAGGGTTTCCAATCTGCTCTCAGCACCTTCCCCCTTTTTAACTTCATCTTTGAGAGACTGAAGCTGGGCCTCTATCTCTGCACAACGTCGTCTGAAGTCGTTCTGATCAGATGTGAGTGTTGAGACCACGACTTCGTTGTCAGCTGCTGTTTTTTCTTTCAGTGCCTTGACCTCCTCCTCAAGCGCACTTAGCCTGGATCCAACAGCAGTGCTGAGATTGGCTGATAAATTTCTGGTCATGTTGACCTCAGCAATCTGCATGTTGGCGAGCATAGTATCTGTGACTGCTCGAATCACCTTTCGTGTTTTCTTCTCCATCATCCTCTGAACTTGGGAAATAATTTTGCTGTGAAGTTGTTCAAACGCAGAGGAGAGATGGCAAGAATTAATTCTGTCCTCTTCCTCCTCCGATTCGGACGAGGAAGAGGTGGTGGGAGAAGTTGGACTAGGGGAGCTCATGGGAATATCCCCAAAGATATTTGAGGTATCCACATGAGGTTCGGCTGGAGTAGATGAGGTGGGGGTGTCGATGGTGGGGGTGGGATTTACGGTGGGGGGGAGATGATGGTAAAGGTGGGATTTGTGAAGTGGTAGGTGGAGGAGATTGAAGTGATTGGAGTAAAACGAGTTGGGGTTGAGAAGTTGTGGGTAAGGCCGGTGGAGATATGGAGATGGGGTTGGGGAGAATACTTGGTCCGAGAGGAAGGACAAGATATATGAGATGGGGATGGTGGAGGAGATGAGAGTTGGGTTTGGGGAAAGAAGATGAGGTTGGACTTTGGACAATTTCGGGAGTAGGTCAAGGCTGTTTCGAGAGGCTCGAGGGTGCCACTGGGACACCTCTTCATTGCCCGATTTGGGTTGGAGATGGGGAGGGGAGAAATGTACCCGACCACGGCCGGGGGAGGGGGTCCCTTCGTAATCGATTTCTGGACCTCCTCCACTGGACCACCCGAGCTGCAATTTGCAGCGTGGACACTTCCTCGGGAAGAAGAGATGGCTGATCTCGCAGATGATCCTCCCAACTCGAGGTTTTCACCAACCTTCGTCTCCTTGGTGCCTTCTCCTTGACTTCATCGGCTGTTCACCTCACTGAGCTCACACGCTTGGCGCCTCCGCCTCCACATCTTCTTCCTCCTCCTCCTCGCTTCTTCTTCAGGTGGAGCTTGAGCTTCAACCTCGGCTCCACCCTCATCGGGACCAGCCGAGCCCCCCGAGTGGCTCATCTTTGGTCGAATCCCCTTCGCCGTGTAAGCTCGGACCCCGTCTCCACCAATTGATCTCGGCTGACAAAGAAGTCCTCCATAATCACAGTTACTTTGTTAAAAAGACTAGTGATCGACTTAGCCTGCCATTTTCCATTCACCACCTCCAGACGCTTTCTTTCCGTCTCCAGCTTCTCCAGTAATAGACCAGCCCAGTTGGCCTGAACACCATCCAAAATTGTTCTCATCACGCAGAGTCTGGGTCTGGTCAGCCCATCATGAGAGCTCTGTTCTCCCAGTATCACCTTTGTGACAATGGTCATCAGAAGGCGATATCGTCGTCGGAGCATCTTCTTCTTTAACTCCGATCGGCGATCCTTCATAGAATTTCGGGCAATCATCTCAAATGATTCTACCCATTCATCAGATTTGTAGGTGAGGGGGTTCACTCCCTTACTGCTCGTATAAAAAATTCTGGCCACCTCCGCCGGAGAAACGGTTAAAACCTCTCCATATACCCTGGTTCGAAAAACTCCATGTTCATATGTCCCATTGACATAGAACTCCAAACCTCTCATATCCAATGTCTTATTGGAAGGGGATTTCTTGGAGCAAAAAGTCCTCAATCCAGCCCTTTCCAATAAGGACAATATCTCCATGGATTCTCCGTCGGTGGTGGTGTCGAAGTCGACATACATCTCAGACTTCACCTTCTTAGCGTAGGTTTCATTATGTACATCCACCATTGTTGATGTTACTCCTCTTACAGAAATGCTCATATACAGATTTAGAAAGGATTTAGGAAAATTTACAGAGAGTTTTGAGATTTTCTGAAAGTGAAAAGAATGACTTGGGGGAAGAAGATGTATTTATAGGGGAATAGATTGGAAAGAGAAACCGCCATTTTTGAAAACTTGAATTAATCTTAACCATTTATCAAAAAGTTTTTACTGAGTATTAATCAACGGTTAAAAACTAAGATAAGCGATTAGGATTCAGCGCGTGGATGTTAATCGCCTTTGGAATGCGTAAATAGTTACTTTATAGACTGTTGATTTGACAGATGTAGGTTACTTTATGCAGAGAAGTAAGTATACCTGACGTCAGCCTAAAGTTACCTTACTTAGGCTAAGGGTTTGCAAATCAGATTAGTTTGAAAAAACAGACTAGTTTTAAAAACAGATGGGTTTGAAAAGACATCTGATATAGTAACCTGTCTGATTCTGAAAATCAGCAGCTTAGATGTAACTTTTTAGCAATTTTAAAAAGAGTTTAAACAAAACAGACTCAGATTTATTTTTCTAAAACGAGGTTGTTCAACAATTTTAAAAAAAATGCAGATTATTTAAGAATAAAAAATAACAGAATAAAGAGGTTTGAATAAGAAGAGATGAAAAGTATGATCTGTGACCTGTTCCTGCAAAGACATAAACTCAAAAGAAACCATCAGAAGCTTAAGGTAAATCAGATAGGATGTAAATAGTCATCTGGTTTTCTCGGAAGATCAGCTGACTATTGTGTCTTTGTCTGATTTACTCAATGTCAGACAAGTAATTATCAATTCAGATAAGGTCAATATGACTAATCCTTGATTCTTGATTCCTAAAAGGAGATCAATGATATCAGCTACCTGATTGTCCTTTGACACATATCTAGTCTGATAATTCTTTCTAGACATTTTAAAGAAAAGAAAAGATAAGAAATAAGGAAACAGATGCACACAAATTAGAAACCAGCTAAAGATGCATCAAGTAATCCTAATTCTAAGCACATTTCTTTAAACCTAGATTCAGCTAATGGTTTTGTAAGAATGTCAGCTCTTTGTGATTCAGTGGCAATTTTCTCAATCCTAATGTCATTCTTCTCAACATGATCCCTAATGAAATGATGCCTAATATCTATATGCTTACATCTAGAATGTAGTACAGGATTGTAAATCATTGCTATTGCACTATTACTATCACAGTAAATAGGGACAGCTGATGTTTGAATATTATAATCTCTAAGTTGTTGACTAATCCAGAGGAGTTGAGAGCAACAACTTCCACCGCCATGTATTCACTTGATTTGTTGAGGTGGCAACAGATGTCCTGCTTTCTTAGATAACCAAGAAATTAATTTGTTGCCTAAGAATTGACAAGTTCCGTAAGTGGATTTTCTATCAATCTTACATCCTCCAAAGTCTGAATCAATAACCCGTCACCAAAGTTGTCATTAGCCGGGTACCATAACCCTATTTGCAAGGTTCCTTTGAGATATCTAAGAATTTTCTTAGCCGTCTCCGATGAGTTTTCTTGGGATTAGACTGGAATCTTGCACATACCCCTACCGCAAAGGATATGTCTGGTCTACTTGCAAAGAGAGATAAAGAAGAGATCCAATCAGTCCCACGATACTCCGTTGCATCGGTGGGTATCCCCGCTCATCCGAATCCATTGAGAAGTTAGTTGCCATAGGTATTTTAACTTCTCTCGCTAGTTGACTTTCCAAATTTCTCAATCGAGATCCTTAGCGTACTTAGACTGATGTATAAATATACCCTTACTCATCTGTTTAATCATAAGCCTAGAAAGTATGTTAATTCTCCCATCATTGACATTTCAAACCTCTTTTCATGAGAATGCTAAACTCTTCACATAATTTCGATTAGGTGAACCAAAAATTATGTCATCTACATAAATTTGAACTAGTAAGATGTTGCCATCTACTTCCTTTCTAAACAAAGTTCTATCAATCTTGCCTTTAGAAAAACCATTTGATGTCAAGAAATCGATAGAGTATCATACCAGGCTCGGGAGCTTGTTTCATCCATATAGAGCTTTGTTGAGTTTATAGACCTTGTTGTTGATCTTAAACCCGGAGGCTGCTCTCTACATAGACCTCCTCAAGTAACACACCATTAAGAAAAGCAGACTTAACATCCATTTGAAAGACTTTGAAAGATTTATATGCAAAGAAATGCCAAGAACAACCTTATTGCCTCTAATCTGCAACCGGAGCATAGGTTTCATCATAGTCTATTCCCTCGATCATGAGTAACCTTGTGCAACCAGTCTTGCCTTATTTCGAACAATAATATTGTTCTCATCTGCTTTATTTTTAAACACCCATTTGGTGCCTATAATCTTTCTCGTGTAAAGGTCTTTCTACTAGATCCCATACATTTTGTCTTTCAAACCGATGCGCTTCTTCCCGCATGGTCATTATCCATTTGGGGTCCGATAGGGCTTCCTCAATAGACTTGGGTTCAAGAAGTGACACATAACAACTGAAAAGACTTTCGAGTCTAGCATCATTCGTGTCTCCACACACTACTAGATGGGTCTCCTATAATCTGATCGATGGATGATAGCTTCTCATCCTTTTGCCTATGTGAGGAGAAGAATCCTCATCTTGAGTCTCGGTAGGCAACTCCTCCGACTCAACCTCGCCTGACGTTCCCCCTTCATCACCGACCCCGCCGATCACCGATGTCAAGGGTGTCTCTGCTACGATGGAGTCTCGATCGAAGTTGTCTTCGATTATCGATGGGGATTCTTCTTCATCCGATTCTCAATCAAAACTAGGTAGATAGACAGTTCTATGTTTAGTCTTGGGCCAGTTCAATTTTATCTAGACTTTCAGAAAATTGATTCACTTTATCTGAGAAGGAATACAATTCATCAAAAACAACATGAGGGGTTTCCTCCACACAAAGGGTTGTCTTGTTAAAAACTCTAAATGCTTTAGAAGTATTAGAATATCCCAAGAATATTCCATTAGCTGCCTTAGCATCAAAAGTTCTTAACTTAGATTTTCCATTGTTATGGATGAAACACTTACAACCAAAAGCTTTGAAGTATGAGATCCTTGGAATCTTACCCTTCCAAATCTCATAAGGAGTCTTACCCTTGTCTTTGACAACTAAGCACTGTTTGGGTATAGCAAGTCGTGTTGATGGCTTGACCCCGAGAACCTATGAGGGGTATTATACTCACCAACATGCTCCCGGCCGCTTCCTTCAAAGTTCTATTCCTTCTTTCAACCACTCCATTTTGTTGAGGAGTTCTTGCTGAAGATGTCTCATGAATAATTCCACACTCATTGAAAAAATTAGATAAACAAGAATTCAAAAATTTTGTGCCCTTATCACTCCTTATTTTAATAATATTAACACCCTTTTCATTCTCGAATCATGCGAACAGATCGGGAATCTTGTTCATAGTCTCATTTTTCTTGAAAAGAAATATAACCCAAGTGTATCTAGAAAAGTCATCTACTACAACAAGAGTATATTTCCTTCCACTTTGAAACCGAGAGGTGAAACAGTCCAAACAGATCCAGATGAAGAAGTTGTAACACTCTTTCGATGAAGAGGAGTTAATACTCTTAAATGAGTGTCTAGGCTGTTTTTACCTTTTTGACAAGCATCACATTTAAGATCAGTGGATAAAAGTTTTTCGTAATCCTTTGACAAGGTTCTTTTTAGCCACTTACTAAGGGTCTTGAAATTCGATGACTAAGCCTCTTATGCCATAGCCACCGAGATCTTCTCCACCCTTAGCTATCGACAAGTATCTTTGGGACAACTATTAAAGTTGGCCACATACACATTACCATGTCTCAAGCCGCTAATAGTACCTTATCTCGAGGAATTATCTAAAATATCACATTTATCCCTTGAGAATTTTACAAGAAAACCTTTATCACAAAGCCGAGAAATGCATGCAGATTATGTTTCAAACCTTCAACAAAATATACCTCGAGATACCTTAATATCCTTGATAATCAGAGTACCTACACCTTTAGTCTGACCACAATTATTATCACCAAATAAAACTCTTGGACCATCAATGCTTTGAAAATTTGATAACAACTTCTTGTTATGGGTCATATGTTGTGAACAACCACTATCAATGTACCATATTGAAGCTAAGATCTCTTCCTTGAGTGATGATCCTCGTAAAATCTGAAAAAGATTAGTTTTGAGGTACCCTAGTGATCTTGGGTCCTTTTGGGTCAAGAATCACTTTAGGAATCCAAATAAACATCTCATCTTCGACAATAAATCGACTCAGATTTTCTACCAAATCTGTCTACAATTATATCATTTTTGAATGATAACTTGTTGTATTCAGATTGAGTAATTTTCCTAAACTTAGGAAATGTAGGATAGCATTTGCTCCTTCCATCAAAAGGATTATAATAAGAATATCTTCTTATTTTGGTTCTTGGATTCCTTCTAGTCTGATAGGGAGTTTTCAGCTGAATCCTTGGTTTCAGACTGGAAGATGTAGTCCTTATTTGACTAGTTGGTTTCCATGGACCAATTTTAATATCCTTTGATTGAACAGATGCTTTCACAAATTTTCTAGGTTTTTGAACATCTGATTTATTGTTCCTATCATAACCAAGACCTGTCTTATCATGAGATTTTTGAGAAGTATTAAAAATATGATCTATTACTGTTTGTGAATTATTAAGCTGACTAATTTTGAAGACAAGCTTCTCATTGTCTTTCTTAATTAATTCATTTTCAAAGATGACTACTTCAAATTTGTCTTTTAAAGTTTTCAATTCATTTTCTAACCTTTCGGGTAAGTCGGCTGATGTACTAGCTTGATCAAGAAAACATTCCCCTTGAATGTTTCCTCGCCTCTGAGCGCTTCATCACCTGCTTGCCTTTATTTAGAATTTGAATCGATCCTTTAAAAACAAATTCTCTCTGTCTCTAGCTGTTTATAAGCAGCTAAAGATGTCTTTAAATCTCTCAATAACTCATGAATAATAGTTTGGTCATGATCGATGCAGATCGACAAGAATCATTATCTCGACGATGAATAGTAGATTACCTCATTAGCCATGAGATAGATCTCATCATCTCGATCCAAATCGGATGAGGATGATGATGATGATGATGATTTCTTTGGCTCTTTTTCTTCAGCCAATAAAGCTCTTTGATCTGCAAATCTCCCCGTCTCTTTTCTTCTTCCTCTTTTCTTCCCTTTCTTTAGGAGTCGATTGAGGACAGTCATAGCTGAAATGTCCTCGGCTTGTTGCATGTATAGCAAATGTCACTCCCTGTCGATCTGGGACTGGAAGGACTTCTTCTGACAGGTGATCTGTATCTTCTTGTCTGGCTCTTGTTTTTGTCATCATCTGAAGATTTATCCACCTTCCTATCTGATCTGGATCTTTGTCTATCCTTACCTGCAAATCTCAATTTATTTCTCTTATACTTCATTCTCAATTTATCATACCTTTTTGTAAGTAAAGCCATCTGCTCTTTCAGAGATAGATCAGCTCCTACAGACTCTGTTGATACCTTGTCTTCTTTACTGACAAAGGCAACAGACTTGGATGAGGTACTTGACTCCATCTCATCTTCCTCATCTTCTATCTGGATATCGTACTCTAAAACTTTAAGATGAGAAAATAAAGTATGGTGAGTAATAGAGGATAAATCTTGAGTTGCTTTAAGGATATTGGATTTTTCCCTCCATCTCTTGGTTAATGATCTCAGAATCTTGTTATTAATCTCTTTCTCTGAATAATTCTTTCCAAGATCAGCTGCTTTGTTGAGAAGATTGGTCAACCTAACATCAAACTGATCCATAGACTCATTTTCTTTCATTTTGAATGTTTCAATTGTATGCAATACTGACTGTAGCTTTTTTTCCTTGACTTGATCAGATCCTTCACAAACATTGGCTAAAGTTTGCCACATTTCTTTGGCTGTTTTGCATCTCTTAACCTTCTCTATCCAGTCTTTACTAAGAGTCTCGATGATTTCAGTTCTAGCTACTTGGTCAAGATTGTGGACCTTTCTTTCATCATTCGTCAATTCAGAACTCTTCTTTTCTTGTCTAGTTCTTGATTCAGCTGTCTCTTCCCCAGTGCTGGTGCCTCCATGATAAAACTTTATAGGACCTTCCTCAAGGACCTCTTCCATTCTATCATGAATGGCCTTCAGATGATTTTCCATCCTAAATTTCCAATAATCATAATCTTCAATGGAAAATTCAGGAAGATTCCTAGACTTTTTATTTTTCCCTGATGACATGATGAAACAAAGAACAAAATACTCCACAAAAACTTATTAGTAGCACTGTTAGTAAAGGAAGAAAATGAAGAAAATCAAGATAATTTCAGAATCTTGTTCAAGACCTAAAATCAATATCAGAACAGCTTAACACTGCTCTGATACCACTTGTTGGTCCCGGAAAGTTGAGTTGATTAAAAACCTTGAGTTAGCTTCCTAGAACAAAATCTAGAAAGGGGGGGTTTGAATAGATTTTGTAGATTTTTAAATCTTTCAAAATTAATTCAAAATATCAGATTAAACACAGCGGAAGATAATTGAAAACTCAACTTTTAACAAGATCAAAAGCAAGATTGATATTCAGATTTTAGTTAAGATTCTGAACTTTAATCTTGAATTAACAATATTGTAATTTGAACAGAAATTAAAGAAAGCAAGAAATAACACCAGGATTTATAGTGGTTCGGATTTTAATAATCCTACATCCACTCTCCTTCTCCAATCTTAAGAAGGGACTCTGCTTACTACTTACTTTCTCACTTTCAGCTTACAACTTACAACTTGTACAAATCTTCAAATCTTCAATCTCCTAAACCCTTCCTCTAAAATCTAACTATTACAGTGAGTATTGGATTTTGAAGATTATAAGAAAAGTGTTCTAAAAACACTTAGAACTTTTTGAGAACTCTCTTGAAATATTTGTGAAAAGATTGTGTTTGAAATCTGAGTAGTGAATAGTGTGAAAAATCGAATATGCATCAGTAAGTTGAAGAATAAAATCTAGTCCTATTTATAAGTCTGAGAAGACAGTTAGTTTGTTAGTTACTTCTAACAAACTTGAAACTGCTTAACAAACTTAATCTTGTAAACTGCTTGAGACCTCAGCTGATTCTTCATACTCATCTGCTGCTGACTTGGTGAAAACTCGCCTTTCTTATTCTACTCGGCTTATCTTGACCTCGTCTGAGCTCTTCATGTTTGTCTCCTGCAGATGACTAGGTTCAAGCTCGTCTTCAGATGACTAGCATGATATCAGACCTCAGCTGACTAGGTTGATGCTTGACCCCGTCTGATCAGCTTATCTTATAAACTTATCCTCTGCTGTTCTTCAGGTTAGCTGATCAGTCTGAGCTGCTCTTTAACTCAT